>JAVYIG010000885.1:0-367685 GCA_035222895.1 Strongylocentrotus droebachiensis
TGGGATAAAATAGAGCACGAATAAGCGAGATAGTGCTCAAAGATGAGTGTCATGTAGATTCATGATGTGAACGAAATTCACCTTCCATAGACATAACAGGCAAATTAAGAAATTTTGACATGTCGCCTTTAATTGAAATTTTCACCATGATGACGTCATGAAAATGAAAAACAATGGGCACTGATCTTGTAGAGAATTGTCTCAGCTACAACATATTTAAGTTTGAAAGTAAATCAATCAATATTTACAGAGATACAATCAATTTGCCATACATATGATGACGTCATAATATGCAAATTCGTTTTTTGAGTTCCAAGGCCATTATGATGATGTCACGATATATATAATGGCCAAATGAGACCTAAAATCATATCTCCAACTCATATTCTATCCAAATATGAGAAAAATTTGGGGGTTCTGTGGACTTCCTAAAGAGCTATGATGGATTTTGTATAGGCATGTTTTTGGCCATATATGCTATGTATTACAAGATCTCGCGCGTACGGACATGTATTTTAAACGGACGCTAATTCCGCCAATAATGGTCATGAAAATATAAACATGGTATCAAATTGTTCGGAAAAAGATAAGGAATATCCTCGTCAAAAAGACGTACTAGGAAATTATGCTTCGTTTGGCCGCTACGAACGAAAACGCGCAAAAATGCGTGTTTTGCGCGATTTTTATGAAATGCTTAAAATGGCCTGAAACGTATCCAAAATGAATTTGAGACGATTTGGAGCATTTTGAAATTTGCGCGCGCACTGACGCGCGGACGTACGCGTACGCGCGCGTTTATTGACCTGAAATTGACCGGACTGATATTGACCTTGATCATGGTAAATATGAATGAGAAATGGCTTTCGGTTATGAAGTTATGATCATTTGAAATTTTCCCCCAAAAACACAAAATGGCGCCTGGATGACGTCATGAAGACTTGATGACCTTGAAAAGGTTCCTGTCACGTCTCATGACAAGGACCTATGACTGTGCCAAATTTGAAAGAAATTGGACGGTTCAATCTTGAGTAATCGTGTCCACAAAAAAGTGTAGGAAATAAAAATAAAGAAATAAAGAAAGAAAATTCTGACGAAAACAATAGGTAGTCTGTCGAAGACAGACCACCTAATAATAATATTAAAGGAAATCCTGCAAAGTTCTAGAAAATGTGCAATTTCAACTTTCAATTGAAAATTCCGACATGATCCCAACATCTGATTAAAAAACAAAGTACACCGTTTTTGTAGCCCATAGTCTCAGCTATAACATACCAAAATTTGGGATAAAATAGAGCACGAATAAGCGAGATAGTGCTCAAAGATGAGTGTCATGTAGATTCATGATGTGAACGAAATTCACCTTCCATAGACATAACAGGCAAATTAAGAAATTTTGACATGTCGCCTTTAATTGAAATTTTCACCATGATGACGTCATGAAAATGAAAAACAATGGGCACTGATCTTGTAGAGAATTGTCTCAGCTACAACATATTTAAGTTTGAAAGTAAATCAATCAATATTTACAGAGATACAATCAATTTGCCATACATATGATGACGTCATAATATGCAAATTCGTTTTTTGAGTTCCAAGGCCATTATGATGATGTCACGATATATATAATGGCCAAATGAGACCTAAAATCATATCTCCAACTCATATTCTATCCAAATATGAGAAAAATTTGGGGGTTCTGTGGACTTCCTAAAGAGCTATGATGGATTTTGTATAGGCATGTTTTTGGCCATATATGCTATGTATTACAAGATCTCGCGCGTACGGACATGTATTTTAAACGGACGCTAATTCCGCCAATAATGGTCATGAAAATATAAACATGGTATCAAATTGTTCGGAAAAAGATAAGGAATATCCTCGTCAAAAAGACGTACTAGGAAATTATGCTTCGTTTGGCCGCTACGAACGAAAACGCGCAAAAATGCGTGTTTTGCGCGATTTTTATGAAATGCTTAAAATGGCCTGAAACGTATCCAAAATGAATTTGAGACGATTTGGAGCATTTTGAAATTTGCGCGCGCACTGACGCGCGGACGTACGCGTACGCGCGCGTTTATTGACCTGAAATTGACCGGACTGATATTGACCTTGATCATGGTAAATATGAATGAGAAATGGCTTTCGGTTATGAAGTTATGATCATTTGAAATTTTCCCCCAAAAACACAAAATGGCGCCTGGATGACGTCATGAAGACTTGATGACCTTGAAAAGGTTCCTGTCACGTCTCATGACAAGGACCTATGACTGTGCCAAATTTGAAAGAAATTGGACGGTTCAATCTTGAGTAATCGTGTCCACAAAAAAGTGTAGGAAATAAAAATAAAGAAATAAAGAAAGAAAATTCTGACGAAAACAATAGGTAGTCTGTCGAAGACAGACCACCTAATAATAATATTAAAGGAAATCCTGCAAAGTTCTAGAAAATGTGCAATTTCAACTTTCAATTGAAAATTCCGACATGATCCCAACATCTGATTAAAAAACAAAGTACACCGTTTTTGTAGCCCATAGTCTCAGCTATAACATACCAAAATTTGGGATAAAATAGAGCACGAATAAGCGAGATAGTGCTCAAAGATGAGTGTCATGTAGATTCATGATGTGAACGAAATTCACCTTCCATAGACATAACAGGCAAATTAAGAAATTTTGACATGTCGCCTTTAATTGAAATTTTCACCATGATGACGTCATGAAAATGAAAAACAATGGGCACTGATCTTGTAGAGAATTGTCTCAGCTACAACATATTTAAGTTTGAAAGTAAATCAATCAATATTTACAGAGATACAATCAATTTGCCATACATATGATGACGTCATAATATGCAAATTCGTTTTTTGAGTTCCAAGGCCATTATGATGATGTCACGATATATATAATGGCCAAATGAGACCTAAAATCATATCTCCAACTCATATTCTATCCAAATATGAGAAAAATTTGGGGGTTCTGTGGACTTCCTAAAGAGCTATGATGGATTTTGTATAGGCATGTTTTTGGCCATATATGCTATGTATTACAAGATCTCGCGCGTACGGACATGTATTTTAAACGGACGCTAATTCCGCCAATAATGGTCATGAAAATATAAACATGGTATCAAATTGTTCGGAAAAAGATAAGGAATATCCTCGTCAAAAAGACGTACTAGGAAATTATGCTTCGTTTGGCCGCTACGAACGAAAACGCGCAAAAATGCGTGTTTTGCGCGATTTTTATGAAATGCTTAAAATGGCCTGAAACGTATCCAAAATGAATTTGAGACGATTTGGAGCATTTTGAAATTTGCGCGCGCACTGACGCGCGGACGTACGCGTACGCGCGCGTTTATTGACCTGAAATTGACCGGACTGATATTGACCTTGATCATGGTAAATATGAATGAGAAATGGCTTTCGGTTATGAAGTTATGATCATTTGAAATTTTCCCCCAAAAACACAAAATGGCGCCTGGATGACGTCATGAAGACTTGATGACCTTGAAAAGGTTCCTGTCACGTCTCATGACAAGGACCTATGACTGTGCCAAATTTGAAAGAAATTGGACGGTTCAATCTTGAGTAATCGTGTCCACAAAAAAGTGTAGGAAATAAAAATAAAGAAATAAAGAAAGAAAATTCTGACGAAAACAATAGGTAGTCTGTCGAAGACAGACCACCTAATAATAATATTAAAGGAAATCCTGCAAAGTTCTAGAAAATGTGCAATTTCAACTTTCAATTGAAAATTCCGACATGATCCCAACATCTGATTAAAAAACAAAGTACACCGTTTTTGTAGCCCATAGTCTCAGCTATAACATACCAAAATTTGGGATAAAATAGAGCACGAATAAGCGAGATAGTGCTCAAAGATGAGTGTCATGTAGATTCATGATGTGAACGAAATTCACCTTCCATAGACATAACAGGCAAATTAAGAAATTTTGACATGTCGCCTTTAATTGAAATTTTCACCATGATGACGTCATGAAAATGAAAAACAATGGGCACTGATCTTGTAGAGAATTGTCTCAGCTACAACATATTTAAGTTTGAAAGTAAATCAATCAATATTTACAGAGATACAATCAATTTGCCATACATATGATGACGTCATAATATGCAAATTCGTTTTTTGAGTTCCAAGGCCATTATGATGATGTCACGATATATATAATGGCCAAATGAGACCTAAAATCATATCTCCAACTCATATTCTATCCAAATATGAGAAAAATTTGGGGGTTCTGTGGACTTCCTAAAGAGCTATGATGGATTTTGTATAGGCATGTTTTTGGCCATATATGCTATGTATTACAAGATCTCGCGCGTACGGACATGTATTTTAAACGGACGCTAATTCCGCCAATAATGGTCATGAAAATATAAACATGGTATCAAATTGTTCGGAAAAAGATAAGGAATATCCTCGTCAAAAAGACGTACTAGGAAATTATGCTTCGTTTGGCCGCTACGAACGAAAACGCGCAAAAATGCGTGTTTTGCGCGATTTTTATGAAATGCTTAAAATGGCCTGAAACGTATCCAAAATGAATTTGAGACGATTTGGAGCATTTTGAAATTTGCGCGCGCACTGACGCGCGGACGTACGCGTACGCGCGCGTTTATTGACCTGAAATTGACCGGACTGATATTGACCTTGATCATGGTAAATATGAATGAGAAATGGCTTTCGGTTATGAAGTTATGATCATTTGAAATTTTCCCCCAAAAACACAAAATGGCGCCTGGATGACGTCATGAAGACTTGATGACCTTGAAAAGGTTCCTGTCACGTCTCATGACAAGGACCTATGACTGTGCCAAATTTGAAAGAAATTGGACGGTTCAATCTTGAGTAATCGTGTCCACAAAAAAGTGTAGGAAATAAAAATAAAGAAATAAAGAAAGAAAATTCTGACGAAAACAATAGGTAGTCTGTCGAAGACAGACCACCTAATAATAATATTAAAGGAAATCCTGCAAAGTTCTAGAAAATGTGCAATTTCAACTTTCAATTGAAAATTCCGACATGATCCCAACATCTGATTAAAAAACAAAGTACACCGTTTTTGTAGCCCATAGTCTCAGCTATAACATACCAAAATTTGGGATAAAATAGAGCACGAATAAGCGAGATAGTGCTCAAAGATGAGTGTCATGTAGATTCATGATGTGAACGAAATTCACCTTCCATAGACATAACAGGCAAATTAAGAAATTTTGACATGTCGCCTTTAATTGAAATTTTCACCATGATGACGTCATGAAAATGAAAAACAATGGGCACTGATCTTGTAGAGAATTGTCTCAGCTACAACATATTTAAGTTTGAAAGTAAATCAATCAATATTTACAGAGATACAATCAATTTGCCATACATATGATGACGTCATAATATGCAAATTCGTTTTTTGAGTTCCAAGGCCATTATGATGATGTCACGATATATATAATGGCCAAATGAGACCTAAAATCATATCTCCAACTCATATTCTATCCAAATATGAGAAAAATTTGGGGGTTCTGTGGACTTCCTAAAGAGCTATGATGGATTTTGTATAGGCATGTTTTTGGCCATATATGCTATGTATTACAAGATCTCGCGCGTACGGACATGTATTTTAAACGGACGCTAATTCCGCCAATAATGGTCATGAAAATATAAACATGGTATCAAATTGTTCGGAAAAAGATAAGGAATATCCTCGTCAAAAAGACGTACTAGGAAATTATGCTTCGTTTGGCCGCTACGAACGAAAACGCGCAAAAATGCGTGTTTTGCGCGATTTTTATGAAATGCTTAAAATGGCCTGAAACGTATCCAAAATGAATTTGAGACGATTTGGAGCATTTTGAAATTTGCGCGCGCACTGACGCGCGGACGTACGCGTACGCGCGCGTTTATTGACCTGAAATTGACCGGACTGATATTGACCTTGATCATGGTAAATATGAATGAGAAATGGCTTTCGGTTATGAAGTTATGATCATTTGAAATTTTCCCCCAAAAACACAAAATGGCGCCTGGATGACGTCATGAAGACTTGATGACCTTGAAAAGGTTCCTGTCACGTCTCATGACAAGGACCTATGACTGTGCCAAATTTGAAAGAAATTGGACGGTTCAATCTTGAGTAATCGTGTCCACAAAAAAGTGTAGGAAATAAAAATAAAGAAATAAAGAAAGAAAATTCTGACGAAAACAATAGGTAGTCTGTCGAAGACAGACCACCTAATAATAATATTAAAGGAAATCCTGCAAAGTTCTAGAAAATGTGCAATTTCAACTTTCAATTGAAAATTCCGACATGATCCCAACATCTGATTAAAAAACAAAGTACACCGTTTTTGTAGCCCATAGTCTCAGCTATAACATACCAAAATTTGGGATAAAATAGAGCACGAATAAGCGAGATAGTGCTCAAAGATGAGTGTCATGTAGATTCATGATGTGAACGAAATTCACCTTCCATAGACATAACAGGCAAATTAAGAAATTTTGACATGTCGCCTTTAATTGAAATTTTCACCATGATGACGTCATGAAAATGAAAAACAATGGGCACTGATCTTGTAGAGAATTGTCTCAGCTACAACATATTTAAGTTTGAAAGTAAATCAATCAATATTTACAGAGATACAATCAATTTGCCATACATATGATGACGTCATAATATGCAAATTCGTTTTTTGAGTTCCAAGGCCATTATGATGATGTCACGATATATATAATGGCCAAATGAGACCTAAAATCATATCTCCAACTCATATTCTATCCAAATATGAGAAAAATTTGGGGGTTCTGTGGACTTCCTAAAGAGCTATGATGGATTTTGTATAGGCATGTTTTTGGCCATATATGCTATGTATTACAAGATCTCGCGCGTACGGACATGTATTTTAAACGGACGCTAATTCCGCCAATAATGGTCATGAAAATATAAACATGGTATCAAATTGTTCGGAAAAAGATAAGGAATATCCTCGTCAAAAAGACGTACTAGGAAATTATGCTTCGTTTGGCCGCTACGAACGAAAACGCGCAAAAATGCGTGTTTTGCGCGATTTTTATGAAATGCTTAAAATGGCCTGAAACGTATCCAAAATGAATTTGAGACGATTTGGAGCATTTTGAAATTTGCGCGCGCACTGACGCGCGGACGTACGCGTACGCGCGCGTTTATTGACCTGAAATTGACCGGACTGATATTGACCTTGATCATGGTAAATATGAATGAGAAATGGCTTTCGGTTATGAAGTTATGATCATTTGAAATTTTCCCCCAAAAACACAAAATGGCGCCTGGATGACGTCATGAAGACTTGATGACCTTGAAAAGGTTCCTGTCACGTCTCATGACAAGGACCTATGACTGTGCCAAATTTGAAAGAAATTGGACGGTTCAATCTTGAGTAATCGTGTCCACAAAAAAGTGTAGGAAATAAAAATAAAGAAATAAAGAAAGAAAATTCTGACGAAAACAATAGGTAGTCTGTCGAAGACAGACCACCTAATAATAATATTAAAGGAAATCCTGCAAAGTTCTAGAAAATGTGCAATTTCAACTTTCAATTGAAAATTCCGACATGATCCCAACATCTGATTAAAAAACAAAGTACACCGTTTTTGTAGCCCATAGTCTCAGCTATAACATACCAAAATTTGGGATAAAATAGAGCACGAATAAGCGAGATAGTGCTCAAAGATGAGTGTCATGTAGATTCATGATGTGAACGAAATTCACCTTCCATAGACATAACAGGCAAATTAAGAAATTTTGACATGTCGCCTTTAATTGAAATTTTCACCATGATGACGTCATGAAAATGAAAAACAATGGGCACTGATCTTGTAGAGAATTGTCTCAGCTACAACATATTTAAGTTTGAAAGTAAATCAATCAATATTTACAGAGATACAATCAATTTGCCATACATATGATGACGTCATAATATGCAAATTCGTTTTTTGAGTTCCAAGGCCATTATGATGATGTCACGATATATATAATGGCCAAATGAGACCTAAAATCATATCTCCAACTCATATTCTATCCAAATATGAGAAAAATTTGGGGGTTCTGTGGACTTCCTAAAGAGCTATGATGGATTTTGTATAGGCATGTTTTTGGCCATATATGCTATGTATTACAAGATCTCGCGCGTACGGACATGTATTTTAAACGGACGCTAATTCCGCCAATAATGGTCATGAAAATATAAACATGGTATCAAATTGTTCGGAAAAAGATAAGGAATATCCTCGTCAAAAAGACGTACTAGGAAATTATGCTTCGTTTGGCCGCTACGAACGAAAACGCGCAAAAATGCGTGTTTTGCGCGATTTTTATGAAATGCTTAAAATGGCCTGAAACGTATCCAAAATGAATTTGAGACGATTTGGAGCATTTTGAAATTTGCGCGCGCACTGACGCGCGGACGTACGCGTACGCGCGCGTTTATTGACCTGAAATTGACCGGACTGATATTGACCTTGATCATGGTAAATATGAATGAGAGATGGCTTTCGGTTATGAAGTTATGATCATTTGAAATTTTCCCCCAAAAACACAAAATGGCGCCTGGATGACGTCATGAAGACTTGATGACCTTGAAAAGGTTCCTGTCACGTCTCATGACAAGGACCTATGACTGTGCCAAATTTGAAAGAAATTGGACGGTTCAATCTTGAGTAATCGTGTCCACAAAAAAGTGTAGGAAATAAAAATAAAGAAATAAAGAAAGAAAATTCTGACGAAAACAATAGGTAGTCTGTCGAAGACAGACCACCTAATAATAATATTAAAGGAAATCCTGCAAAGTTCTAGAAAATGTGCAATTTCAACTTTCAATTGAAAATTCCGACATGATCCCAACATCTGATTAAAAAACAAAGTACACCGTTTTTGTAGCCCATAGTCTCAGCTATAACATACCAAAATTTGGGATAAAATAGAGCACGAATAAGCGAGATAGTGCTCAAAGATGAGTGTCATGTAGATTCATGATGTGAACGAAATTCACCTTCCATAGACATAACAGGCAAATTAAGAAATTTTGACATGTCGCCTTTAATTGAAATTTTCACCATGATGACGTCATGAAAATGAAAAACAATGGGCACTGATCTTGTAGAGAATTGTCTCAGCTACAACATATTTAAGTTTGAAAGTAAATCAATCAATATTTACAGAGATACAATCAATTTGCCATACATATGATGACGTCATAATATGCAAATTCGTTTTTTGAGTTCCAAGGCCATTATGATGATGTCACGATATATATAATGGCCAAATGAGACCTAAAATCATATCTCCAACTCATATTCTATCCAAATATGAGAAAAATTTGGGGGTTCTGTGGACTTCCTAAAGAGCTATGATGGATTTTGTATAGGCATGTTTTTGGCCATATATGCTATGTATTACAAGATCTCGCGCGTACGGACATGTATTTTAAACGGACGCTAATTCCGCCAATAATGGTCATGAAAATATAAACATGGTATCAAATTGTTCGGAAAAAGATAAGGAATATCCTCGTCAAAAAGACGTACTAGGAAATTATGCTTCGTTTGGCCGCTACGAACGAAAACGCGCAAAAATGCGTGTTTTGCGCGATTTTTATGAAATGCTTAAAATGGCCTGAAACGTATCCAAAATGAATTTGAGACGATTTGGAGCATTTTGAAATTTGCGCGCGCACTGACGCGCGGACGTACGCGTACGCGCGCGTTTATTGACCTGAAATTGACCGGACTGATATTGACCTTGATCATGGTAAATATGAATGAGAGATGGCTTTCGGTTATGAAGTTATGATCATTTGAAATTTTCCCCCAAAAACACAAAATGGCGCCTGGATGACGTCATGAAGACTTGATGACCTTGAAAAGGTTCCTGTCACGTCTCATGACAAGGACCTATGACTGTGCCAAATTTGAAAGAAATTGGACGGTTCAATCTTGAGTAATCGTGTCCACAAAAAAGTGTAGGAAATAAAAATAAAGAAATAAAGAAAGAAAATTCTGACGAAAACAATAGGTAGTCTGTCGAAGACAGACCACCTAATAATAATATTAAAGGAAATCCTGCAAAGTTCTAGAAAATGTGCAATTTCAACTTTCAATTGAAAATTCCGACATGATCCCAACATCTGATTAAAAAACAAAGTACACCGTTTTTGTAGCCCATAGTCTCAGCTATAACATACCAAAATTTGGGATAAAATAGAGCACGAATAAGCGAGATAGTGCTCAAAGATGAGTGTCATGTAGATTCATGATGTGAACGAAATTCACCTTCCATAGACATAACAGGCAAATTAAGAAATTTTGACATGTCGCCTTTAATTGAAATTTTCACCATGATGACGTCATGAAAATGAAAAACAATGGGCACTGATCTTGTAGAGAATTGTCTCAGCTACAACATATTTAAGTTTGAAAGTAAATCAATCAATATTTACAGAGATACAATCAATTTGCCATACATATGATGACGTCATAATATGCAAATTCGTTTTTTGAGTTCCAAGGCCATTATGATGATGTCACGATATATATAATGGCCAAATGAGACCTAAAATCATATCTCCAACTCATATTCTATCCAAATATGAGAAAAATTTGGGGGTTCTGTGGACTTCCTAAAGAGCTATGATGGATTTTGTATAGGCATGTTTTTGGCCATATATGCTATGTATTACAAGATCTCGCGCGTACGGACATGTATTTTAAACGGACGCTAATTCCGCCAATAATGGTCATGAAAATATAAACATGGTATCAAATTGTTCGGAAAAAGATAAGGAATATCCTCGTCAAAAAGACGTACTAGGAAATTATGCTTCGTTTGGCCGCTACGAACGAAAACGCGCAAAAATGCGTGTTTTGCGCGATTTTTATGAAATGCTTAAAATGGCCTGAAACGTATCCAAAATGAATTTGAGACGATTTGGAGCATTTTGAAATTTGCGCGCGCACTGACGCGCGGACGTACGCGTACGCGCGCGTTTATTGACCTGAAATTGACCGGACTGATATTGACCTTGATCATGGTAAATATGAATGAGAAATGGCTTTCGGTTATGAAGTTATGATCATTTGAAATTTTCCCCCAAAAACACAAAATGGCGCCTGGATGACGTCATGAAGACTTGATGACCTTGAAAAGGTTCCTGTCACGTCTCATGACAAGGACCTATGACTGTGCCAAATTTGAAAGAAATTGGACGGTTCAATCTTGAGTAATCGTGTCCACAAAAAAGTGTAGGAAATAAAAATAAAGAAATAAAGAAAGAAAATTCTGACGAAAACAATAGGTAGTCTGTCGAAGACAGACCACCTAATAATAATATTAAAGGAAATCCTGCAAAGTTCTAGAAAATGTGCAATTTCAACTTTCAATTGAAAATTCCGACATGATCCCAACATCTGATTAAAAAACAAAGTACACCGTTTTTGTAGCCCATAGTCTCAGCTATAACATACCAAAATTTGGGATAAAATAGAGCACGAATAAGCGAGATAGTGCTCAAAGATGAGTGTCATGTAGATTCATGATGTGAACGAAATTCACCTTCCATAGACATAACAGGCAAATTAAGAAATTTTGACATGTCGCCTTTAATTGAAATTTTCACCATGATGACGTCATGAAAATGAAAAACAATGGGCACTGATCTTGTAGAGAATTGTCTCAGCTACAACATATTTAAGTTTGAAAGTAAATCAATCAATATTTACAGAGATACAATCAATTTGCCATACATATGATGACGTCATAATATGCAAATTCGTTTTTTGAGTTCCAAGGCCATTATGATGATGTCACGATATATATAATGGCCAAATGAGACCTAAAATCATATCTCCAACTCATATTCTATCCAAATATGAGAAAAATTTGGGGGTTCTGTGGACTTCCTAAAGAGCTATGATGGATTTTGTATAGGCATGTTTTTGGCCATATATGCTATGTATTACAAGATCTCGCGCGTACGGACATGTATTTTAAACGGACGCTAATTCCGCCAATAATGGTCATGAAAATATAAACATGGTATCAAATTGTTCGGAAAAAGATAAGGAATATCCTCGTCAAAAAGACGTACTAGGAAATTATGCTTCGTTTGGCCGCTACGAACGAAAACGCGCAAAAATGCGTGTTTTGCGCGATTTTTATGAAATGCTTAAAATGGCCTGAAACGTATCCAAAATGAATTTGAGACGATTTGGAGCATTTTGAAATTTGCGCGCGCACTGACGCGCGGACGTACGCGTACGCGCGCGTTTATTGACCTGAAATTGACCGGACTGATATTGACCTTGATCATGGTAAATATGAATGAGAAATGGCTTTCGGTTATGAAGTTATGATCATTTGAAATTTTCCCCCAAAAACACAAAATGGCGCCTGGATGACGTCATGAAGACTTGATGACCTTGAAAAGGTTCCTGTCACGTCTCATGACAAGGACCTATGACTGTGCCAAATTTGAAAGAAATTGGACGGTTCAATCTTGAGTAATCGTGTCCACAAAAAAGTGTAGGAAATAAAAATAAAGAAATAAAGAAAGAAAATTCTGACGAAAACAATAGGTAGTCTGTCGAAGACAGACCACCTAATAATAATATTAAAGGAAATCCTGCAAAGTTCTAGAAAATGTGCAATTTCAACTTTCAATTGAAAATTCCGACATGATCCCAACATCTGATTAAAAAACAAAGTACACCGTTTTTGTAGCCCATAGTCTCAGCTATAACATACCAAAATTTGGGATAAAATAGAGCACGAATAAGCGAGATAGTGCTCAAAGATGAGTGTCATGTAGATTCATGATGTGAACGAAATTCACCTTCCATAGACATAACAGGCAAATTAAGAAATTTTGACATGTCGCCTTTAATTGAAATTTTCACCATGATGACGTCATGAAAATGAAAAACAATGGGCACTGATCTTGTAGAGAATTGTCTCAGCTACAACATATTTAAGTTTGAAAGTAAATCAATCAATATTTACAGAGATACAATCAATTTGCCATACATATGATGACGTCATAATATGCAAATTCGTTTTTTGAGTTCCAAGGCCATTATGATGATGTCACGATATATATAATGGCCAAATGAGACCTAAAATCATATCTCCAACTCATATTCTATCCAAATATGAGAAAAATTTGGGGGTTCTGTGGACTTCCTAAAGAGCTATGATGGATTTTGTATAGGCATGTTTTTGGCCATATATGCTATGTATTACAAGATCTCGCGCGTACGGACATGTATTTTAAACGGACGCTAATTCCGCCAATAATGGTCATGAAAATATAAACATGGTATCAAATTGTTCGGAAAAAGATAAGGAATATCCTCGTCAAAAAGACGTACTAGGAAATTATGCTTCGTTTGGCCGCTACGAACGAAAACGCGCAAAAATGCGTGTTTTGCGCGATTTTTATGAAATGCTTAAAATGGCCTGAAACGTATCCAAAATGAATTTGAGACGATTTGGAGCATTTTGAAATTTGCGCGCGCACTGACGCGCGGACGTACGCGTACGCGCGCGTTTATTGACCTGAAATTGACCGGACTGATATTGACCTTGATCATGGTAAATATGAATGAGAAATGGCTTTCGGTTATGAAGTTATGATCATTTGAAATTTTCCCCCAAAAACACAAAATGGCGCCTGGATGACGTCATGAAGACTTGATGACCTTGAAAAGGTTCCTGTCACGTCTCATGACAAGGACCTATGACTGTGCCAAATTTGAAAGAAATTGGACGGTTCAATCTTGAGTAATCGTGTCCACAAAAAAGTGTAGGAAATAAAAATAAAGAAATAAAGAAAGAAAATTCTGACGAAAACAATAGGTAGTCTGTCGAAGACAGACCACCTAATAATAATATTAAAGGAAATCCTGCAAAGTTCTAGAAAATGTGCAATTTCAACTTTCAATTGAAAATTCCGACATGATCCCAACATCTGATTAAAAAACAAAGTACACCGTTTTTGTAGCCCATAGTCTCAGCTATAACATACCAAAATTTGGGATAAAATAGAGCACGAATAAGCGAGATAGTGCTCAAAGATGAGTGTCATGTAGATTCATGATGTGAACGAAATTCACCTTCCATAGACATAACAGGCAAATTAAGAAATTTTGACATGTCGCCTTTAATTGAAATTTTCACCATGATGACGTCATGAAAATGAAAAACAATGGGCACTGATCTTGTAGAGAATTGTCTCAGCTACAACATATTTAAGTTTGAAAGTAAATCAATCAATATTTACAGAGATACAATCAATTTGCCATACATATGATGACGTCATAATATGCAAATTCGTTTTTTGAGTTCCAAGGCCATTATGATGATGTCACGATATATATAATGGCCAAATGAGACCTAAAATCATATCTCCAACTCATATTCTATCCAAATATGAGAAAAATTTGGGGGTTCTGTGGACTTCCTAAAGAGCTATGATGGATTTTGTATAGGCATGTTTTTGGCCATATATGCTATGTATTACAAGATCTCGCGCGTACGGACATGTATTTTAAACGGACGCTAATTCCGCCAATAATGGTCATGAAAATATAAACATGGTATCAAATTGTTCGGAAAAAGATAAGGAATATCCTCGTCAAAAAGACGTACTAGGAAATTATGCTTCGTTTGGCCGCTACGAACGAAAACGCGCAAAAATGCGTGTTTTGCGCGATTTTTATGAAATGCTTAAAATGGCCTGAAACGTATCCAAAATGAATTTGAGACGATTTGGAGCATTTTGAAATTTGCGCGCGCACTGACGCGCGGACGTACGCGTACGCGCGCGTTTATTGACCTGAAATTGACCGGACTGATATTGACCTTGATCATGGTAAATATGAATGAGAAATGGCTTTCGGTTATGAAGTTATGATCATTTGAAATTTTCCCCCAAAAACACAAAATGGCGCCTGGATGACGTCATGAAGACTTGATGACCTTGAAAAGGTTCCTGTCACGTCTCATGACAAGGACCTATGACTGTGCCAAATTTGAAAGAAATTGGACGGTTCAATCTTGAGTAATCGTGTCCACAAAAAAGTGTAGGAAATAAAAATAAAGAAATAAAGAAAGAAAATTCTGACGAAAACAATAGGTAGTCTGTCGAAGACAGACCACCTAATAATAATATTAAAGGAAATCCTGCAAAGTTCTAGAAAATGTGCAATTTCAACTTTCAATTGAAAATTCCGACATGATCCCAACATCTGATTAAAAAACAAAGTACACCGTTTTTGTAGCCCATAGTCTCAGCTATAACATACCAAAATTTGGGATAAAATAGAGCACGAATAAGCGAGATAGTGCTCAAAGATGAGTGTCATGTAGATTCATGATGTGAACGAAATTCACCTTCCATAGACATAACAGGCAAATTAAGAAATTTTGACATGTCGCCTTTAATTGAAATTTTCACCATGATGACGTCATGAAAATGAAAAACAATGGGCACTGATCTTGTAGAGAATTGTCTCAGCTACAACATATTTAAGTTTGAAAGTAAATCAATCAATATTTACAGAGATACAATCAATTTGCCATACATATGATGACGTCATAATATGCAAATTCGTTTTTTGAGTTCCAAGGCCATTATGATGATGTCACGATATATATAATGGCCAAATGAGACCTAAAATCATATCTCCAACTCATATTCTATCCAAATATGAGAAAAATTTGGGGGTTCTGTGGACTTCCTAAAGAGCTATGATGGATTTTGTATAGGCATGTTTTTGGCCATATATGCTATGTATTACAAGATCTCGCGCGTACGGACATGTATTTTAAACGGACGCTAATTCCGCCAATAATGGTCATGAAAATATAAACATGGTATCAAATTGTTCGGAAAAAGATAAGGAATATCCTCGTCAAAAAGACGTACTAGGAAATTATGCTTCGTTTGGCCGCTACGAACGAAAACGCGCAAAAATGCGTGTTTTGCGCGATTTTTATGAAATGCTTAAAATGGCCTGAAACGTATCCAAAATGAATTTGAGACGATTTGGAGCATTTTGAAATTTGCGCGCGCACTGACGCGCGGACGTACGCGTACGCGCGCGTTTATTGACCTGAAATTGACCGGACTGATATTGACCTTGATCATGGTAAATATGAATGAGAAATGGCTTTCGGTTATGAAGTTATGATCATTTGAAATTTTCCCCCAAAAACACAAAATGGCGCCTGGATGACGTCATGAAGACTTGATGACCTTGAAAAGGTTCCTGTCACGTCTCATGACAAGGACCTATGACTGTGCCAAATTTGAAAGAAATTGGACGGTTCAATCTTGAGTAATCGTGTCCACAAAAAAGTGTAGGAAATAAAAATAAAGAAATAAAGAAAGAAAATTCTGACGAAAACAATAGGTAGTCTGTCGAAGACAGACCACCTAATAATAATATTAAAGGAAATCCTGCAAAGTTCTAGAAAATGTGCAATTTCAACTTTCAATTGAAAATTCCGACATGATCCCAACATCTGATTAAAAAACAAAGTACACCGTTTTTGTAGCCCATAGTCTCAGCTATAACATACCAAAATTTGGGATAAAATAGAGCACGAATAAGCGAGATAGTGCTCAAAGATGAGTGTCATGTAGATTCATGATGTGAACGAAATTCACCTTCCATAGACATAACAGGCAAATTAAGAAATTTTGACATGTCGCCTTTAATTGAAATTTTCACCATGATGACGTCATGAAAATGAAAAACAATGGGCACTGATCTTGTAGAGAATTGTCTCAGCTACAACATATTTAAGTTTGAAAGTAAATCAATCAATATTTACAGAGATACAATCAATTTGCCATACATATGATGACGTCATAATATGCAAATTCGTTTTTTGAGTTCCAAGGCCATTATGATGATGTCACGATATATATAATGGCCAAATGAGACCTAAAATCATATCTCCAACTCATATTCTATCCAAATATGAGAAAAATTTGGGGGTTCTGTGGACTTCCTAAAGAGCTATGATGGATTTTGTATAGGCATGTTTTTGGCCATATATGCTATGTATTACAAGATCTCGCGCGTACGGACATGTATTTTAAACGGACGCTAATTCCGCCAATAATGGTCATGAAAATATAAACATGGTATCAAATTGTTCGGAAAAAGATAAGGAATATCCTCGTCAAAAAGACGTACTAGGAAATTATGCTTCGTTTGGCCGCTACGAACGAAAACGCGCAAAAATGCGTGTTTTGCGCGATTTTTATGAAATGCTTAAAATGGCCTGAAACGTATCCAAAATGAATTTGAGACGATTTGGAGCATTTTGAAATTTGCGCGCGCACTGACGCGCGGACGTACGCGTACGCGCGCGTTTATTGACCTGAAATTGACCGGACTGATATTGACCTTGATCATGGTAAATATGAATGAGAAATGGCTTTCGGTTATGAAGTTATGATCATTTGAAATTTTCCCCCAAAAACACAAAATGGCGCCTGGATGACGTCATGAAGACTTGATGACCTTGAAAAGGTTCCTGTCACGTCTCATGACAAGGACCTATGACTGTGCCAAATTTGAAAGAAATTGGACGGTTCAATCTTGAGTAATCGTGTCCACAAAAAAGTGTAGGAAATAAAAATAAAGAAATAAAGAAAGAAAATTCTGACGAAAACAATAGGTAGTCTGTCGAAGACAGACCACCTAATAATAATATTAAAGGAAATCCTGCAAAGTTCTAGAAAATGTGCAATTTCAACTTTCAATTGAAAATTCCGACATGATCCCAACATCTGATTAAAAAACAAAGTACACCGTTTTTGTAGCCCATAGTCTCAGCTATAACATACCAAAATTTGGGATAAAATAGAGCACGAATAAGCGAGATAGTGCTCAAAGATGAGTGTCATGTAGATTCATGATGTGAACGAAATTCACCTTCCATAGACATAACAGGCAAATTAAGAAATTTTGACATGTCGCCTTTAATTGAAATTTTCACCATGATGACGTCATGAAAATGAAAAACAATGGGCACTGATCTTGTAGAGAATTGTCTCAGCTACAACATATTTAAGTTTGAAAGTAAATCAATCAATATTTACAGAGATACAATCAATTTGCCATACATATGATGACGTCATAATATGCAAATTCGTTTTTTGAGTTCCAAGGCCATTATGATGATGTCACGATATATATAATGGCCAAATGAGACCTAAAATCATATCTCCAACTCATATTCTATCCAAATATGAGAAAAATTTGGGGGTTCTGTGGACTTCCTAAAGAGCTATGATGGATTTTGTATAGGCATGTTTTTGGCCATATATGCTATGTATTACAAGATCTCGCGCGTACGGACATGTATTTTAAACGGACGCTAATTCCGCCAATAATGGTCATGAAAATATAAACATGGTATCAAATTGTTCGGAAAAAGATAAGGAATATCCTCGTCAAAAAGACGTACTAGGAAATTATGCTTCGTTTGGCCGCTACGAACGAAAACGCGCAAAAATGCGTGTTTTGCGCGATTTTTATGAAATGCTTAAAATGGCCTGAAACGTATCCAAAATGAATTTGAGACGATTTGGAGCATTTTGAAATTTGCGCGCGCACTGACGCGCGGACGTACGCGTACGCGCGCGTTTATTGACCTGAAATTGACCGGACTGATATTGACCTTGATCATGGTAAATATGAATGAGAAATGGCTTTCGGTTATGAAGTTATGATCATTTGAAATTTTCCCCCAAAAACACAAAATGGCGCCTGGATGACGTCATGAAGACTTGATGACCTTGAAAAGGTTCCTGTCACGTCTCATGACAAGGACCTATGACTGTGCCAAATTTGAAAGAAATTGGACGGTTCAATCTTGAGTAATCGTGTCCACAAAAAAGTGTAGGAAATAAAAATAAAGAAATAAAGAAAGAAAATTCTGACGAAAACAATAGGTAGTCTGTCGAAGACAGACCACCTAATAATAATATTAAAGGAAATCCTGCAAAGTTCTAGAAAATGTGCAATTTCAACTTTCAATTGAAAATTCCGACATGATCCCAACATCTGATTAAAAAACAAAGTACACCGTTTTTGTAGCCCATAGTCTCAGCTATAACATACCAAAATTTGGGATAAAATAGAGCACGAATAAGCGAGATAGTGCTCAAAGATGAGTGTCATGTAGATTCATGATGTGAACGAAATTCACCTTCCATAGACATAACAGGCAAATTAAGAAATTTTGACATGTCGCCTTTAATTGAAATTTTCACCATGATGACGTCATGAAAATGAAAAACAATGGGCACTGATCTTGTAGAGAATTGTCTCAGCTACAACATATTTAAGTTTGAAAGTAAATCAATCAATATTTACAGAGATACAATCAATTTGCCATACATATGATGACGTCATAATATGCAAATTCGTTTTTTGAGTTCCAAGGCCATTATGATGATGTCACGATATATATAATGGCCAAATGAGACCTAAAATCATATCTCCAACTCATATTCTATCCAAATATGAGAAAAATTTGGGGGTTCTGTGGACTTCCTAAAGAGCTATGATGGATTTTGTATAGGCATGTTTTTGGCCATATATGCTATGTATTACAAGATCTCGCGCGTACGGACATGTATTTTAAACGGACGCTAATTCCGCCAATAATGGTCATGAAAATATAAACATGGTATCAAATTGTTCGGAAAAAGATAAGGAATATCCTCGTCAAAAAGACGTACTAGGAAATTATGCTTCGTTTGGCCGCTACGAACGAAAACGCGCAAAAATGCGTGTTTTGCGCGATTTTTATGAAATGCTTAAAATGGCCTGAAACGTATCCAAAATGAATTTGAGACGATTTGGAGCATTTTGAAATTTGCGCGCGCACTGACGCGCGGACGTACGCGTACGCGCGCGTTTATTGACCTGAAATTGACCGGACTGATATTGACCTTGATCATGGTAAATATGAATGAGAAATGGCTTTCGGTTATGAAGTTATGATCATTTGAAATTTTCCCCCAAAAACACAAAATGGCGCCTGGATGACGTCATGAAGACTTGATGACCTTGAAAAGGTTCCTGTCACGTCTCATGACAAGGACCTATGACTGTGCCAAATTTGAAAGAAATTGGACGGTTCAATCTTGAGTAATCGTGTCCACAAAAAAGTGTAGGAAATAAAAATAAAGAAATAAAGAAAGAAAATTCTGACGAAAACAATAGGTAGTCTGTCGAAGACAGACCACCTAATAATAATATTAAAGGAAATCCTGCAAAGTTCTAGAAAATGTGCAATTTCAACTTTCAATTGAAAATTCCGACATGATCCCAACATCTGATTAAAAAACAAAGTACACCGTTTTTGTAGCCCATAGTCTCAGCTATAACATACCAAAATTTGGGATAAAATAGAGCACGAATAAGCGAGATAGTGCTCAAAGATGAGTGTCATGTAGATTCATGATGTGAACGAAATTCACCTTCCATAGACATAACAGGCAAATTAAGAAATTTTGACATGTCGCCTTTAATTGAAATTTTCACCATGATGACGTCATGAAAATGAAAAACAATGGGCACTGATCTTGTAGAGAATTGTCTCAGCTACAACATATTTAAGTTTGAAAGTAAATCAATCAATATTTACAGAGATACAATCAATTTGCCATACATATGATGACGTCATAATATGCAAATTCGTTTTTTGAGTTCCAAGGCCATTATGATGATGTCACGATATATATAATGGCCAAATGAGACCTAAAATCATATCTCCAACTCATATTCTATCCAAATATGAGAAAAATTTGGGGGTTCTGTGGACTTCCTAAAGAGCTATGATGGATTTTGTATAGGCATGTTTTTGGCCATATATGCTATGTATTACAAGATCTCGCGCGTACGGACATGTATTTTAAACGGACGCTAATTCCGCCAATAATGGTCATGAAAATATAAACATGGTATCAAATTGTTCGGAAAAAGATAAGGAATATCCTCGTCAAAAAGACGTACTAGGAAATTATGCTTCGTTTGGCCGCTACGAACGAAAACGCGCAAAAATGCGTGTTTTGCGCGATTTTTATGAAATGCTTAAAATGGCCTGAAACGTATCCAAAATGAATTTGAGACGATTTGGAGCATTTTGAAATTTGCGCGCGCACTGACGCGCGGACGTACGCGTACGCGCGCGTTTATTGACCTGAAATTGACCGGACTGATATTGACCTTGATCATGGTAAATATGAATGAGAAATGGCTTTCGGTTATGAAGTTATGATCATTTGAAATTTTCCCCCAAAAACACAAAATGGCGCCTGGATGACGTCATGAAGACTTGATGACCTTGAAAAGGTTCCTGTCACGTCTCATGACAAGGACCTATGACTGTGCCAAATTTGAAAGAAATTGGACGGTTCAATCTTGAGTAATCGTGTCCACAAAAAAGTGTAGGAAATAAAAATAAAGAAATAAAGAAAGAAAATTCTGACGAAAACAATAGGTAGTCTGTCGAAGACAGACCACCTAATAATAATATTAAAGGAAATCCTGCAAAGTTCTAGAAAATGTGCAATTTCAACTTTCAATTGAAAATTCCGACATGATCCCAACATCTGATTAAAAAACAAAGTACACCGTTTTTGTAGCCCATAGTCTCAGCTATAACATACCAAAATTTGGGATAAAATAGAGCACGAATAAGCGAGATAGTGCTCAAAGATGAGTGTCATGTAGATTCATGATGTGAACGAAATTCACCTTCCATAGACATAACAGGCAAATTAAGAAATTTTGACATGTCGCCTTTAATTGAAATTTTCACCATGATGACGTCATGAAAATGAAAAACAATGGGCACTGATCTTGTAGAGAATTGTCTCAGCTACAACATATTTAAGTTTGAAAGTAAATCAATCAATATTTACAGAGATACAATCAATTTGCCATACATATGATGACGTCATAATATGCAAATTCGTTTTTTGAGTTCCAAGGCCATTATGATGATGTCACGATATATATAATGGCCAAATGAGACCTAAAATCATATCTCCAACTCATATTCTATCCAAATATGAGAAAAATTTGGGGGTTCTGTGGACTTCCTAAAGAGCTATGATGGATTTTGTATAGGCATGTTTTTGGCCATATATGCTATGTATTACAAGATCTCGCGCGTACGGACATGTATTTTAAACGGACGCTAATTCCGCCAATAATGGTCATGAAAATATAAACATGGTATCAAATTGTTCGGAAAAAGATAAGGAATATCCTCGTCAAAAAGACGTACTAGGAAATTATGCTTCGTTTGGCCGCTACGAACGAAAACGCGCAAAAATGCGTGTTTTGCGCGATTTTTATGAAATGCTTAAAATGGCCTGAAACGTATCCAAAATGAATTTGAGACGATTTGGAGCATTTTGAAATTTGCGCGCGCACTGACGCGCGGACGTACGCGTACGCGCGCGTTTATTGACCTGAAATTGACCGGACTGATATTGACCTTGATCATGGTAAATATGAATGAGAGATGGCTTTCGGTTATGAAGTTATGATCATTTGAAATTTTCCCCCAAAAACACAAAATGGCGCCTGGATGACGTCATGAAGACTTGATGACCTTGAAAAGGTTCCTGTCACGTCTCATGACAAGGACCTATGACTGTGCCAAATTTGAAAGAAATTGGACGGTTCAATCTTGAGTAATCGTGTCCACAAAAAAGTGTAGGAAATAAAAATAAAGAAATAAAGAAAGAAAATTCTGACGAAAACAATAGGTAGTCTGTCGAAGACAGACCACCTAATAATAATATTAAAGGAAATCCTGCAAAGTTCTAGAAAATGTGCAATTTCAACTTTCAATTGAAAATTCCGACATGATCCCAACATCTGATTAAAAAACAAAGTACACCGTTTTTGTAGCCCATAGTCTCAGCTATAACATACCAAAATTTGGGATAAAATAGAGCACGAATAAGCGAGATAGTGCTCAAAGATGAGTGTCATGTAGATTCATGATGTGAACGAAATTCACCTTCCATAGACATAACAGGCAAATTAAGAAATTTTGACATGTCGCCTTTAATTGAAATTTTCACCATGATGACGTCATGAAAATGAAAAACAATGGGCACTGATCTTGTAGAGAATTGTCTCAGCTACAACATATTTAAGTTTGAAAGTAAATCAATCAATATTTACAGAGATACAATCAATTTGCCATACATATGATGACGTCATAATATGCAAATTCGTTTTTTGAGTTCCAAGGCCATTATGATGATGTCACGATATATATAATGGCCAAATGAGACCTAAAATCATATCTCCAACTCATATTCTATCCAAATATGAGAAAAATTTGGGGGTTCTGTGGACTTCCTAAAGAGCTATGATGGATTTTGTATAGGCATGTTTTTGGCCATATATGCTATGTATTACAAGATCTCGCGCGTACGGACATGTATTTTAAACGGACGCTAATTCCGCCAATAATGGTCATGAAAATATAAACATGGTATCAAATTGTTCGGAAAAAGATAAGGAATATCCTCGTCAAAAAGACGTACTAGGAAATTATGCTTCGTTTGGCCGCTACGAACGAAAACGCGCAAAAATGCGTGTTTTGCGCGATTTTTATGAAATGCTTAAAATGGCCTGAAACGTATCCAAAATGAATTTGAGACGATTTGGAGCATTTTGAAATTTGCGCGCGCACTGACGCGCGGACGTACGCGTACGCGCGCGTTTATTGACCTGAAATTGACCGGACTGATATTGACCTTGATCATGGTAAATATGAATGAGAGATGGCTTTCGGTTATGAAGTTATGATCATTTGAAATTTTCCCCCAAAAACACAAAATGGCGCCTGGATGACGTCATGAAGACTTGATGACCTTGAAAAGGTTCCTGTCACGTCTCATGACAAGGACCTATGACTGTGCCAAATTTGAAAGAAATTGGACGGTTCAATCTTGAGTAATCGTGTCCACAAAAAAGTGTAGGAAATAAAAATAAAGAAATAAAGAAAGAAAATTCTGACGAAAACAATAGGTAGTCTGTCGAAGACAGACCACCTAATAATAATATTAAAGGAAATCCTGCAAAGTTCTAGAAAATGTGCAATTTCAACTTTCAATTGAAAATTCCGACATGATCCCAACATCTGATTAAAAAACAAAGTACACCGTTTTTGTAGCCCATAGTCTCAGCTATAACATACCAAAATTTGGGATAAAATAGAGCACGAATAAGCGAGATAGTGCTCAAAGATGAGTGTCATGTAGATTCATGATGTGAACGAAATTCACCTTCCATAGACATAACAGGCAAATTAAGAAATTTTGACATGTCGCCTTTAATTGAAATTTTCACCATGATGACGTCATGAAAATGAAAAACAATGGGCACTGATCTTGTAGAGAATTGTCTCAGCTACAACATATTTAAGTTTGAAAGTAAATCAATCAATATTTACAGAGATACAATCAATTTGCCATACATATGATGACGTCATAATATGCAAATTCGTTTTTTGAGTTCCAAGGCCATTATGATGATGTCACGATATATATAATGGCCAAATGAGACCTAAAATCATATCTCCAACTCATATTCTATCCAAATATGAGAAAAATTTGGGGGTTCTGTGGACTTCCTAAAGAGCTATGATGGATTTTGTATAGGCATGTTTTTGGCCATATATGCTATGTATTACAAGATCTCGCGCGTACGGACATGTATTTTAAACGGACGCTAATTCCGCCAATAATGGTCATGAAAATATAAACATGGTATCAAATTGTTCGGAAAAAGATAAGGAATATCCTCGTCAAAAAGACGTACTAGGAAATTATGCTTCGTTTGGCCGCTACGAACGAAAACGCGCAAAAATGCGTGTTTTGCGCGATTTTTATGAAATGCTTAAAATGGCCTGAAACGTATCCAAAATGAATTTGAGACGATTTGGAGCATTTTGAAATTTGCGCGCGCACTGACGCGCGGACGTACGCGTACGCGCGCGTTTATTGACCTGAAATTGACCGGACTGATATTGACCTTGATCATGGTAAATATGAATGAGAGATGGCTTTCGGTTATGAAGTTATGATCATTTGAAATTTTCCCCCAAAAACACAAAATGGCGCCTGGATGACGTCATGAAGACTTGATGACCTTGAAAAGGTTCCTGTCACGTCTCATGACAAGGACCTATGACTGTGCCAAATTTGAAAGAAATTGGACGGTTCAATCTTGAGTAATCGTGTCCACAAAAAAGTGTAGGAAATAAAAATAAAGAAATGAAAGAAAATTCTGACGAAAACAATAGGTAGTCTGTCGAAGACAGACCACCTAATAATAATATTAAAGGAAATCCTGCAAAGTTCTAGAAAATGTGCAATTTCAACTTTCAATTGAAAATTCCGACATGATCCCAACATCTGATTAAAAAACAAAGTACACCGTTTTTGTAGCCCATAGTCTCAGCTATAACATACCAAAATTTGGGATAAAATAGAGCACGAATAAGCGAGATAGTGCTCAAAGATGAGTGTCATGTAGATTCATGATGTGAACGAAATTCACCTTCCATAGACATAACAGGCAAATTAAGAAATTTTGACATGTCGCCTTTAATTGAAATTTTCACCATGATGACGTCATGAAAATGAAAAACAATGGGCACTGATCTTGTAGAGAATTGTCTCAGCTACAACATATTTAAGTTTGAAAGTAAATCAATCAATATTTACAGAGATACAATCAATTTGCCATACATATGATGACGTCATAATATGCAAATTCGTTTTTTGAGTTCCAAGGCCATTATGATGATGTCACGATATATATAATGGCCAAATGAGACCTAAAATCATATCTCCAACTCATATTCTATCCAAATATGAGAAAAATTTGGGGGTTCTGTGGACTTCCTAAAGAGCTATGATGGATTTTGTATAGGCATGTTTTTGGCCATATATGCTATGTATTACAAGATCTCGCGCGTACGGACATGTATTTTAAACGGACGCTAATTCCGCCAATAATGGTCATGAAAATATAAACATGGTATCAAATTGTTCGGAAAAAGATAAGGAATATCCTCGTCAAAAAGACGTACTAGGAAATTATGCTTCGTTTGGCCGCTACGAACGAAAACGCGCAAAAATGCGTGTTTTGCGCGATTTTTATGAAATGCTTAAAATGGCCTGAAACGTATCCAAAATGAATTTGAGACGATTTGGAGCATTTTGAAATTTGCGCGCGCACTGACGCGCGGACGTACGCGTACGCGCGCGTTTATTGACCTGAAATTGACCGGACTGATATTGACCTTGATCATGGTAAATATGAATGAGAAATGGCTTTCGGTTATGAAGTTATGATCATTTGAAATTTTCCCCCAAAAACACAAAATGGCGCCTGGATGACGTCATGAAGACTTGATGACCTTGAAAAGGTTCCTGTCACGTCTCATGACAAGGACCTATGACTGTGCCAAATTTGAAAGAAATTGGACGGTTCAATCTTGAGTAATCGTGTCCACAAAAAAGTGTAGGAAATAAAAATAAAGAAATAAAGAAAGAAAATTCTGACGAAAACAATAGGTAGTCTGTCGAAGACAGACCACCTAATAATAATATTAAAGGAAATCCTGCAAAGTTCTAGAAAATGTGCAATTTCAACTTTCAATTGAAAATTCCGACATGATCCCAACATCTGATTAAAAAACAAAGTACACCGTTTTTGTAGCCCATAGTCTCAGCTATAACATACCAAAATTTGGGATAAAATAGAGCACGAATAAGCGAGATAGTGCTCAAAGATGAGTGTCATGTAGATTCATGATGTGAACGAAATTCACCTTCCATAGACATAACAGGCAAATTAAGAAATTTTGACATGTCGCCTTTAATTGAAATTTTCACCATGATGACGTCATGAAAATGAAAAACAATGGGCACTGATCTTGTAGAGAATTGTCTCAGCTACAACATATTTAAGTTTGAAAGTAAATCAATCAATATTTACAGAGATACAATCAATTTGCCATACATATGATGACGTCATAATATGCAAATTCGTTTTTTGAGTTCCAAGGCCATTATGATGATGTCACGATATATATAATGGCCAAATGAGACCTAAAATCATATCTCCAACTCATATTCTATCCAAATATGAGAAAAATTTGGGGGTTCTGTGGACTTCCTAAAGAGCTATGATGGATTTTGTATAGGCATGTTTTTGGCCATATATGCTATGTATTACAAGATCTCGCGCGTACGGACATGTATTTTAAACGGACGCTAATTCCGCCAATAATGGTCATGAAAATATAAACATGGTATCAAATTGTTCGGAAAAAGATAAGGAATATCCTCGTCAAAAAGACGTACTAGGAAATTATGCTTCGTTTGGCCGCTACGAACGAAAACGCGCAAAAATGCGTGTTTTGCGCGATTTTTATGAAATGCTTAAAATGGCCTGAAACGTATCCAAAATGAATTTGAGACGATTTGGAGCATTTTGAAATTTGCGCGCGCACTGACGCGCGGACGTACGCGTACGCGCGCGTTTATTGACCTGAAATTGACCGGACTGATATTGACCTTGATCATGGTAAATATGAATGAGAAATGGCTTTCGGTTATGAAGTTATGATCATTTGAAATTTTCCCCCAAAAACACAAAATGGCGCCTGGATGACGTCATGAAGACTTGATGACCTTGAAAAGGTTCCTGTCACGTCTCATGACAAGGACCTATGACTGTGCCAAATTTGAAAGAAATTGGACGGTTCAATCTTGAGTAATCGTGTCCACAAAAAAGTGTAGGAAATAAAAATAAAGAAATAAAGAAAGAAAATTCTGACGAAAACAATAGGTAGTCTGTCGAAGACAGACCACCTAATAATAATATTAAAGGAAATCCTGCAAAGTTCTAGAAAATGTGCAATTTCAACTTTCAATTGAAAATTCCGACATGATCCCAACATCTGATTAAAAAACAAAGTACACCGTTTTTGTAGCCCATAGTCTCAGCTATAACATACCAAAATTTGGGATAAAATAGAGCACGAATAAGCGAGATAGTGCTCAAAGATGAGTGTCATGTAGATTCATGATGTGAACGAAATTCACCTTCCATAGACATAACAGGCAAATTAAGAAATTTTGACATGTCGCCTTTAATTGAAATTTTCACCATGATGACGTCATGAAAATGAAAAACAATGGGCACTGATCTTGTAGAGAATTGTCTCAGCTACAACATATTTAAGTTTGAAAGTAAATCAATCAATATTTACAGAGATACAATCAATTTGCCATACATATGATGACGTCATAATATGCAAATTCGTTTTTTGAGTTCCAAGGCCATTATGATGATGTCACGATATATATAATGGCCAAATGAGACCTAAAATCATATCTCCAACTCATATTCTATCCAAATATGAGAAAAATTTGGGGGTTCTGTGGACTTCCTAAAGAGCTATGATGGATTTTGTATAGGCATGTTTTTGGCCATATATGCTATGTATTACAAGATCTCGCGCGTACGGACATGTATTTTAAACGGACGCTAATTCCGCCAATAATGGTCATGAAAATATAAACATGGTATCAAATTGTTCGGAAAAAGATAAGGAATATCCTCGTCAAAAAGACGTACTAGGAAATTATGCTTCGTTTGGCCGCTACGAACGAAAACGCGCAAAAATGCGTGTTTTGCGCGATTTTTATGAAATGCTTAAAATGGCCTGAAACGTATCCAAAATGAATTTGAGACGATTTGGAGCATTTTGAAATTTGCGCGCGCACTGACGCGCGGACGTACGCGTACGCGCGCGTTTATTGACCTGAAATTGACCGGACTGATATTGACCTTGATCATGGTAAATATGAATGAGAGATGGCTTTCGGTTATGAAGTTATGATCATTTGAAATTTTCCCCCAAAAACACAAAATGGCGCCTGGATGACGTCATGAAGACTTGATGACCTTGAAAAGGTTCCTGTCACGTCTCATGACAAGGACCTATGACTGTGCCAAATTTGAAAGAAATTGGACGGTTCAATCTTGAGTAATCGTGTCCACAAAAAAGTGTAGGAAATAAAAATAAAGAAATAAAGAAAGAAAATTCTGACGAAAACAATAGGTAGTCTGTCGAAGACAGACCACCTAATAATAATATTAAAGGAAATCCTGCAAAGTTCTAGAAAATGTGCAATTTCAACTTTCAATTGAAAATTCCGACATGATCCCAACATCTGATTAAAAAACAAAGTACACCGTTTTTGTAGCCCATAGTCTCAGCTATAACATACCAAAATTTGGGATAAAATAGAGCACGAATAAGCGAGATAGTGCTCAAAGATGAGTGTCATGTAGATTCATGATGTGAACGAAATTCACCTTCCATAGACATAACAGGCAAATTAAGAAATTTTGACATGTCGCCTTTAATTGAAATTTTCACCATGATGACGTCATGAAAATGAAAAACAATGGGCACTGATCTTGTAGAGAATTGTCTCAGCTACAACATATTTAAGTTTGAAAGTAAATCAATCAATATTTACAGAGATACAATCAATTTGCCATACATATGATGACGTCATAATATGCAAATTCGTTTTTTGAGTTCCAAGGCCATTATGATGATGTCACGATATATATAATGGCCAAATGAGACCTAAAATCATATCTCCAACTCATATTCTATCCAAATATGAGAAAAATTTGGGGGTTCTGTGGACTTCCTAAAGAGCTATGATGGATTTTGTATAGGCATGTTTTTGGCCATATATGCTATGTATTACAAGATCTCGCGCGTACGGACATGTATTTTAAACGGACGCTAATTCCGCCAATAATGGTCATGAAAATATAAACATGGTATCAAATTGTTCGGAAAAAGATAAGGAATATCCTCGTCAAAAAGACGTACTAGGAAATTATGCTTCGTTTGGCCGCTACGAACGAAAACGCGCAAAAATGCGTGTTTTGCGCGATTTTTATGAAATGCTTAAAATGGCCTGAAACGTATCCAAAATGAATTTGAGACGATTTGGAGCATTTTGAAATTTGCGCGCGCACTGACGCGCGGACGTACGCGTACGCGCGCGTTTATTGACCTGAAATTGACCGGACTGATATTGACCTTGATCATGGTAAATATGAATGAGAGATGGCTTTCGGTTATGAAGTTATGATCATTTGAAATTTTCCCCCAAAAACACAAAATGGCGCCTGGATGACGTCATGAAGACTTGATGACCTTGAAAAGGTTCCTGTCACGTCTCATGACAAGGACCTATGACTGTGCCAAATTTGAAAGAAATTGGACGGTTCAATCTTGAGTAATCGTGTCCACAAAAAAGTGTAGGAAATAAAAATAAAGAAATAAAGAAAGAAAATTCTGACGAAAACAATAGGTAGTCTGTCGAAGACAGACCACCTAATAATAATATTAAAGGAAATCCTGCAAAGTTCTAGAAAATGTGCAATTTCAACTTTCAATTGAAAATTCCGACATGATCCCAACATCTGATTAAAAAACAAAGTACACCGTTTTTGTAGCCCATAGTCTCAGCTATAACATACCAAAATTTGGGATAAAATAGAGCACGAATAAGCGAGATAGTGCTCAAAGATGAGTGTCATGTAGATTCATGATGTGAACGAAATTCACCTTCCATAGACATAACAGGCAAATTAAGAAATTTTGACATGTCGCCTTTAATTGAAATTTTCACCATGATGACGTCATGAAAATGAAAAACAATGGGCACTGATCTTGTAGAGAATTGTCTCAGCTACAACATATTTAAGTTTGAAAGTAAATCAATCAATATTTACAGAGATACAATCAATTTGCCATACATATGATGACGTCATAATATGCAAATTCGTTTTTTGAGTTCCAAGGCCATTATGATGATGTCACGATATATATAATGGCCAAATGAGACCTAAAATCATATCTCCAACTCATATTCTATCCAAATATGAGAAAAATTTGGGGGTTCTGTGGACTTCCTAAAGAGCTATGATGGATTTTGTATAGGCATGTTTTTGGCCATATATGCTATGTATTACAAGATCTCGCGCGTACGGACATGTATTTTAAACGGACGCTAATTCCGCCAATAATGGTCATGAAAATATAAACATGGTATCAAATTGTTCGGAAAAAGATAAGGAATATCCTCGTCAAAAAGACGTACTAGGAAATTATGCTTCGTTTGGCCGCTACGAACGAAAACGCGCAAAAATGCGTGTTTTGCGCGATTTTTATGAAATGCTTAAAATGGCCTGAAACGTATCCAAAATGAATTTGAGACGATTTGGAGCATTTTGAAATTTGCGCGCGCACTGACGCGCGGACGTACGCGTACGCGCGCGTTTATTGACCTGAAATTGACCGGACTGATATTGACCTTGATCATGGTAAATATGAATGAGAGATGGCTTTCGGTTATGAAGTTATGATCATTTGAAATTTTCCCCCAAAAACACAAAATGGCGCCTGGATGACGTCATGAAGACTTGATGACCTTGAAAAGGTTCCTGTCACGTCTCATGACAAGGACCTATGACTGTGCCAAATTTGAAAGAAATTGGACGGTTCAATCTTGAGTAATCGTGTCCACAAAAAAGTGTAGGAAATAAAAATAAAGAAATGAAAGAAAATTCTGACGAAAACAATAGGTAGTCTGTCGAAGACAGACCACCTAATAATAATATTAAAGGAAATCCTGCAAAGTTCTAGAAAATGTGCAATTTCAACTTTCAATTGAAAATTCCGACATGATCCCAACATCTGATTAAAAAACAAAGTACACCGTTTTTGTAGCCCATAGTCTCAGCTATAACATACCAAAATTTGGGATAAAATAGAGCACGAATAAGCGAGATAGTGCTCAAAGATGAGTGTCATGTAGATTCATGATGTGAACGAAATTCACCTTCCATAGACATAACAGGCAAATTAAGAAATTTTGACATGTCGCCTTTAATTGAAATTTTCACCATGATGACGTCATGAAAATGAAAAACAATGGGCACTGATCTTGTAGAGAATTGTCTCAGCTACAACATATTTAAGTTTGAAAGTAAATCAATCAATATTTACAGAGATACAATCAATTTGCCATACATATGATGACGTCATAATATGCAAATTCGTTTTTTGAGTTCCAAGGCCATTATGATGATGTCACGATATATATAATGGCCAAATGAGACCTAAAATCATATCTCCAACTCATATTCTATCCAAATATGAGAAAAATTTGGGGGTTCTGTGGACTTCCTAAAGAGCTATGATGGATTTTGTATAGGCATGTTTTTGGCCATATATGCTATGTATTACAAGATCTCGCGCGTACGGACATGTATTTTAAACGGACGCTAATTCCGCCAATAATGGTCATGAAAATATAAACATGGTATCAAATTGTTCGGAAAAAGATAAGGAATATCCTCGTCAAAAAGACGTACTAGGAAATTATGCTTCGTTTGGCCGCTACGAACGAAAACGCGCAAAAATGCGTGTTTTGCGCGATTTTTATGAAATGCTTAAAATGGCCTGAAACGTATCCAAAATGAATTTGAGACGATTTGGAGCATTTTGAAATTTGCGCGCGCACTGACGCGCGGACGTACGCGTACGCGCGCGTTTATTGACCTGAAATTGACCGGACTGATATTGACCTTGATCATGGTAAATATGAATGAGAAATGGCTTTCGGTTATGAAGTTATGATCATTTGAAATTTTCCCCCAAAAACACAAAATGGCGCCTGGATGACGTCATGAAGACTTGATGACCTTGAAAAGGTTCCTGTCACGTCTCATGACAAGGACCTATGACTGTGCCAAATTTGAAAGAAATTGGACGGTTCAATCTTGAGTAATCGTGTCCACAAAAAAGTGTAGGAAATAAAAATAAAGAAATAAAGAAAGAAAATTCTGACGAAAACAATAGGTAGTCTGTCGAAGACAGACCACCTAATAATAATATTAAAGGAAATCCTGCAAAGTTCTAGAAAATGTGCAATTTCAACTTTCAATTGAAAATTCCGACATGATCCCAACATCTGATTAAAAAACAAAGTACACCGTTTTTGTAGCCCATAGTCTCAGCTATAACATACCAAAATTTGGGATAAAATAGAGCACGAATAAGCGAGATAGTGCTCAAAGATGAGTGTCATGTAGATTCATGATGTGAACGAAATTCACCTTCCATAGACATAACAGGCAAATTAAGAAATTTTGACATGTCGCCTTTAATTGAAATTTTCACCATGATGACGTCATGAAAATGAAAAACAATGGGCACTGATCTTGTAGAGAATTGTCTCAGCTACAACATATTTAAGTTTGAAAGTAAATCAATCAATATTTACAGAGATACAATCAATTTGCCATACATATGATGACGTCATAATATGCAAATTCGTTTTTTGAGTTCCAAGGCCATTATGATGATGTCACGATATATATAATGGCCAAATGAGACCTAAAATCATATCTCCAACTCATATTCTATCCAAATATGAGAAAAATTTGGGGGTTCTGTGGACTTCCTAAAGAGCTATGATGGATTTTGTATAGGCATGTTTTTGGCCATATATGCTATGTATTACAAGATCTCGCGCGTACGGACATGTATTTTAAACGGACGCTAATTCCGCCAATAATGGTCATGAAAATATAAACATGGTATCAAATTGTTCGGAAAAAGATAAGGAATATCCTCGTCAAAAAGACGTACTAGGAAATTATGCTTCGTTTGGCCGCTACGAACGAAAACGCGCAAAAATGCGTGTTTTGCGCGATTTTTATGAAATGCTTAAAATGGCCTGAAACGTATCCAAAATGAATTTGAGACGATTTGGAGCATTTTGAAATTTGCGCGCGCACTGACGCGCGGACGTACGCGTACGCGCGCGTTTATTGACCTGAAATTGACCGGACTGATATTGACCTTGATCATGGTAAATATGAATGAGAGATGGCTTTCGGTTATGAAGTTATGATCATTTGAAATTTTCCCCCAAAAACACAAAATGGCGCCTGGATGACGTCATGAAGACTTGATGACCTTGAAAAGGTTCCTGTCACGTCTCATGACAAGGACCTATGACTGTGCCAAATTTGAAAGAAATTGGACGGTTCAATCTTGAGTAATCGTGTCCACAAAAAAGTGTAGGAAATAAAAATAAAGAAATAAAGAAAGAAAATTCTGACGAAAACAATAGGTAGTCTGTCGAAGACAGACCACCTAATAATAATATTAAAGGAAATCCTGCAAAGTTCTAGAAAATGTGCAATTTCAACTTTCAATTGAAAATTCCGACATGATCCCAACATCTGATTAAAAAACAAAGTACACCGTTTTTGTAGCCCATAGTCTCAGCTATAACATACCAAAATTTGGGATAAAATAGAGCACGAATAAGCGAGATAGTGCTCAAAGATGAGTGTCATGTAGATTCATGATGTGAACGAAATTCACCTTCCATAGACATAACAGGCAAATTAAGAAATTTTGACATGTCGCCTTTAATTGAAATTTTCACCATGATGACGTCATGAAAATGAAAAACAATGGGCACTGATCTTGTAGAGAATTGTCTCAGCTACAACATATTTAAGTTTGAAAGTAAATCAATCAATATTTACAGAGATACAATCAATTTGCCATACATATGATGACGTCATAATATGCAAATTCGTTTTTTGAGTTCCAAGGCCATTATGATGATGTCACGATATATATAATGGCCAAATGAGACCTAAAATCATATCTCCAACTCATATTCTATCCAAATATGAGAAAAATTTGGGGGTTCTGTGGACTTCCTAAAGAGCTATGATGGATTTTGTATAGGCATGTTTTTGGCCATATATGCTATGTATTACAAGATCTCGCGCGTACGGACATGTATTTTAAACGGACGCTAATTCCGCCAATAATGGTCATGAAAATATAAACATGGTATCAAATTGTTCGGAAAAAGATAAGGAATATCCTCGTCAAAAAGACGTACTAGGAAATTATGCTTCGTTTGGCCGCTACGAACGAAAACGCGCAAAAATGCGTGTTTTGCGCGATTTTTATGAAATGCTTAAAATGGCCTGAAACGTATCCAAAATGAATTTGAGACGATTTGGAGCATTTTGAAATTTGCGCGCGCACTGACGCGCGGACGTACGCGTACGCGCGCGTTTATTGACCTGAAATTGACCGGACTGATATTGACCTTGATCATGGTAAATATGAATGAGAGATGGCTTTCGGTTATGAAGTTATGATCATTTGAAATTTTCCCCCAAAAACACAAAATGGCGCCTGGATGACGTCATGAAGACTTGATGACCTTGAAAAGGTTCCTGTCACGTCTCATGACAAGGACCTATGACTGTGCCAAATTTGAAAGAAATTGGACGGTTCAATCTTGAGTAATCGTGTCCACAAAAAAGTGTAGGAAATAAAAATAAAGAAATAAAGAAAGAAAATTCTGACGAAAACAATAGGTAGTCTGTCGAAGACAGACCACCTAATAATAATATTAAAGGAAATCCTGCAAAGTTCTAGAAAATGTGCAATTTCAACTTTCAATTGAAAATTCCGACATGATCCCAACATCTGATTAAAAAACAAAGTACACCGTTTTTGTAGCCCATAGTCTCAGCTATAACATACCAAAATTTGGGATAAAATAGAGCACGAATAAGCGAGATAGTGCTCAAAGATGAGTGTCATGTAGATTCATGATGTGAACGAAATTCACCTTCCATAGACATAACAGGCAAATTAAGAAATTTTGACATGTCGCCTTTAATTGAAATTTTCACCATGATGACGTCATGAAAATGAAAAACAATGGGCACTGATCTTGTAGAGAATTGTCTCAGCTACAACATATTTAAGTTTGAAAGTAAATCAATCAATATTTACAGAGATACAATCAATTTGCCATACATATGATGACGTCATAATATGCAAATTCGTTTTTTGAGTTCCAAGGCCATTATGATGATGTCACGATATATATAATGGCCAAATGAGACCTAAAATCATATCTCCAACTCATATTCTATCCAAATATGAGAAAAATTTGGGGGTTCTGTGGACTTCCTAAAGAGCTATGATGGATTTTGTATAGGCATGTTTTTGGCCATATATGCTATGTATTACAAGATCTCGCGCGTACGGACATGTATTTTAAACGGACGCTAATTCCGCCAATAATGGTCATGAAAATATAAACATGGTATCAAATTGTTCGGAAAAAGATAAGGAATATCCTCGTCAAAAAGACGTACTAGGAAATTATGCTTCGTTTGGCCGCTACGAACGAAAACGCGCAAAAATGCGTGTTTTGCGCGATTTTTATGAAATGCTTAAAATGGCCTGAAACGTATCCAAAATGAATTTGAGACGATTTGGAGCATTTTGAAATTTGCGCGCGCACTGACGCGCGGACGTACGCGTACGCGCGCGTTTATTGACCTGAAATTGACCGGACTGATATTGACCTTGATCATGGTAAATATGAATGAGAGATGGCTTTCGGTTATGAAGTTATGATCATTTGAAATTTTCCCCCAAAAACACAAAATGGCGCCTGGATGACGTCATGAAGACTTGATGACCTTGAAAAGGTTCCTGTCACGTCTCATGACAAGGACCTATGACTGTGCCAAATTTGAAAGAAATTGGACGGTTCAATCTTGAGTAATCGTGTCCACAAAAAAGTGTAGGAAATAAAAATAAAGAAATGAAAGAAAATTCTGACGAAAACAATAGGTAGTCTGTCGAAGACAGACCACCTAATAATAATATTAAAGGAAATCCTGCAAAGTTCTAGAAAATGTGCAATTTCAACTTTCAATTGAAAATTCCGACATGATCCCAACATCTGATTAAAAAACAAAGTACACCGTTTTTGTAGCCCATAGTCTCAGCTATAACATACCAAAATTTGGGATAAAATAGAGCACGAATAAGCGAGATAGTGCTCAAAGATGAGTGTCATGTAGATTCATGATGTGAACGAAATTCACCTTCCATAGACATAACAGGCAAATTAAGAAATTTTGACATGTCGCCTTTAATTGAAATTTTCACCATGATGACGTCATGAAAATGAAAAACAATGGGCACTGATCTTGTAGAGAATTGTCTCAGCTACAACATATTTAAGTTTGAAAGTAAATCAATCAATATTTACAGAGATACAATCAATTTGCCATACATATGATGACGTCATAATATGCAAATTCGTTTTTTGAGTTCCAAGGCCATTATGATGATGTCACGATATATATAATGGCCAAATGAGACCTAAAATCATATCTCCAACTCATATTCTATCCAAATATGAGAAAAATTTGGGGGTTCTGTGGACTTCCTAAAGAGCTATGATGGATTTTGTATAGGCATGTTTTTGGCCATATATGCTATGTATTACAAGATCTCGCGCGTACGGACATGTATTTTAAACGGACGCTAATTCCGCCAATAATGGTCATGAAAATATAAACATGGTATCAAATTGTTCGGAAAAAGATAAGGAATATCCTCGTCAAAAAGACGTACTAGGAAATTATGCTTCGTTTGGCCGCTACGAACGAAAACGCGCAAAAATGCGTGTTTTGCGCGATTTTTATGAAATGCTTAAAATGGCCTGAAACGTATCCAAAATGAATTTGAGACGATTTGGAGCATTTTGAAATTTGCGCGCGCACTGACGCGCGGACGTACGCGTACGCGCGCGTTTATTGACCTGAAATTGACCGGACTGATATTGACCTTGATCATGGTAAATATGAATGAGAGATGGCTTTCGGTTATGAAGTTATGATCATTTGAAATTTTCCCCCAAAAACACAAAATGGCGCCTGGATGACGTCATGAAGACTTGATGACCTTGAAAAGGTTCCTGTCACGTCTCATGACAAGGACCTATGACTGTGCCAAATTTGAAAGAAATTGGACGGTTCAATCTTGAGTAATCGTGTCCACAAAAAAGTGTAGGAAATAAAAATAAAGAAATAAAGAAAGAAAATTCTGACGAAAACAATAGGTAGTCTGTCGAAGACAGACCACCTAATAATAATATTAAAGGAAATCCTGCAAAGTTCTAGAAAATGTGCAATTTCAACTTTCAATTGAAAATTCCGACATGATCCCAACATCTGATTAAAAAACAAAGTACACCGTTTTTGTAGCCCATAGTCTCAGCTATAACATACCAAAATTTGGGATAAAATAGAGCACGAATAAGCGAGATAGTGCTCAAAGATGAGTGTCATGTAGATTCATGATGTGAACGAAATTCACCTTCCATAGACATAACAGGCAAATTAAGAAATTTTGACATGTCGCCTTTAATTGAAATTTTCACCATGATGACGTCATGAAAATGAAAAACAATGGGCACTGATCTTGTAGAGAATTGTCTCAGCTACAACATATTTAAGTTTGAAAGTAAATCAATCAATATTTACAGAGATACAATCAATTTGCCATACATATGATGACGTCATAATATGCAAATTCGTTTTTTGAGTTCCAAGGCCATTATGATGATGTCACGATATATATAATGGCCAAATGAGACCTAAAATCATATCTCCAACTCATATTCTATCCAAATATGAGAAAAATTTGGGGGTTCTGTGGACTTCCTAAAGAGCTATGATGGATTTTGTATAGGCATGTTTTTGGCCATATATGCTATGTATTACAAGATCTCGCGCGTACGGACATGTATTTTAAACGGACGCTAATTCCGCCAATAATGGTCATGAAAATATAAACATGGTATCAAATTGTTCGGAAAAAGATAAGGAATATCCTCGTCAAAAAGACGTACTAGGAAATTATGCTTCGTTTGGCCGCTACGAACGAAAACGCGCAAAAATGCGTGTTTTGCGCGATTTTTATGAAATGCTTAAAATGGCCTGAAACGTATCCAAAATGAATTTGAGACGATTTGGAGCATTTTGAAATTTGCGCGCGCACTGACGCGCGGACGTACGCGTACGCGCGCGTTTATTGACCTGAAATTGACCGGACTGATATTGACCTTGATCATGGTAAATATGAATGAGAGATGGCTTTCGGTTATGAAGTTATGATCATTTGAAATTTTCCCCCAAAAACACAAAATGGCGCCTGGATGACGTCATGAAGACTTGATGACCTTGAAAAGGTTCCTGTCACGTCTCATGACAAGGACCTATGACTGTGCCAAATTTGAAAGAAATTGGACGGTTCAATCTTGAGTAATCGTGTCCACAAAAAAGTGTAGGAAATAAAAATAAAGAAATGAAAGAAAATTCTGACGAAAACAATAGGTAGTCTGTCGAAGACAGACCACCTAATAATAATATTAAAGGAAATCCTGCAAAGTTCTAGAAAATGTGCAATTTCAACTTTCAATTGAAAATTCCGACATGATCCCAACATCTGATTAAAAAACAAAGTACACCGTTTTTGTAGCCCATAGTCTCAGCTATAACATACCAAAATTTGGGATAAAATAGAGCACGAATAAGCGAGATAGTGCTCAAAGATGAGTGTCATGTAGATTCATGATGTGAACGAAATTCACCTTCCATAGACATAACAGGCAAATTAAGAAATTTTGACATGTCGCCTTTAATTGAAATTTTCACCATGATGACGTCATGAAAATGAAAAACAATGGGCACTGATCTTGTAGAGAATTGTCTCAGCTACAACATATTTAAGTTTGAAAGTAAATCAATCAATATTTACAGAGATACAATCAATTTGCCATACATATGATGACGTCATAATATGCAAATTCGTTTTTTGAGTTCCAAGGCCATTATGATGATGTCACGATATATATAATGGCCAAATGAGACCTAAAATCATATCTCCAACTCATATTCTATCCAAATATGAGAAAAATTTGGGGGTTCTGTGGACTTCCTAAAGAGCTATGATGGATTTTGTATAGGCATGTTTTTGGCCATATATGCTATGTATTACAAGATCTCGCGCGTACGGACATGTATTTTAAACGGACGCTAATTCCGCCAATAATGGTCATGAAAATATAAACATGGTATCAAATTGTTCGGAAAAAGATAAGGAATATCCTCGTCAAAAAGACGTACTAGGAAATTATGCTTCGTTTGGCCGCTACGAACGAAAACGCGCAAAAATGCGTGTTTTGCGCGATTTTTATGAAATGCTTAAAATGGCCTGAAACGTATCCAAAATGAATTTGAGACGATTTGGAGCATTTTGAAATTTGCGCGCGCACTGACGCGCGGACGTACGCGTACGCGCGCGTTTATTGACCTGAAATTGACCGGACTGATATTGACCTTGATCATGGTAAATATGAATGAGAAATGGCTTTCGGTTATGAAGTTATGATCATTTGAAATTTTCCCCCAAAAACACAAAATGGCGCCTGGATGACGTCATGAAGACTTGATGACCTTGAAAAGGTTCCTGTCACGTCTCATGACAAGGACCTATGACTGTGCCAAATTTGAAAGAAATTGGACGGTTCAATCTTGAGTAATCGTGTCCACAAAAAAGTGTAGGAAATAAAAATAAAGAAATAAAGAAAGAAAATTCTGACGAAAACAATAGGTAGTCTGTCGAAGACAGACCACCTAATAATAATATTAAAGGAAATCCTGCAAAGTTCTAGAAAATGTGCAATTTCAACTTTCAATTGAAAATTCCGACATGATCCCAACATCTGATTAAAAAACAAAGTACACCGTTTTTGTAGCCCATAGTCTCAGCTATAACATACCAAAATTTGGGATAAAATAGAGCACGAATAAGCGAGATAGTGCTCAAAGATGAGTGTCATGTAGATTCATGATGTGAACGAAATTCACCTTCCATAGACATAACAGGCAAATTAAGAAATTTTGACATGTCGCCTTTAATTGAAATTTTCACCATGATGACGTCATGAAAATGAAAAACAATGGGCACTGATCTTGTAGAGAATTGTCTCAGCTACAACATATTTAAGTTTGAAAGTAAATCAATCAATATTTACAGAGATACAATCAATTTGCCATACATATGATGACGTCATAATATGCAAATTCGTTTTTTGAGTTCCAAGGCCATTATGATGATGTCACGATATATATAATGGCCAAATGAGACCTAAAATCATATCTCCAACTCATATTCTATCCAAATATGAGAAAAATTTGGGGGTTCTGTGGACTTCCTAAAGAGCTATGATGGATTTTGTATAGGCATGTTTTTGGCCATATATGCTATGTATTACAAGATCTCGCGCGTACGGACATGTATTTTAAACGGACGCTAATTCCGCCAATAATGGTCATGAAAATATAAACATGGTATCAAATTGTTCGGAAAAAGATAAGGAATATCCTCGTCAAAAAGACGTACTAGGAAATTATGCTTCGTTTGGCCGCTACGAACGAAAACGCGCAAAAATGCGTGTTTTGCGCGATTTTTATGAAATGCTTAAAATGGCCTGAAACGTATCCAAAATGAATTTGAGACGATTTGGAGCATTTTGAAATTTGCGCGCGCACTGACGCGCGGACGTACGCGTACGCGCGCGTTTATTGACCTGAAATTGACCGGACTGATATTGACCTTGATCATGGTAAATATGAATGAGAAATGGCTTTCGGTTATGAAGTTATGATCATTTGAAATTTTCCCCCAAAAACACAAAATGGCGCCTGGATGACGTCATGAAGACTTGATGACCTTGAAAAGGTTCCTGTCACGTCTCATGACAAGGACCTATGACTGTGCCAAATTTGAAAGAAATTGGACGGTTCAATCTTGAGTAATCGTGTCCACAAAAAAGTGTAGGAAATAAAAATAAAGAAATAAAGAAAGAAAATTCTGACGAAAACAATAGGTAGTCTGTCGAAGACAGACCACCTAATAATAATATTAAAGGAAATCCTGCAAAGTTCTAGAAAATGTGCAATTTCAACTTTCAATTGAAAATTCCGACATGATCCCAACATCTGATTAAAAAACAAAGTACACCGTTTTTGTAGCCCATAGTCTCAGCTATAACATACCAAAATTTGGGATAAAATAGAGCACGAATAAGCGAGATAGTGCTCAAAGATGAGTGTCATGTAGATTCATGATGTGAACGAAATTCACCTTCCATAGACATAACAGGCAAATTAAGAAATTTTGACATGTCGCCTTTAATTGAAATTTTCACCATGATGACGTCATGAAAATGAAAAACAATGGGCACTGATCTTGTAGAGAATTGTCTCAGCTACAACATATTTAAGTTTGAAAGTAAATCAATCAATATTTACAGAGATACAATCAATTTGCCATACATATGATGACGTCATAATATGCAAATTCGTTTTTTGAGTTCCAAGGCCATTATGATGATGTCACGATATATATAATGGCCAAATGAGACCTAAAATCATATCTCCAACTCATATTCTATCCAAATATGAGAAAAATTTGGGGGTTCTGTGGACTTCCTAAAGAGCTATGATGGATTTTGTATAGGCATGTTTTTGGCCATATATGCTATGTATTACAAGATCTCGCGCGTACGGACATGTATTTTAAACGGACGCTAATTCCGCCAATAATGGTCATGAAAATATAAACATGGTATCAAATTGTTCGGAAAAAGATAAGGAATATCCTCGTCAAAAAGACGTACTAGGAAATTATGCTTCGTTTGGCCGCTACGAACGAAAACGCGCAAAAATGCGTGTTTTGCGCGATTTTTATGAAATGCTTAAAATGGCCTGAAACGTATCCAAAATGAATTTGAGACGATTTGGAGCATTTTGAAATTTGCGCGCGCACTGACGCGCGGACGTACGCGTACGCGCGCGTTTATTGACCTGAAATTGACCGGACTGATATTGACCTTGATCATGGTAAATATGAATGAGAAATGGCTTTCGGTTATGAAGTTATGATCATTTGAAATTTTCCCCCAAAAACACAAAATGGCGCCTGGATGACGTCATGAAGACTTGATGACCTTGAAAAGGTTCCTGTCACGTCTCATGACAAGGACCTATGACTGTGCCAAATTTGAAAGAAATTGGACGGTTCAATCTTGAGTAATCGTGTCCACAAAAAAGTGTAGGAAATAAAAATAAAGAAATAAAGAAAGAAAATTCTGACGAAAACAATAGGTAGTCTGTCGAAGACAGACCACCTAATAATAATATTAAAGGAAATCCTGCAAAGTTCTAGAAAATGTGCAATTTCAACTTTCAATTGAAAATTCCGACATGATCCCAACATCTGATTAAAAAACAAAGTACACCGTTTTTGTAGCCCATAGTCTCAGCTATAACATACCAAAATTTGGGATAAAATAGAGCACGAATAAGCGAGATAGTGCTCAAAGATGAGTGTCATGTAGATTCATGATGTGAACGAAATTCACCTTCCATAGACATAACAGGCAAATTAAGAAATTTTGACATGTCGCCTTTAATTGAAATTTTCACCATGATGACGTCATGAAAATGAAAAACAATGGGCACTGATCTTGTAGAGAATTGTCTCAGCTACAACATATTTAAGTTTGAAAGTAAATCAATCAATATTTACAGAGATACAATCAATTTGCCATACATATGATGACGTCATAATATGCAAATTCGTTTTTTGAGTTCCAAGGCCATTATGATGATGTCACGATATATATAATGGCCAAATGAGACCTAAAATCATATCTCCAACTCATATTCTATCCAAATATGAGAAAAATTTGGGGGTTCTGTGGACTTCCTAAAGAGCTATGATGGATTTTGTATAGGCATGTTTTTGGCCATATATGCTATGTATTACAAGATCTCGCGCGTACGGACATGTATTTTAAACGGACGCTAATTCCGCCAATAATGGTCATGAAAATATAAACATGGTATCAAATTGTTCGGAAAAAGATAAGGAATATCCTCGTCAAAAAGACGTACTAGGAAATTATGCTTCGTTTGGCCGCTACGAACGAAAACGCGCAAAAATGCGTGTTTTGCGCGATTTTTATGAAATGCTTAAAATGGCCTGAAACGTATCCAAAATGAATTTGAGACGATTTGGAGCATTTTGAAATTTGCGCGCGCACTGACGCGCGGACGTACGCGTACGCGCGCGTTTATTGACCTGAAATTGACCGGACTGATATTGACCTTGATCATGGTAAATATGAATGAGAAATGGCTTTCGGTTATGAAGTTATGATCATTTGAAATTTTCCCCCAAAAACACAAAATGGCGCCTGGATGACGTCATGAAGACTTGATGACCTTGAAAAGGTTCCTGTCACGTCTCATGACAAGGACCTATGACTGTGCCAAATTTGAAAGAAATTGGACGGTTCAATCTTGAGTAATCGTGTCCACAAAAAAGTGTAGGAAATAAAAATAAAGAAATAAAGAAAGAAAATTCTGACGAAAACAATAGGTAGTCTGTCGAAGACAGACCACCTAACTAGAAATTTAATTCGTCACGAAGACGAATAAGGTGGTCTGTCTTCAAGTCTTATAATAGATTATAATATTTACTATATTGAAAAAGGGAGAAGTTATATAGACATGTAAACAATGATGATTAAGATGATGATGATCTTGATAGTAATGATTATGATGATGATGATCTTGATGATGTTGATGAGGATGATTATCATCATTATGATAATGATGATGATCATGATCATGAGCGTGATTCTGACATCTTCTTGGAAAAATGAGGGATGATTAAGATAACATATAGTCTCAGCGACAAAATACTAAAATTTGGGAGAAAACTGTTGAATAACAACCGAGATACTGGTCAAAACACCTTGTCATGCAGATTCATGTTTTGAAAAAAGTGACCTCCCATAGACATAACACGCAAATATGACAAATTATGCATTGTCGCCTTTAATCGAATATTTCACTATGATGACGTCATCCAAATGAAAACTAAATGGCATATTTCTGATAGAGAATTATCTCAGCTACAACATATCAAAATCTGGGAGAAAATCGATTACCGATAAGTGAGATAATCTCAATTAAACAAAGACAAAAATGACGTCATCAAAAAAATACATTTTGTTGAGTTTAGATGTCAATATGAAGACTTTGTTACACTTTGTACGAGTCAGGGTGGTATGAAATCATATCTCCATCTCATGCTTTCTCCAACCATGATATAAAAATTGGGGGTCAATGGACTATCTGAAGAGCTATTTCGATTTTTAAAATGGCATGTTTTTGATCAAATTTGCATTATATCGCCCATAGCAGTACGCGCGGATTTTGAACTTTGACGCACGCTCACGGCCTTATTAAATATGAAGAGTGACTGAAATTAATGTAAATTGTCAATTACGTTAAGAGGAATCCAAATCATGTAAACATTTTGAATTTGACTTTTTCTGCGCGTCATGAGCGCGCGCACCGCGCGCGGGGACATGTACGGACGGAAAATTTTGAAATGCTTAAAATGACCTGATTCGTACTCTCCTTTAGTAGTTAAGTGATTTTGAGCTTTCTAAAATTTTGACGCGCACGTACGCGCGCGTCATGACCTTTATGTGACCTTTGATGACATGACCTGTTGACCTTTGACCTGAAGTATATGTGATATTAATATGAATGACCTTTGCTGATGCATCATGAAGATATGATGGATAACGTGATTTCACAAAATGGCGCCTGGATGACGTCACGATAACCTGATGACCTTGAAAATGTTACTGTCACGTCTCATGACAATGACCTATGACTGTGCCAAAATTGAATGAAATTGACGAAACCGAACTTGAGTTATCCTAGGAACAAAAAACGGGAAGAAATAAAAATAAATAATAATAAATAAATAAAGAAAATTCTGACGAAATCAATAGGTGGTCTGTTGTTAACAGACCACCTAACTAGAAATTTAATTCGTCACGAAGACGAATAAGGTGGTCTGTCTTCAAGTCTTATAATAGATTATAATATTTACTATATTGAAAAAGGGAGAAGTTATATAGACATGTACACAATGATGATTATGATGCTGATGATCTTTATAGTAATGATTATGATGATCATGATCATGATGATGTTGATGAGGATGATTATCATCATTATGATAATGATGATGATCATGATCATGCGCGTGATTCTGACATCTTATCGAAAAAATGAGGGGTGATTTAGATAACATATAGTCTCAGCGACAACATACTAAAATTTGGGAGAAAACTGTTGAATAACAACCGAGATACTGGTCAAAACACATTGTCATGCAGATTCATGTTTAGAAAAGAGTGACCTCCCATAGACATAACACGCAAAAATGACAAATTATGCATTGTCGCCTTTAATCAAATATTTAACTATGATGACGTCATCTAAATGAAAAATAATTGAAATATTTCTGATAGAGAATTATCTCAGCTACAACATATCAAAATCTGGGAGAAGATCGATCACCGATAAGTGAGATAATCTCAAATAAACAAAGACAAAAATGACGTCATCAAGAAAATACATTTGTTTGAGTTTAGATGCCAATATGATGACTTTATTTCACTTTGTACGAGTCAGGGTGGTATGAAATCATATCTCCAACTCATGCTTTCTCCAACCATGATATAAAAATTGGGGGTCAATGGACTATCTGAAGAGCTATTTCGATTTTTAAAACGGCATGTTTTTGATCAAATTTGCATTATATTGCCCATAGCAGTACGCGCGGATTTTGAACTTTGACGCACGCTCACGGCCTTATGAAATATGAAGAGTGACTGAAATTAATGTAAATTGTCAATTACGTTAAGAGGTATCCAAATCATGTAAACATTTTGAATTTGACCGTTTCTGCGCGCTGTGAGCGCGCACAACGCGCGCGTTGACACGTACGGACGGAAAATTTTGAAATGCTTAAAATGACCTGATTCGTACTCTCCTTTAGTAGTTAAGTGATTTTGAGCTTTTTAAAATTTTGACGCACACGTACGCGCGCGTCATGACCTTTATGTGACCTTTGATGACAGGACCTGTTGACCCTTGACCTGAAGTATATGTGATATGAATATGAATGACCTTTGCTGATGCATCATGAAGATATGATGGATAATGTGATTTCACAAAATGGCGCCTGGATGACGTCACGATGACCTGATAACCTTGAAAATGTTCTAGACACGTGTCATGACAATGACCTATGACTGTGCTAAAATTGAATCAAATTGACAAAACCAAACTTGAAGTTATCCTGTCCACAAAAAACGGGGAGAAATAAAAATAAAGAATAATAATAATAACTAGAAATTTAATTCGTCACGAAGACGAATAAGGTGGTCTGTCTTCAAGTCTTATAATAGATTATAATATTGACTATATTGAAAAAGGGAGAAGTTATATAGACATGTTAACAATGATGATTAAGATGATGATGATCTTGATAGTAATGATTATGATGATGATGATCATGATGATGTTGATGAGGATGATTATCATCATTATGATAATGATGATGATCATGATCATGAGCGTGATTCTGACATCTTCTTGGAAAAATGAGGGATGATTAAGATAACATATAGTCTCAGCGACAAAATACTAAAATTTGGGAGAAAACTGTTGAATAACAACCGAGATACTGGTCAAAACACATTGTCATGCAGATTCATGTTTTGAAAAAAGTGACCTCCCATAGACATAACACGCAAATATGACAAATTATGCATTGTCGCCTTTAATGGAATATTTAACTATGATGACGTCATCCAAATGAAAAAAATATGACTTATTCTGATAGAGAATTATCTCAGCTACAACATATCAAAATCTGGGAGAAAATCGATCACCGATAAGTGAGATAATCTCAATTAAACAAAGACAAAAATGACGTCATCAAAAAAATACATTTTGTTGAGTTTAGATGTCAATATGAAGACTTTGTTACACTTTGTACGAGTCAAGGTGGTATGAAATCATATCTCCATCTCATGCTTTCTCCAACCATGATATAAAAATTGGGGGTCAATGGACTATCTGAAGAGCTATTTCGATTTTTAAAATGGCATGTTTTTGATCAAATTTGCATTATATCGCCCATAGCAGTACGCGCGGATTTTGAACTTTGACGCACGCTCACGGCCTTATTAAATATGAAGAGTGACTGAAATTAATGTAAATTGTCAATTACGTTAAGAGGAATCCAAATCATGTAAACATTTTGAATTTGACTTTTTCTGCACGTCATGAGCGCGCGCACCGCGCGCGGGGACATGTACGGACGGAAAATTTTGAAATGCTTAAAATGACCTGATTCGTACTCTCCTTTAGTAGTTAAGTGATTTTGAGCTTTCTAAAATTTTGACGCGCACGTACGCGCGCGTCATGACCTTTATGTGACTTTTGATGACATGACCTGTTGACCTTTGACCTGAAGTATATGTGATATTAATATGAATGACCTTTGCTGATGCATCATGAAGATATGATGGATAACGTGATTTCACAAAATGGCGCCTGGATGACGTCACGATGACTTGATGACCTTGAAAATGTTCCTGTCACGTCTCATGACAATGACCTATGACTGTGCCAAAATTGAATGAAATTGACGAAACCGAACTTGAGTTATCCTAGGAACAAAAAACGGGAAGAAATAAAAATAAATAATAATAAATAAATAAATAAAGAAAATTCTGACGAAATCAATAGGTGGTCTGTTGATAACAGACCACCTAATAATAATAATACTAGAATTTAATTCGTCACGAAGACGAATAAGGTGGTCTGTCTAAGTCTTATGATAGATTTGAGAATGGGAGAAGTTATATAGACATGTAAACAATGATGATCATGATGTGCATGGTGATGATCATGATAGTAAAGGTGATGATGATGATGATAATGATAATGTTATATGACGATAGAAACGATAAAGTGAATGATGATGATGAGCAAAAGCATGATCCTGACAACTGATTAAAAAAATTGAGGAAATATTTAGATAGCAAATAGTCTCAGCTACAACATACTAAAATTTGGGAGAAAACTATTGAATAACAATCGAGATCCTGGTCAAAACACCTTGTCATGCAGATTCATGTTTTGAAAAAAGTGACCTCCCATAGACATAACACGTAAATATGACAAATTATGCATTGTCACCTTTAATCGAATATTTAACTATGATGACGTCATCTAAATGAAAAAAAAATAAAATATTTCTGATAGAGAATTATCTCAGCTACAACATATCAAAATCTGGGAGAAAATCGATCACCGATAAGTGAGATAATCTCAAATAAACAAAGACAAAAATGACGTCATCAACAAAATACATTTGTTTGAGTTTAGATGCCAATATGATAACTTTATTTCACTTTGTACGAGTCAGGGTGGTATGAAATCATATCTCCAACTCATGCTTTCTCCAACCATGATATAAAAATTGGGGGTCAATGGACTATCTGAAGAGCTATTTCGATTTTTAAAATGGCATGTTTTTGATCAAATTTGCATTATATTGCCCATAGCAGTACGCGCGGATTTTGAACTTTGACGCACGCTCACGGCCTTATGAAATATGAAGAGTGACTGAAATTAATGTAAATTGTCAATTACGTTAAGAGGAATCCAAATCATGTAAACATTTTGAATTTGAAATTTTCCGCGCGCTGTGAGCGCGCACAACGCGCGCGGGGACACTTACGGACGGAAAATTTTGAAATGCTTGAAATGACCTGATTCGTACTCTCCTTTAGTAGTTAAGTGATTTTGAGCTTTTTAAAATTTTGACGCACACGTACGCGCGCGTCATGACCTTTATGTGACCTTTGATGACATGACCTGTTGACCCTTGTCCTAAAGTATATGTGATATGAATATGAATGACCTTTGCTGATGCATCATGAAGATATGATGGATAATGTGATTTCACAAAATGGCGCCTGGATGACGTCACGATAACTTAATGACCTTAAAAATGTTTCTGTCACGTCTCATGATAATGACCTATGACTGTGCCAAAATTGAATCAAATTGACATAACCAATCTTACGTTATCCGGCACACAAAAAAGTGAAGAAATAAATAAAAATAAAGAAATAATAATAATAAAGAAGAAAGAAAATTCTGACGAAATCAATAGGTGGTCTGTTGATAACAGACCACCTAAATAAATAAAGAAAATTCTGACGAAATCAATAGGTGGTCTGTTGATAACAGACCACCTAATAAAGAAAATTCTGACGAAATCAATAGGTGGTCTGTTGATAACAGACCACCTAACTAGAAATTTAATTCGTCACGAAGACGAATAAGGTGGTCTGTCTAAGTCTTATGATAGAATTGAGAATGGGAGAAGTTATATAGACATGTAAACAATGATGATCATGATGACCATGATGATGATCATGATAGTAAAGGTGATGATGATGATAATGATAATGTTATATGATGATAAAAACGATAATGTTAATGATGATGATGAGCACAAGCATGATCCTGACATCTGATTGAAAAAGTAAGGAAATATTTAAATAGCAAATAGTCTCAGCTACAACATACTAAAATTTGGGAGAAAACTGTTGAATAACAACCGAGATACTGGTCAAAACACATTGTCATGCAGATTCATGTTTTGAAATAACTGACCTCCCATAGACATAACACGCAAATATGACAAATTATGCATTGTCGCCTTTAATGGAATATTTTACTATGATGACGTCATCCAAATGAAAAATAAATGACATATTTTTGATAGAGAATTATCTCAGCTACAACATATCAAAATCTGGGAGAAAATCGATCACCGATAAGTGAGATAATCTCAATTAAACAAAGACAAAAATGACGTCATCGACAAAATACATTTGTTTGAGTTTAGATGCCAATATGATGACTTTGTTTCACTTTGTACGAGTCAGAGTGGTATGAAATCATATCTCCAACTCAAGCTTTCTCCAACCATGATATAAAAATTGGGTGTCGATGGGCTATCTGAAGAGCTATTTCGATTTTTAAAATGGCATGTTTTTGATCAAATTTGCATTATATTGCCCGTAGCAGCACGCGCGGATTTTGAACTTTGACGCACGCTCACGACCTTATGAAATATGAAGAGTGACTGAAATTAATGTAAATTGTCAATTACGTTAAGAGGAATCCAAATCAAGTAAACATTTTGAATTTGACCTTTTCCGCGCGCTGTGAGCGCGCACACCGCGCGCGGGGACACAAACGGACGGAAAATTTTGAAATGCTTAAAATTACCTGATTCGTACTCTCGTTTAATAGTTAAGTGATTTTGAGCAATTTTAAATTTTTACGCGCACATACGCGCGCGTCATGACCTTTATGTGACCTTTGATGACATGACCTGTTGACCCTTGACCTGAAGTATATGTGATATGAATATGAATGAATTTTGAGTACGCATCATGAAGATATGATGGATAATGTGATTTCACAAAATGGCGCCTGGATGACGTCACGATAATTTGATGACCTTGAAAATGTTCCTGTCACGTCTCATGATGATTACCTATGACTGTGTCGAAATTGAGAAAAATTGGGTGGATGGATATTGAGAAATCGGTTGCACAAAAAAGTGGAGAAATAAATAAAAATAAATAAATAATAATAATAATAATAATAAAGAAAGAAAATTCTGACGAAATCAATAGGTGGTCTGTTGATAACAGACCACCTAATAAAGAAAGAAAATTCTGACGAAATCAATAGGTGGTCTGTTGATAACAGACCACCTAATGAGATTCAAACACTTTTTGAAAGAGATATATGCAGCCAATGAACTTACTGTTATTTTGAAACGATTTTAAAACAATGTGGCCCAAAATATTTCTGTACATGGACAATTAACCAACCAGCACCGGTTCATTGAGCCCTAAGCATCCTCGACATTCACAAAAACGACCCCTATCTCTCTCTCTCCCTCTTTCTCTCTCTTAAAACTTCTCTCCTTCTTTTTTCTTTTAACATTCCCTTTTCTCTCTTCTAGCATGTACGTGTATGATGATTATTGTTGTCTCGCCGAAATCTGACTCACTTAATTTTCATTCATGTATTACATGTAATTGGGAATAATATGTTAATTTAATTATGATCATTCCATTCCCTGTTCTCTCTCTCTCTCTCTCTCTGTCTCTCTTCCTTTCTCTCTTTGTACCTCCCCTTTTCTCCCATCCCCTCTATCTCTCTCTCTCTCTACTCCATTCGCTTTATCACTCTCACTTTTATGAGCCATATACCTTCCCCCTGCTCTTGTATATCTTCTGCTAGTACATCCTTTCACGTAATGTACATAAACGAACCCAATATTATTCTGCTGCATTTTCATTATGTTACATATTTATTTACTATGTTTCGTAATACTATTGTACATGTATATAATTTACATCACTGTAGCTTTGTAAATTGACCCTTTCAGCCTTGTGCTGTTGGTCGATCATTATATACCAATAAATGAATAATAATAATAATAACTAGAAATTTAAATCGTCATGGGGACGAATTAGGTGGTCTGTCTTCACTTCTTATGATAGATTTGAGAATGGGAGAAATTATATAGACATGTAAACAATGATGATCATGATGATGATGATCATGATGATATTGCTCGCGAAAAACGGGAATGTAGAGTCCAATTTTGAGAAAAAGTCATGTCCCATAGAGAATACACGCAAAATGTGAACATTTGACATCCCTCCTTTAATCGCAAAAATGCGCCATGATGCTTTTGTCAAAATGAAAAATCGTGAAAACTGTACTCGTAGAGAATTGTCTCAGCTAGAGCATATCCATATTCGAAGGAAAATTGATCAATATTTACAGAGATACAGTCAATGTTTTAAAAATATGCTGACATCATAATAAGCAAATAGAAATTTTGAGTTCAGAGGCCATTATGATGATGTCATGAGTTTATTGAGGGTCACATGAGACATGAAATCATATCTAAGATTCATACTTTATCCAAATATGAAAATAAAATTAGGGATCAACATGCATCTTAAAGAGCTACAATGGATTTTGTATAGGCATGTTTTTTGCCCATATATGCTATGTATTACAAGAGTTCACACGCAAGTACATGTATCTTAAACGGACGCTCATTCCGTTATTAATGTTCACAAACAGGTGAACAAGGTATCAAAATGCTTGGAAAATGTGCCAAATACACCGAGAAAATTCGACGATTCCATGTTGCAAAATGCCATGACGCGCGAAAACGCGCGCGCATGCGCGTGTGCGCGTTTTTTGCGAAATGCTTTAAATGACCTGATTCGTACTCTCGTTTAATAGTTAAGTGATTTTGAGCATTTTTAAATGTTGACGCACGCGTACGCGCGTGTCATGACCTTTATTTGACCTTTGATGACATGACCTGTTGACCCTTGACCTGAAATATATGTGATATGAATATGAATGACCTTTGCTTATGCATCATGAAGATATGATGGATAATGTGATTTCACAAAATGGCGCCTGGATGACGTCACGATGACCTGATTACCTTGAAATTTTTCTGTCACGTCTTATGACGATGACCTATGCCTGTCCAAAAATTAAAAGAAATTGACAAAACCAATCTTGTGTTATCCGACACACACAAAAGTGAAGAAAAAAATAAAAAAATAAAGAATAATAAAGAAGAAAGAAAATTCTGACGAAATCAATAGGTGGTCTGTTGACAACAGACCACCTAATAATAATAAATCTTGGACTTGGTGTCCCCCATTACCTTGCACACATTTCTGATCAGACACCATTCATAATGTGCTGTGCAACACCCATTCACATCATACTATGGCCATAAGTTTTATGTGATGGTTTGCACACTTCATAAACTTCATTCTAAAACTACCTTATAAGAGCCACCCCTAATAGACCATGGGCCAAGGCCTGTTTTCTTGCTTAGTTTTTGAATTCCGTGGTCTCCGACTGGGAAGTACCTACAAATGTGTTAAATATGTTGGAAATGTGTATGTGAAACAAAAATGACATGTTCCCAAGTTTGAAGCTTGAGCAATAATTAATAACGGCAAAAAACAAAGAAAAAGTTAAGAATTGGTTGCTATGGACTTTTCCTCCCTAGCAACTATACAAGGGGAGATATTTATTGGAATATTTTGCAGCTTATATGCTCATTGTGCATACAAATGGTGTTTTGAGAAGTGTGATGTTATGAATTGAAGTTCAATTATGTAATAATGTAATATGCATATTAATTAATACCTTAATTAATACATGTATTATCCTTATTAATCAAGTACATATTGTTAAAAATTCTCATAAAACCTGATATCAGTATGAACATAGAATCAGATGTATTTGTGTATTTATCAATTTTTCCAAAGGGATGGTATTATTAGTCACATGCCCCATACCCCCCCCCCTCAACTAAACCCTTCTCCCCACCCCCCCCCCCCCCCCCCACCCCAAACCAGCTCCATGAAGCGAAAACGACAAAAACATACAGTACTTTCCAATCATATGATCAGCAAAAGTTGCTTTCTAACCAAATGTCATACCATGCTCATTTTTATATTCACACACAGCCACCCCACCACATAGATCTTCATTTATATGCAAATATAAAGGCTAGCCCCCCCCCCCCCCCCCACACACACACACAGTAATACCAATTGAAATAATGAAAGAAATTAATTTGAAATTAATTATTTGTGACTTGTAAATTCAAATGTCACTCATGTTTGCTGATAGCCACTTTATCCTAGATACACAAACTCATGCATATGAACACACATGCCCCCATCATATACCCCCCCCCCCCCCATACACAAGCATTATCGCATCAGTTGTTATAATCTTGCTTTCTTGGATATTATCTTCCATTTTTTTTTCCTCTGTGTGACCTCACATTAAAAGCTATGACAGAATGATTTTATAGTATAGCGTTTAATGTTCTATTTACTATAACAAATAAAACAAAGGTTCACAGTACAAGTTCCAAAACACTTTTTACATATTAAACCATGTTTTATGTATTTCACATTGGCATTATATATGTATGTACTGTACCATCAGATTTCGTTAAACATGTTTAGAAATCACATTCCTAGGATATTAAGCTCTCTTAGCTCTGTCATATTAAAATGGTACATCTCTGGATCTATTGATAATTTCATTCAATTAATTCAGCCAAAGTAAGCAGGTACATGTATTGTAACTTCTTAGCTCTTAGAAATTATACTCTACTGTACTCACTTTGATTCTAAAGTGTAAAACTCAGAAGTGCACTCAAAATTACTTTCAAACTGAGTTACTGCCAAACTGTTTAACTCTAATAGACATGGGTTGCACATCATAACATATACATATGTACAACAGTCAATAACGACATAGATCACAGATTTTGCACAATTGGCACCTACATACATGTGTATGGTAATTTAAAGCACCAACAAGTTTTTAACCCTCATTTCCACCTTAATAAGTCAAAGTGTAAAAAATAGGGCTGTTCAAATGAAGATTTAGATATCGAACTGTAAATGTTACTCTAAATACAGTGTACATTCAACATTATAGAAGTTCAGAAAAAAATGATATTATCACAATATCTGTACCTAATCCTTTTAGTATTACTTGAAGTAGGCTTACTTTTGTTGTAATACATCGTTAGAGAAAATATATTGCATAATCATTGTAGAGCATTTTACTGCTTCCACTTCAAATAGTAAAGGTAAACAAAAAGAATTGTCTTTACTGATGGAGATTGTAACAGTGTGCATGTATGCAAATGTTTATTTTTTTTAAATCAATAATATATGTATATATATAATTAAGAAATATTCAAACCCATGAATAGCAATGAGTGATCTTAACACCCTTAAGGAAGCAATGGGTAATAATATTAATTGAAGGTTGTATTGTAGAGGAAACCTACAAAGAAGGGCTTGTAATTTAAGGTTCTTGATACAAAATTAAATGAAGTATCTCAAATGTAAAAAAATAAAAACAAAAACAAAATATTTGTTGGAATGACAGTACAGTGTATAAACAAGAAATGACATTACAGTTAATTATTTACAATGTACCTTTTTACAGCATATTTTAATTTACAATTATTTCCACATTATTGTAAGACACATATATTAAGGATTACTGAAAGAAGTGGTTCAAGCATCTATAAACAACAGTAAGTTAGTGTGCAGTAGCTTTGTATTCAAGATAATAAGAAATGCATGCAAGACATGTTTGAAAATCGTGTTAAGACATTGGAAATATGATTTTAAAGAGTTTCTAATATTAGTGAAACAAAAAATGATGATTTTTTGAAGGAAGTCATATGCATATTACATTACATTATTAATAGTATTCTCTAAAGCGCTTAGACTGTATATGTATTAAGCGCTATATAAAAGCGGAATATTATTATTTTTTATCATAACCTGCAAAACACAAAACTTTGATTTTAGCAATTTCTTCAGATGGGTAGATATAATCAAATGACAATCTGTATAATGTTCAGTTAAATGTTAATAATGCCGGTATAGGTTGTATTTCCAGCTCTCCCTTGCTCCTGTACATGCTAATGGCGTGGCATTCTTCCCCATGTCCAACAATAACCGTTACATCATCAATTATGTCCTTTCCTGACTTGCTCCATTTCTCAAAGAGAAATTGGAGGAGATTCTCCTTGTTCTCCCCACGAGAGAGAAACTTTGTCCACTGGTTTGGAATCTTCTGGTCACCAGCGAAGATTTTTGTCAGCTGGTACCCCTCGACAGCTCGTCGCTCTCGTTGGTCGAAGTTGGTCAAAGTTGTCGGATCTTCGAAGGTGGCTTTATCCCTGAACCTTCTGCCTCCAGTGGAACATCATTGGTTCTTGTGGCTGAAGCAAGTTTTTAAAGACACAAAGAGAAACAGGAAAAAATTATTATTGGTCCCAGCTTTACATGTAATAAAGTAAATATCCCATATATACAATTGGAACACATGTTCAGTCCCCTTCCTAAAAAAGGAATACATGAATTTCATTGTGGAAAAAATAATTTTTCAACATCTTAGTTAACAAGATTGAAAGCTGAATAACTGTTTCATTTTGATGGCTTGTTAATGTGGTCAATGACTATCCATGTTTTTTTTTGAGTGGCATTATTATTAACTGAATAAAATTGCTCATTATTTGTAATTACCTCCCTATGATTTTTGATCAAACTTGAATATGTCATTAGACATTAAACATTTACCATTCGAGATTAACTATAAACAGTGTCGACCTTACGACCATTATCACCTCATCGTACATGTATGAATAAGGAGATTCAGTACTCGCGCAGCTAGTATTACAGAAGACCTAGTGCATACAATGATAATAATATGTATATCTGTAAAGCGCTTTGAGAAGGCCTTCGGTCCTGAAAAGTGCTATATAAGAACTAGCTATTATTATTATTATTAATGAAAAAACCTGGGACAGTTGCCAGGAGTGACAACAGTCAAGATTTCATTTGTTTAAGTATTCTTTTTCTTTTTCAACATCGATAAGTGAAATTTATTGTACAATATGTACTTTACTGTCAATTCATTCAGCTCAGTCAGATGTCACCCATGACCAATTGTAACTTAAATAAAGCTTTTGACTTTTTGAGTGAATTAAAGTATTGTACAATGATGTTGGAAAATGTTCTGAAAATTTTAGAATCAATATTGGTCTAGGGGTGTTCAAATAATTGAAGTAGGGCCTACTATAGGTATCAGAGGAGGCGAGTTGGCTCAGTCGGTAAAGCGTCCGCCTGTCGAACACGTGTAGAGAAGAGTCACTACCTTTGCACGTTAAGAAACCACTGCACTATTCGTATAAGAGTAGGGGGAAACCCCGGTGTACGTGGTCCATCTGCCCACACCCCCAGTATAGTACGATAATACTCTGTAAAGAGGTCTGTACTCAAAAAGGAAGAAGAGTATAGGTCTAGCCCGGGGCGGGGGGGGGGGGGGGGGGTACTCACGTATATTGGGTATAAGGGGATGTGCCGCTCGGAAGGGTGACTTTTTCAGGAAGGATCCTTAGACATGGGTCCCCTTTTCATTAAAAAAATCCTTAGACATGGGTCCCTTTTTTCATTTATTCCTTTCCCCTCTTTTCTCCCTCATTTTCTCCTGGATTTTGGGATTTGCTCCTACATTGAAAATGCCTAAATCTTTTCCATCTCTAAATAAATGGACCCTTCGGTGATTGCATTTCCAGTGTACGAGGTACGCACTGACCTCTAAGTCAGTGGGTGTACGTAGCTCGTAAACTCAACTAGATCCCGGGGTACCACATATATCAGGACCCACTGGGCTCTATACCGGGTACTCATATGGCATAATGCGCGCTAGGTATGGTATCCGCCCGTATAGGGGTCGTACCCCCGGAAACTTGTAGCGCTTCGCACGCTGAAAGATCGGCAGCTATACCCTGCGTACCCTCTGCCCAGCAGCCGGGCAGCAGCGGGGCTCAAGCAGGGAGCTATATAGCCAATGCTTGAGAGCTCGTGTACGGGTACGTTAACAGGAAAAGTCCTTCAATTAAAACAGATGCTAGAGGCGCCACAGTATTATTATGTTGCATGGTGATTTCATCTTTATGTGTGTAAACTACTTGTAAACTACATGTAGTATGGTACAGTTTACTAATAAAGAACTTTATCGAGAAACTGCAAAATTATTGGCCATTGTATTATTACACACATAGGTGCATTACTATCCTGGCTGTGTATTAAAAGCTGTGCTATTAGTATTGATTCTCAACATTTCAAACACCACTGTGTAAAACTCAACCAATTTCACTAAAAATCGATACTTTAGTGACAATCAATAAGATCTAAATAGCAGTAATATACATTTTTTAACTTTCCGATGTTAGAAAGAATAATTTAAAAAATCAAATTGTGAGTCCACTGTCGAACTTGCCGATCAGCCGCATCGGCATGATTGTGTGCATCTCTGTGTTATGAGTGTATTGACTATTCATGTATTTAAATGCTGCCTATTAACGCGTAATGCAGTGCTAGAGGTCAATATGCATTAGCGTTGACTCTCCATAATTATGCTTTGCTGGAGTGTATTATTACAGCTTAAAAAATGTAATATTTGAAGTTTGAAATCCTTAGACATGGGTCCATTTTTGACAAAAAATCCTTAGACATGGGTACCTATTTCAGCAAAAGGACCCTTGGATGTGGGTATGGGTTCGGAGGTCTCAGCCGCACACCCCCGTCCGACTATAATCTGAGTACCCCCCCGGGGGTCTAGATACTAAGTCTAAGAAGTAAGAGTAAGACCCTAACTTTGCTTTTTTGAGTGAGTGTGAAACCGAAATTTGTATGATGATAGCCTACCTACATCTATAGTGCCTGTAGCTGTATATCTTATTAAGGAAATAACTAGTTTGTGGGTAAAATCAAGTGATTTCAGGGATAAGCCCACACAAGAGAACCCAGACCTTACACAAATACCAATGCATGGGACAGTGATGTGAAAAAACTGGGCCAACAATCCCATGACTAAAACCCGATGAAAACTTCACCGTTTAATCATAACAATAATTTTGAAATATTTCAAAAATGACAGTAATAAATTACCTTCATGTCCTGTTCTTTCTTGCTTCTTCCTGACCCTCTCGATCTTAGTTTTGTCGGTAAATCGCATGTAACATGCGCGATGGTAACCCAACTTTGACTTTGAGTTTGAGGAGACACATTGAGAATATCTGGAGACAAAACAAGCTCCAAATCATACTTTTCAATGGCATAGGTAGCAATAACACCTTCTTTAATGTCAAATTCCTTCCACTGGTGAACACTGATAAAAAAATTCCTCCAGCTTGTCTCAGAAAAAGAGATAATATTTGTTGAATCACCATCAACATTGTGCATGCAACACTCTATGGTCATGGTGCACTAGCAGACTAGACATGTAGCCAGTGCATGCAAGCCAAGACTCAGAATACAGGGACTGTGATTGGTCAATTGCACTCTGAGCTCTAATACCCCAGCTGTGATTGGCCAATTAAGGAACAGCTATGACATCATCATTGCAGAATGGCTGTCTGCTACACACAGTGATATTTGCAACTTTATATCAAAATTGTGAAAAAATGTACCAGCCAAAACATGGGAACATTTGACCATTGTTCTTAGATATATGTCCATTGATCATTTAGGACAAAATAAAGTACTTCCCAGGGGTGACCACGGAACTAAAGAATTTTGAGGCTTGGCCCATGGTCTATAAATAGCTGCATACACCACAACATTCAATGAAAATCGTATTTTTATTTCAGAGCAAAATGTTACGATCAAAATTGGTTACCTTGGTCAATTTTGTAAATTTTCTCGGAGTAAGAGCACATTGTAGTCTTCGAAATAAATTGGATATATGCAGTAGTGTTGTTAAAGACCACAAATGGCGCTATAGCAATATTAGAGCCAACACGGACAGACGGTGGGTTCAAGCTTGGTGGTCTCCAATTCCCTGCGGTCTCCAATTCCCTGCACCTACCCTATTCAACCAAACAATTTCCATGATGCAGATATGTTATATCATAAGTTAAAATCCTTTTCTGAAAGAAATGTTTTCACAATTATCATCATATTGTTTCAACCTAATTCTTCTAAGTTCTAGGCCTAATGTCCATGATCCTAACATCATTTTCTACTTGGTTTATCTTCTTCTTATCCCAATCCCAATCAAATTTTATTGGAGTTCTGGTCATCCAATTACATTTCGAAATAAACAGTTTCAAAGCATTGCGAAATTAGATTAGCTCAGTACATAAACAAGATTTAAGGATAATCGAATCGATAAATTTGCACAAAAAAGTCCCCCTCAGGCACTTGCGCTGCGTGCAGCAACGAATAGAAGTATATGGGACCAAATTCAATTTATTCTGGCATGAATGTTCAGCCCGAACACTTCAGCCATTTCTTGTCATTACTTATATAAATTATAAAGGCCTTTGGCGAGCAACCCCTTTAAGGGAACCTTTTGAAAAGTTATAACATTCTTCCTAACTGAGAAGGAAAACAAAATGCGAAAACATACACACAAAACACTTTCCCCAAAACTTAACGGTGTCTTTAACCAGTTTTTGGATATGCATAATTATGCAAGTACAAAGTAGGCCTATTTATGCGTCATTCCGAATTGTCTCAAAAACTAGGCAACACACAGAAAGAGATATCCGAGATATTAATCAAAGAATCTTTAAAAAACCAAACTCGAAAACCAGAGGATTGAGAATCATACAATTAATAACATATCAAAGAATCTATGCTGATATCGCAAAATGTGTATAAAAAGGATTGGAAACCATTCTCTTACTGCTGCTAACCGAACAATAGCCAAAACACTCTCAAATGGTGATGCAACAGGCAGCATTATAACATAAACAATCCTACATATCAATTGTTGGATGGTAAATATCCTTAATGAGAATAACAATCTAGAAAGCAATTACAGATCAAATAGGAAACGTACGTATGATACATGTGTCAAACTGCTCTGAAATAGAAAGATTGCAAAATAGGCTTTTAAAATAAATAGGCACCGTTAAATGCTTACATTTTTTCATAAAATGCATTCAGAAAACAAAACAAACTTAACAAAAACAAAGAAAATAACCTATGAAAAAAATATATTGTCGGCGGAGCATTTGTCGTAGTACGAGTAGCATTTGGATTGTACGGGGCACTTTTTAGGCGGAGCAAATGTCGTCGGAGTAAATGTCACCGGAGAAAGTGTCGCTTCATGCGGAGCAAATGTCGGAGGAGCAATTGTCGGCGGAGCAAATGTCGGAGGAGCAATTGTCGTCGGAGCAACTGTCGATGGAGCAACTGTCGTTCGAGGAGCATTTGTCAACGTAGCATTTATCGCTTAATGCGGAGCAATTGTCAGAGAAGCAAATGTCGATCCCCCGTGGGTTACAGAGACAGAACCAATTGCCGCCAGTCCAGGGGCGGAACCCCAGAATGCTCTCGAATTTTCTAAATTCATATCCTTCAAGAAAGCAGTCATGAATGACATAAACTCTAATCTATACCTTAATATTTGCACTAACTTTATGGCTTTATTTCGTTGGAAACCAAATCTGTCTCTCACATGCACGCTCTCTCTCTCTCTCTCTCTCTCTCTCTCTCTCTTTCAAAGGTTACACGATATTTTGTGAAAGTATGCCTCATATTCACAAAAGGAATGGTTAAGTGACTGCAAGTAGTCACATTTGTTTTCTTCAAAGATATTCCTTGATATAAGGCTTATCTTGTTACATGTACATTTGTGAAAACATGCTCATCCAAACATTGTGAAAACATGGGTAAATTTACGTTGGTAACTCCTTTGGGCGCTATTTGACCGAAAGTTGAGCAAGGATAGGACCCTTCAATTGGCCGACTACGGTAGCCCACTTGTTGGGAAATCCTGACCAGCTGTTGGGGAAAATACGAAATAATTATGCACGTGTGTAGTAGAATATTTACATTTACCAATACCACTGGGAAAACTATTGCCCAATAAATGGTTGGGTTGAATATTGGCACAATGTTGGGCAAGGTGTTGGGAAAAATATTGCCCAACCTTGCAGAAAATAACGAAGTGTCGATCGCCGGCCTTTTTTATGAACTCTTGTGATATTAATCACGGAAGAGGTTTACGGTGCACCATGTGTAAAGTCCTCGAGGGACTGAGGAAAGTAGATAGAAAATAGAAGTGAGATGGAAAGGCGAGAAAGTGGAGGTTGGAAGAAAGAGTATCTTTCGGAAGTGAGTATAGTCCTGAAAAGGACTGTAAACCAGAAAGTTGTAGGCAGGATGAGAGGTTTGAGTAGAAGACTGGATTGAGTTGGAGAGTTGAGTGGAGTAGGCGAGTAGAGTTGCAGAGCAGGAGCAGGAGAGTATGCTCGACGTTTCGGACAGGTTGACTGTCCGTCTTCAGGAGTGAGTGTTCGATATTGATCCCCTATTAGAAAGTGTTGGGTCGAGACGCAAGTTTTCGTAGATTTGATGTAGCTCTTTTAGAAAATATCTTAACCTGCACCCGACACTTTGACAATAAGAGGGTGTATTTCACAAACATTACATCCGCTATTCGAGGATTAGGAATCGATTATTCACGAAAGTTCTTGTAACCGGAATCCCTATGGAACGAAATAAGCCCCGACAAACTAATTGTTCCTTCATTTGTTGGCAACTTCACCAGTCATATTTGATAACATATGGATAAATTCCGAAATGGTAGAGGAAAATCAAACACAGACTTTGGTATGAAATCAGGCATCCTTTTTCCTCTCACAAGGCAGTTATCCTGAAATAGATTCCACGTCCAGAGGTCTTTTCTAGCCTGTAGGTTAAGTTTGCATCTCATAACTAGATATCACTGACATTCAAACACACATGATTGCACTTTAAAAGCGCATATATTTATTTATAAACATAGAATATTCTAACTAGCATGTATTTTGTCAACATTGCTTGTATTTTGATAACGCATATATTTAAAATATTTTGTTTGGAAGGATCGAATATGCTTAGTTTTTCCCCTATGGCTTTCCATAGTAGACTGTCTGAATCAAAATTCAGTCATGGTTGAGTTGTGTCCGCACTTCCCAGCATTTAATAGTAACGTTAGTTTTTCTATTCGAGGTATACGAACGAGCGGAAGAACTTTCGCGCAAATGGCATCCCATGTTTCGGACCCTTTAGCTTTCATTGAAATCACATCCGTACCGTCAAGGAAAAGGTTTGAGAACCACTGCTCTACACTACAAATATTATTCTTGTTACCAATGCATAATCATGATAATTCAACTAAAGGTAACATATCGTCGCTGTTTTCACGAAGTGACGGTAGTGAAAAAAAATTGCATTCACTTTGCGTTACGATTTTCCTCACTACCGTCACTTCGTGAAAACAAGGACGATATGACACCGACTAGAAATGTTTTTTTATCAAACGGGTTAGAAACAAAAAATAACTCAATAATATATCATTTGGAAGATTAACAAGAAACAAAGGTTGGCTTTTAATTTATGATTCATCTGTGCTCACAGAGCTGGAGTCATGAAAGCACGGGTCTGTTCATTTGTATGAAGGGGTGACCAAAGTTCGCGGATATTTTTCTTTTCTTGCATATTACAAACAATCCAGATCAACATATGTCATGTTCCATACGTCATAAGATTCGTAATTTATCATATAATCAGATTATTTAACATTCCAAGGCTTTATTTACTTCAAATCAATGATAAGACGAGAATATCGGCAGCCTTACCACTACCGACGTTCGTCAAAAAGTGTGACCTAAGTTCGCGCATGATATTTACTGCCCTCTTGTGATCGGCTTTATATATGTAAACATTCCAAAAAGTTACGTAGTTTCAATCAGAAGCCGAACTTTATATTGAAACTTTCAAAAAGATAATAATTTCTCTCTATCATTGAAATATTGCCAGATAAAAATACCCATGTTAAGTTCTGCAAATAAAAGACAATATTTGTCAATGTTTATGTGTTAATGTCAATGTAGTCCCTATCTGCATGTCATATTTGTTTGTTGGAAAAAATTATCATGTGTCTCCTTTTCATATGATCAGCCATACACGAGTTCTCGCTCTTTTCTCTCTTTGTCTCTCCACTTTCCCCTTTTAAATTTGTATTCTTACGAAACCCATAGATTCCTTGAAATTCACAAACACAGATACGGTGGAAGCAGGCGCGCAGGTTCCGTTTTTCGCGTAAGAAATTGGAATTTTGTCATTATTTTTCGGAGTCAATCCCTCTAATAAACTGATTTTTATGTTAAAAAAACACAATTTGTTATGATAAAAAGCGTGAAAAAGCTAGCTTATTCAAATTTTTATGTCGTATTTTGACTTTTGGAGTTATCGACGGTGCTCAAAGATTTCGTTGTGTCAGTCCCACACAGGCACCGCGTATCGTTCTCCTGTTATAAGCGCTTTTAGTGTTAGTACGCGAACTTTGGTCACGCGCGAACTTTGGTCACACCACCATATATGGAGACTGTTATGAAAATGAAACTATTATATGAGGGGATTTGCCTTTAATGGTAGCCAGGCAACCAGACAATTGAATACATATATCTTGCCTAGTGAGACGGAAAAAGCATTATGTTCAACGCGAATCATTTTGCGTGGGAATATTAGACGTATGGTACTGGGGAATGTATGAGAGAGGGTGTGCATGGGTATGAACAAAAGTGTGAGTGAGGTGGTGTGTGTGTGTGTGTGTGTGTGAGAGAGAGAGAGAGAGAGAGAGAGAGACCAGGGAGAGATACCAGGGAGAGTGTGAGAGAGAGAGAAAGAGAGAGCAAGACATAAAAAGGGGGAGAATAAAAGAGAGATATGGGAGAAAGAGAGATAGAGACAGAGAGAGAGAGAGACAGAGGGAGACAGAGGGAGATAAAGGGAGAGAGAGAGAAGGGGGAGAACCAGAAGGGGCTGGGTTATGCCTGGACATGCTTTCATTCAAATATGTGTGTTTGAGAGAGAGAGAGAGATCTAGGGAGAGATACAAGGGAGAATGAAATAGAGAGGGAGAGAGCGCAAGATAAGATGTAACAAGAGAGGGAGAGGGAAAGGAGGGGGGGGGGGGGGGGACAGGCCCAGATAGCAAAATGTTGTGGGGGCCAATCTGGGTTTTATCTGGTTACAGATCTTGTGCGGGCAGGTGAGTTCGCGCGTCTTTGATCTTTCTGTGAGCGGACATGTGGGATCTGTTGATGGTCTATTACTAAATTTATACTGGGAATCTCGCTCAACAAGCCTAGCTTTCCTGAGATTATTCCAGGCCAGAGAGCAAGGAACCTTGTTTTTTTTAAAATATATATATATATATATAAATACAATGTTTTTTTGATGGTTTGTCAATTCGAGGGTGCTGATTCCAAATCCGATGAATGCCATATGCGAAAACTTGAGCATTTCACGCAAAATATGAAAATTTAAATTCGTCTGAGCGGAAGAACTTTCGCGCAAATGGCATCCCATGTTTCGGACCCTTTAGCTTCCATTGAAATCACATCCGTACCGTCAATGAAAAGGTTTGAGAACCACTGCTCTACACTACAAATAGTATTCTTGTTACCTATGCATAATCATGAACATTCAACTAAAGGTAACATATGACACCGACTAGAAATGTTTTTGTATCGAACGGGTTAGAAACAAAAAATAACTCAATAATATATCATTTGGAAGATTAACAAGAAACAAAGGTTGGCCTTTTTGGTAGCCAGGCAACCAGACAATTGAATACATATCTCTTGCCAAGTGAGACGGAAAAAGCATTATGTTCAACGCGAATCATTTTGCGTGGGAATATTAGACGTATGGTACTGGGGAGTGTATGAGAGAGGGTGTGCATGGGTATGAACAAAAATGTGAGTGAGTAGGTGTGTGTGTGTGTGTGTGTGAGAGAGAGAGAGAGAGAGAGAGACAGAGAGAGAGACCAGGGAGAGATACCAGGGAGAGTCTGAGAGAGAGAGAGAGAGAGAGCAAGACATAAAAAGGGGGAGAATAAAAGAGAGATATGGGAGAAAGAGAGACAGAGAGAGAGAGACAGACGGAGACAGAGGGAGATAAAGGGAGAGAGAGAGAAGGGTGAGAACAAGAAGGGGCTGGGCTATGCCTGGACATACTTTCATTCCAATATGTGTGTTTGAGAGAGAGAGAGAGAGAGAGAGAAAGAGAGATCTAGGGAGATTATTTTATTATGTGCAAAGTTTATTTGTATAGTTTCCTGACAAAATGAATTATGTATGAAAAAAAATGCAATATCTTTGTTTACCTTTCTGTTGGAAATGAAATAAATATGAATATGAATATGAATAGTGTACAAATTGTTTACCTTAAAGACCGTCACCACTACTGGGCCAGAAGGGATTAGACCACACAGAGAGCCATCGAGGTCACTGTGACAGGTGGCTATCTCATTAACTCAGCTCTCATTTAACATAAGAAAAAGAGGATCATGGGGGACCAACAGGCACCGATTGGGGAAGTTTTCTATATAGAGGGAGCAAGTAGCTACAAGTATGGCAGTGTGCCTTTAAGCTCCTTTATCTGCAAACAAAGAAACTTCCTTTATTAGTTAGATTTTCTCCTATCCAATTACAATTAATATGGCCGACAAACCCAGCTAAGTGTATTGTGCAGTTAGACCACCGGGTTGGCAAAGACCATTATAGTCTCGTATTTTAGACACTTTTTCGGGGGGCACTATGATTGGAAAAGGTTTATGCCTTCAATCTAATTCTATAATGTAATCGAATTCAAAACGAAGGAGCCCCGCCCCCCCCCCTCCCACACTCAGTGTTATTTAGGGTACGCATATGCGTGTTCCCAGCGACCCCCCTTTTCAGCAAAATTCCGGTTTGTAAAGTCAATACGGGTCGACTTTTTTTCTTTTGTTATAAGAGCCTTTTTCAGCACCCCCTCCCCCCCCCCCCCCCCTTTCAGCAAAAGTCCGATGTGCAAGTAAAGTCAATACGGGTCGACCTTTTTTCTTTCTTTACGAGCCGGAGAGTTTGGGAACACGGCTTCAACACGCATGGTATCCCTCTATTCACGAAGTGGGGGGGGGGGGGGGGGGGGGGGAGGAGCATTAGAAATGAGATGGAAAGTGACAAGAGCTCAAGTCCCACGCTACTGTCAATTCACCGTGGAAACCGGTGGAACTCTTGGATTATCTCATTTCGATTTTCGACATAAATCTATGAATATAATATCATGAATCGGTAATTTTATAGTTTTATCAACGTGAACGTACGTGGGAGTGGCTGTTTATACGTGTCAATTCATCGGCGAAAGCACGTTATCACAACCTTGCAACACTACGCATTTAGTATTTGAGCGTACACTATGTAACATGAATTAGCAACGCGTGTGGGAATTTTGATTTATGGAAACGCACCGATCCGTAGGACCGTGTTTGTTATTCAGATATTCTTGAAGTTATTTTTGGGATTTAGAAGTAGCTGGCAAAACCATCCCAATGCTTTTGCATCAATTCGCACTATCCACGCCATATTTTTCTACGTGATTTTGGCACAATTTTACCTTCTTGATTAGGGAAAATGAAGCAAAAATTGAATAAGCTGACTGTGTTATGTGTGTGCTTGGGCTTGATAGCACTTTGTGGATATTTATACCAGGGAATTAGCTGTAAAGCAGATCCCATCAGCTTGAAGCCGCAGCAACCAAAGCCAGATGACGGTAAGTTAAGTAGTGAACACTAGTTGGGCACACAAACTAGCACCTTGGGTAGGGATCATGGCTGCAGACCTACCTAGACTAGCTCCAAATATAGACAAGACTAAGATTATTAGAGGCTAACTCTGCTTCTGTCATGTATATTCCATAAAGTAGGGCTTAATAAGTTACATATTACAAGCGCGGATCCAGGATTTTCATATAGGAGGGGGGGGGGGGGGGGATTTGATAATCGCGGGGAACGTTATTGCAACTCAACTTACCAATACTGACAAGGTCATATTTAAAACACCGTACCGGTACATACAAGCGGGCACAATTTTGGAAAGGGTGCAGGCTCGAAGTCACGTGTCTTGTCCGAAATCAACATTCCCCGAGCGCATTTGTTTGTACATTTTCATCAGGGGGGGGGGGGGGGGGCGGGGCTGAAGCCACTTGCCTAAATATCAATTTTCTGGGTTCACAATTTGGCGAGCGAGCGAAAAATTGAGCACAAGTATGTAGTGAAAAATTTATTTATCACCCAAACATACGAGATAAGACATTACTAAAAATGCACATTCGGCCAGTACGTAATATTTAAATTTGCGGGGAAAGAGAGGCCGTACCCCGCATTAACTGCAGGTGTTAAGAAATAAAATTTGAATCCTTGTGGAGTAAATAAAGAAAACCCGTTAGCTACAACCATGATTACAATGAAAACTTCCATTTATTTGGAAATCCAGAACAATTAAACCCCATACTGTACTCTTCATAAGATATTAGGGGTGGGGTCAGGGATGGTGGTGGTTGAAACCTTCGATACAGGACTTGCACATGACATCTCGATCATTCCGTGACGAAAAACCCCGAAGGTTATACAAATTGAATTCTTCCGACCCCCACCCCCTACCCGTTACAGGCAACTTCCAATGTAAAGAACTTATTGGCATGCACCCAGTAGATTTTCAGTCAAGTATACATTACTCTTCTCGGTATTTTTGGATTGCTGGAGCTGTACATACTCGGGCGTGTAGCTAGCAGCGGCTGTGATTAGCCACAATAATTGTAGGCAGGGGCGGCGATCCCAGGGGGGCGGGGGGCACGTTCCCCCGGAAAATCCGAAAAAGTGCAAATAATGAATAGCAAAATACTGACTAAAGACTGCAACACACTTATAAGCTCTGGAGGGCCCAAGAGTACAGCGTTTAGACTAATAAAAATGCAAAAAAACATTCTCGCTCGTTTGCTATAGCATCCCTTGCATTATATCCTTCAAAACATACAAGTAAATATTGTAGAAAATCTATATTCCATTGGTATCACGTAAGCACAGTTTACACTGTATATTTACAAGATTAAGAGTTATAGAAATAGATCAGTGCTAGTGTGCTACAAAAATGAATATTCCGCTTGCTCTTTTCAGTAAGGAGTAATACAACATATTAAGTGTATATATTTGCCAGGCTGATAATTTAACATCGGTAGAGCAGTGGTCTTGTAATCCGGTGCCTGGGGTTCGAAACCAAGTCAAGGCGCTAGTGCCCTTTTGGAAGGCATTAATCCTCATTACCAGGCTCCTCGGAGAGAACCTAAAGCCGTCGGCCGTCTGGTTGCTTACTAACAAAACAAACATTTATGCTTTCTTAGCAGTCAGGTAAAATAACCGCCACCAGGCTGATAATTGCCATTTCAACTCCCATAGCGATATCAATATACATGTATATGACAGAGGTCTAGAGTGGGAAATAGAAATCCCATCCATGCCCAAGCTTCCTACTGATACTAAAATTTACCTCCTAAACTGATATTTACAACCCTTCGGACTGCCCACTAGTTACCAGCAAAGTAAAAGAGGTATATTGCTTGGTTTTATAATATAATTTAGGAAAGTAATTTTGTAATACAACAAAACTTCAAAAACCTGTGAGGGGGTAGTCACTGCCGTCACCTTCGCCCCTCCTCTCGTTCACAATGCTCACTCGTCCCTCGCACTGGCGTACTGATGGGGGCTTGGGGCAGTTACCCCCCCCCCCCTCCCCCCCCCCCCCAAAAAAAAAAAGATTCAAACGTATTTCTCACTTTTTTGTAAATTATACTGTTTTATTCGTTTATGGAAAATTCCCAAATTTACAGTCAGCCAAAAATATGCTTATTTAGAAGCCTACGTGTCAAGGCCCGCGGATCGGGGGGCTCTAGCCCTCCCCAACCCCCCCCCCCCCCTCCGCCTCCTCACTTTTTTTTGGAAAAAGTATCGCAATATATGCTCGTCTGACCGTAATTAAATACCTAAAATCCCTGAGCTTGCTAGGGATCCACCCCTTGGGTCCTACAATGGACCCTAAGGCGGACCTCTGGATGCTTATCTGACCTTAATTAAATGCCTTAAACCCCCGAGCTTCCAGGGGCTCTGCCCTTGGACCCCACTAAGGGCCATAAGGAGTGCCCCTATATGCTCATTTGACCGTAATTTAATGCAGAGCTTTAGGCGACCTGACAGTGTCACAAATAAGGTATACAAATATGCTTATCTTACGGTAATTTAACGCCTAAAACCCCTGAGCTTCAGGGGGTCAACCCCTTGACCCCCTTTGGGGCTTTTCCCCTGGACCCCAAGCAGTAAAGGCAATATAGTCTCAAACAAATCTACACATTCAAGCTCACTCACACATGATATATTACGACACTTTCAAGGCTACTTATTATTTCAAGTTCATGTATATACAAACGGCAACAGTTTCAATATAAAATGTTAGTTCTTCTCACTTAAATCATTGGTCTGGAAACAATTATTTGCCCATTGTTGCATATTGTATTACATTTTCACTAACGATGAATTTACATTGTAATGCAATTTTCACGTTTCCCAGGTTTATTTAGGAGAATAGAAGATTGATATTGTTAAGTTGTCCGATAACATCACTCAATTCGATTTGATTGGAGATATATCTCAGTAAAGGCTATATAGTCTCAAACAAATCTACACCATTAAAATTCAAGCTCAATCACACATGATATATTGCGACACTTTCAAGGCTACTTATTATTTCAAGTTCATGTATATACAAACGGCTACAGCTTTAACATTAAATGAAGTTCTTCTCACTTAAATCATCGGTCTGGAAACAATAATATTTGCCCATTGTTGTATATTATACAACATTTTCCATAACGATGAATATACATAGTAATGTAATTTTCAGGAAAACCATACTTGTCACTTGTTATATTTGTTATATGATACTAAAGCAAACCGTTACGCTTATCGATAGGATAATGTGAATAACGTGTCGAATAATACGTGCTATTATTAACCGGACTAGACATATAAACAAAAAATTAAACATGCATACACTTTTGCCAGCAAGCAAGTTTTTCAACAAAGAATACAAAATGTGAACAACGTTTTCAGGACAGATTAGAAGATGCTTTAAACTATAGTTGAACTGTAACAGTTGTCTTCTAAAGTCTTCCATATATAAATTTAAAGGAGGTCAATAATCATTATGAAGGTTGACACATCAATATATATTGTGGATACATGTAACAATTTGAAAATATTTTTTCTTTGGGGGGGGGGGGGGTTGAGGGCGTGGGTAATTCAGAAAGGGACCGATATGTGAAAAATTGGGTACTACTACTAGCCCATGGACTGTGGCCTAAAATGGAGGTTTACTAATATCCTTCAAAATGTACGAGTAAATATTGTAGAAACATGTATTCTGTTGGTATCACGTAAACACAGTTTACATTGTATGTGTACAAGATTAAGAGTTATAGAATAAGATCTGTGGTACAAAAATGAATATTCAGCTTGCTCTTTTAAAAAGTCCCTTCCTGCCTACTTACTAACATTTACCTAATATATATTTACAACCTTACAATTGAAGTGTGAAAAAGTATATTGCTTGTAATTTTTATACTATAGTTTTGCTAAAGAATGTAATTTTGTAATACAACAAACCTGTGAGGGGGTATATAGAGCTATATAATAAGACTTATCATATAGCTCTATGGGGGTAGTCACTTCCGTCACCTCCTCCCCGTTCACTGGCGTACTGATGGGGGGACCAGTACCCCCCCCCCCCCAAATAAAATCAAACATGGTTTATTTCTAATTTGATACCAGCAATTTACAAATGTTGCTAAAAAATGGCATTATATTCCCCTGGAATTCCGGGGCTCTACCCCCTGGACCCTTACGAGGGCCCTAAGGCGGCCCCTAGATGCTCATCCGTCTGATCTTAATTTGATGCCTTAAAAACCTAAGATTCTGGGGGCGCCGCCCTCTAGGCCTCACTCCAAATTAGTGACTCTTAGTATCACAAATAAACCTTATCAAAATGTTCATCTGACCGTAATTAAATGCCTAAAGAACGCCTGAGCTTCATGGGGCTCCGCCCTTGACTCCCGCCGGGACTTTGCCCCTGGACCCCACGCCAATTTAAGCTTTTTGCTTCGCTCGCTTTGCTCTACCTGATCGTAAATACTTGAGCCCCCCCCCCCCACCCACACACACACTCCAACGTTTCTGCTCATTACGCCACTGGCCCCTCTTGCTCGCTTTGTTCCCTCGTCCCTCGCATTTCGTCCGTCCCCCCTGGTCATGAAAAGAAATCGCCGCCCCTGATTAAGATTGTAGAAGCCCTAATTGATTGGAGAGCCAGCCAGCTAGCTTAAATCTATCCTCTTTTCTGTCGTCGTGTATTTCTTTGTTTTTCCTTTGATCTATACTCTTCTCTTTCTTTATGGATTTCCCTGTTTTTCCTTCTCCATAAAATTCCTCTCCCCCGCCCCCCCCCCCCCCCCCCACTCCGGGGTCGGAATGACCGCATGCGTGTTACCAAAATGTCCGGTAAAGGGGTACTTTTCACGCACCAAAGTCCGGCTTGTACATACACAAAATTGACTTTACACACCGGACTTAGGGGGTGTTTTCAAAGGAGGGAACACGCATATGCGTACCCTAAATAACACTGAGTGGGGGGGGGGCGGATCCTCTCCACTCTCCTTATGTATTTCTTTGTTTTCCCTTTTCTATTATCTTCACTTCCCTGGGTGTACGTGCTTTATACACAATCATGTACCATATTGCTGCTGGTGATTGTAAGCGGTGTGCGTTGATGACTACTCTTTCACAAGAGCACTTCTAGGAATTTTTTCGCAAAAATGGCCAAACAGTTGTGTAAAAAATTTATTTATTATATATTATTTATTATTTTTTTGTACCACGGCGAGCCCAGATTCCAGTATGAATTCATTTTCATACATAACAAGCTGCGAAAGCTTGCAAAGAGGTCACAAACAATTGGACTTTGATTATTTATTGCTTTGCCTCGCTATTTATAAAAGCAAACAAACTAAATAAACTGAGATTCCAACCTTTGCGTCAACTCCAAGTTCTATTAGTAACACGCTGTCTTTACCGATTCAGCTGACGATGAGTTGATGACAGATTGATTTGTATAATTAGTATCACCCTATTAACCACCCTATCGGATTCCACGTGCGCATGCGTTGGTTTCCTATGCGAATGCGCATGCGCAGGTTTCCCTCGCGAGCTCAATCTGGGCTCGCCGTGGTACGAACAAAAAAGACGCGTCAGGGCCAGGGCCAAAGCAGCTAGCTAGTGAATGTAAACCATGTGTCAGATCATCATGGATGCTGTCAGGCAGTACTTGATCAGCTGGGTTTACCCTGACACTTTCTCCTTAAACCAGAAAAGATCATTAAGACGAAAGGCGGGCAATTTTCGAATAGTCAACGACGGGATTAAGCTATTATATTAGAAAACATAAATGCAATAGCGATGGTCGTGAGGTAATGTTAACTAAAGAGGAATAGCCCCGCATCTTGCGTTGTCTTCATGTTGTCTTCACTATATGGGTCTTGTCTTTGTGTGCATGCTACGTGTCTTCAAAACATTTGTATCATCTAACTTGAAGTATAATATAATGACTGGGCTTTCTGAGAGCAAGTTTGACCTGATCGGGCCGGGGGCGGGGGGCGTAACATCTAGGCCACGGAAGGTCCATTCAACGCAAAAGTTTTACTGGATACTCACTTGCATTTAAATAATAACGCTACAAATTTGCTACTCTACTGAATTATAATTCATGCAAATTTGGTATTCTATTTTTGAATATCCATTAAGAGAGAGAGAGAGAGAGAGAGGGGGGGGGGGGGTTGAGTACCGTATACGAGGGGAAAGATACAAGGTGAAGAAACCATGAAGGACAACCACCCCGATGACAATTACCCCCCCCCCCCCGAAAATTACCACCCTTTTCATTATAGGGGAAGTCAGTCTCCACAAGACTCTTCACAAGTATACATGAAGTATTAGTGATAATCAATACTATGGAAAACAACATTACACAAAATAATTGTATGATACTTTAAATATGAATATATTATATAGAACATAATAAATAATGAATTCGTGCATACTGGAACATTAAGAAAAGCGAAAATTATGCACGCTAGATAATTATTAATATACATGTAAAGGGAGAGAGAGAGAGAGAGAGAGAGAAAGAGAGAGAGAGTGAGAGAGAGAGAAGGGGAAGGGGGGGGGGTCGGTAAATAGAGAGTGGAACAAGGAAAAGCAAAAGTGGTGGGGGTAAACAGATGTGAGCACTGATATGAGGAAAGATAAAAGGCGAACAAAATACGAGAGAGAGAGAGAGAGAAGATAAAAAGAAAGAGAGAAAAGTAATAGTATACTGACATAAAAAAGAGAAGGGAGAGCCCGAGAGGGATGAATGAAAAGATAGATGAAGCTGGAGGAAGACCAGGGTTTGTGAGAGAGAGAGAGACGGGAGATATGCACACTTTAAGTCGATTTTTAAGTTGTAGGACGCTTTTCGCCAGTAGACTGATTTCGTCGTGCGTATCAGGACAATTACCCCCTGGGCAATCACCCCCCGGAAAATTACCCCCCGGAAAACTAACCCCCGTAGGACGATTACCCCCCGGAAAATTACCCCCCGGAGAATAACCCCCCGAGGACAATTACCCCCCAAGGACAATTACCCCCCGGAAAATTACCCACCGGAGAATTACCCCCCGAGGACAAGAACCCCCGGGGACAATTACCCCCCGAGGACAACTACCACCGAGGACAACTACCCCCCGAGGACAACTACCCCGAGAACAATTACCCCCCGAGGACAATTACCCCCGAGGACAATTACCCCCTGAGGACAACTACCCCCCGAGGACAATTACTCCCCCCCCCCCCCCCGTGGACACTACTGGGCCTGGTGGCTCAGTGGTTAGATCGCCCGTCTCATGTACGGAAGGTCGTGGGTTCGAACCCCGGCAGAGTCATACCAAAGACTTTTAACAATGGGACCTTCTGCCTTTTAGCTAGGCGCTCAACATATTAGATTAGAGAAGGGTTAGTAATAACATTATGTTTTGCAGGGCCCGCTGGAAGAGCAGTTTCATAACTGAAGTGGCTAACCTGGGTAAATAAAACGTTATAATTATTATTAGGTGATACGTACCAACTATTGATTTCGTCAAGATTGTTATTATTCACAAAAAATTATTATTATTCTTCCTCGATTTTGTTCGCAAGAAATCTCAAGAATGGATAAACCCATTGTCTTGAAACTTAGAACTGCGTGACTTTTCAGCGACTCAAGGTCATCATGACGTCATCTAGGCGCCATTTTGTGAAAATCAACTCATGACCATATCTTCATAACAGAAATCCATTTCTCATTCATATTTATCACGATCAAAGTCAATATTTGTCCGGTCAATTTCCGATCAAAAATGCGCGCAAAAATGCGCGTACGCGTAGGTGCGCGCGTTAACGCGCGCGTAAAATTTTAAATTGCTCAAAATCGTCCTAATTTTTTTTGGCATACGTTTCAGACCATTATAAGCATTTCATAAAAAATTGCGCAAAACACGCATTTTTGCACGTTTTCGTTCGTCACGGCCGAACGAAAAATAATCCCCCAGCAAAAACTTTTGACAGAATATTCCTCATATTTTTCCGAACAATTTGATACCATTTTTATCTCTTCATCACTATTAATAACGGAATGAGCGTCCGTTCAAAATAACCGTCCGTACGCGCGATTTTTGCAATACATAGCATATATGGGCAAAAACATGCCTATAAAAAGTCCATTGGGATGAATAAGGACTGCCATTTTTTGTTTTCATATTTAGATAGAGTATAATTCGGAGGTATGATTTTATATCTCATTTGGCCATTAAGTACATCTTGACGTCATCATAATGGCCTTGGAAGTCAAAATACAAAAATGCATATTATGACGTCATTATATTTATGGAAAATTGTGTGTATTTTTCTCAATATTCATTGATTTCCTTCTAGATTTTAATATGTTGTAGTCGAGGCAATTGTCTACAAGATCAATACACATTAAATTTCATTTTAATGACGTCATCATAGTACAAAATTCAATTAAAGGCCACTTGTCAGAATTTTCTTAATTTGCGTGTTATGTCTATGGAAGGTGAATTTCGTTCACATTATGAATCTACATGACATCAATCTTTCAGCACCATCTCGCTCATTTGTGCTCTATTTCCTCCCAGATTCTGGTATGTTATAGCTGAGACTATGGGCTATAAAAACGGTGCTTTTTAGTTTTGTAATCAGTTGATGAGATCATGTCGAAATTTTCAATTGAATGAAACCCATTTACTATGTAGATTATACTGTCATACACTCTTGAGTGACTGACTGACTTCTTCTTTTCTCTGGTAATAATATACATAAAATTAGCTGTATAAGGAGGATGAGCATTTGTCTACATTAATAACCCATTTTTTGTAATGGCCAAAAATAAACTAATTGAATTTCTACGCAGCAACTTATAGTATAGGTAGAACATGACGGGTAAAGCATTTCATGGAATAAGATGAAATTGTGAAAATGCATTCTTCATTGAGTCATTTAGAGACGAAGGTGTAGCTGCTCATTGTACGTGGTTAATGGTCATATTATCTCAATCTATCTTCTATAGATCCATAGTTGTCAATATGCTACACAGTTGAGGCTTTGTATTTTGGTGTTATTGTATTTATTAACGTTTATTTACTTCTCGACATTACAATATGAAACACAATGTATACAGTGCGTCCCCCCAAAACGAAACCGAGAATTATCGATGTTTTATCATAACTTAATCACAATTATAATTGATAAATGATACATATTTGTAAAGCTTAGATCCTCTTCTTTCATTTGACGCAACTCATATAATGCATATTTCACGCATGAGTGATTCAAATGAATTTGAAGAGAGAAAACCAAAAAGACATTTGGCGGACAGTATTTGAATTTCAAAGAGAAAATCACATTTCTCAAAAGTTGAGTTTCTGCTCTTTCATATGACACCTCAATCAGGAAAAATGAGCTAGGAATAACAAAGTTATGTTTGTTTTAAGTAGTGCTTGCATTTCCATTATTTTACTAAACGATTTCGTTTTCACTGGCTGCCTGCCATAGCAACAAGCAGAATTTAAAAAATACTTAACTCCGTTTCGTTGACAATCAGCCATGCATGAACTCTTTCGTCTATGGAAGCAGGCGAAAGCATAGCTTGAGTCGGGAATGCCCATAATAATTTAACACAGTTACTGAGAGAACATTATACATATTATTATGAAAATAACATATTATATGACACAACGTTGATAGAAAATAACATCTAGTAAATGGAAGGAAAAAAATGAGAAGAGAATTAAGTATATGAAAGAAAGATAACTCAATAGGGCTGTACATTGTGTCTGTGATTACATCATATAAATGACTAAGTACTTCAATTCTTAAAAAAGACAGCGGTTGCATATCATTAAAAACGAGCAAAGTCAACAGACAAAAAGCAGCTTCATCCGACAACATTGTCCTGGGGAATATACATTAGATTTATTAAGTACAAATTTGTCATGGAAATACTGGGATATTGTTTTGCGAATCCTGTGAGAAGGTTACGATAATTTTTGTAATCATGAGCATTTTGGTCTGATGGGTTACGTTAATACATTTTGTATAATTTATTCTTATGTCGGATCGACTGTAACAGTCCATTCGTCATCCAAAATTTTATTTTTGTTTAATTTTGTTTAAATACAATTGGAAAATGCTTATCATACAATGCACGAAACTTATTTTGAAAAATATAATAGCTATCATCTGGATCTTCTGCAGCATAGACATCCCTCCAGTCGACTTCGTGCAAATTCCTAATTAAGGCCTCAATATTTCTCTGATTTATAATTCTGTGACCGATGTTTACTTTCGATGATGTTAAATTGGCAACATTTAGCTTTGAAATGGTAAAGACATGCAAGTGATCGGATACATCACCATACAATAGACCAGTATCATGAAAAGATAGTAACTTATTTGAAAGTATATTATCTATTAAAGTGGTGGATTACTTCGTAATTAGTTTAGGTTTGTCGATTAAAGGGTAGCATGAGTTACTGGATTTTATATCGATCACGTTTTTTTTACCGAGTGGACATGTTGTAATAAATCAATATTATAATCACCCATTACATAACACATTTTGTTGTCGCTAGTTATTTTGTTGAGCACAATCTCCAGTGCTTCAGACAAAAATTCAGTCTGAGTATTTAGGGGCTTGTATACCACACCAACTATAATATTCTTTTTCTTTTCTTAAACTATTTATATAAATATGGAGTCACATATTTCTGAATCAAACGTCAGGTCATCTCTTTGGAAATAATTATGTTAATCCGCTACATGCATTCCAACACCCCGCCACGACCATGGTTTCTGTTCTCATAGATAAAAGTATATTCATCAATATTTGTTGAAAGACTATCGTCTGTTAACCAAGTCACACTCCCTGCCTGTCAGTCTTTCTCTTTTCTACATTATTTCCTGTTAATTCAACTTTGATCTAATCCAATTAATACAGTGACAGTATATATCCATCCGATATTTAAAGATTTCATTATCAAGCAACTAGCGAATCTCACGTCAACAACTAAAAATTATCGATAATGTATTCTCACATTTATTTTGACTTTTGATTTACGCCGGGAAATCGTGACGTCATACACTATTCACTTTTTATTATTCAGGCATAAGCTCTTATTTATCAATTACATTTGCATTTCTTTGAAAATGCGTTCCTAATGATGTAACTTAATTACTGCACAGGGCCAATGGTGATATATCGTCTCAATCTATCTTCCCCAGATCCATGATGATCAAGGAGACACAATTTAATCTTGACATATGGACAGATCATAATGGGAGAAGCATTTTATAAAATAATATATCGTGTTATGCATTTTTCATACGTATCACCTAATTCGTCTAAGTGACCAATTAAAGTCTAGTATTTATTTTGTTTCTGTATGGAAGAATTTATTATTATTCTTCCATAAACTTGTTCGCAGGATATCTCAATGATGGATCAAGCCATTGTCATGAAACTTGGCTTGAAGATAGATCTTAGTCCAACTTAGAACTGCCTGATTTTAACGCACTGGCCAAAATTGCAAATTTCCAATGCGCTGGCCGTGCGTTCCCCATGCGTCCACTCTGTGTGACCGGGCCTTTACAGCGACGCCAGTTCATCGTGACGTCATCATGACGTCATTATGTGAAATGTCATTAATGGTCGTACCTCAGCCATGCAATATCAATTTCAATTCAAATTTGGCATAAATCATGCTCAGGTCATGCGTCAGAATTTTAGCCCACGCACATGCGCCTTCCCTTTCAAACGTGAGCGTATGCGCGCGTCAAAAAGAAATAAGAATTTAAAGTGCTTAAAACCCCAAACCAAGTAATTTTCTATACATGTCAGACAATTTTAAGCGTTTCAAAAATTTCCGCTCGTACGGGTCGGTGCGCGCGTATTTGCGCGCATAACGTACGTGGAACGGAGAAATTCCTTTTTATTTTGCATTTTTTTTTATTCCTGATACTTTCCTCAACAATCCCTGTAAATTTCAGTCAATTTTGACACATAATGATTGAATAAGCGGGCGTCAAAGATAACAACACGCGCGCGCACACATTTGCAATTTAAAACAAAAACATGCCGATGTTTAATTGGTCATAACTTCTATAAGTGCCCGGATAATCAAATTTCTTTTAATAAATGGATTAAGCATGAGTCGTATATATTATTCCATACATCTTTTTGGCTTCTTGGATTTTCCGACATCATCATATTGCTCGTTCAACTTTTAATGTTAATAGATTTTAATTGATTAAGTAATTAATGACAATGCACGTTGGACCATAAATCGTTCATCTTTATTCGAATTTCTCCAAAAAATGTATTTTGCTGTTGCTGAGGTTATTTTTTAAATTACTTGTGACATTTATTTTCCATTTTGATGACGGGATCATAACGAAATTTGTGGTCAAAGACGACGAGTCCAAATCAAACTTCAGTTTGTACATGCACTTGTGATGACGATCGAGCTAAAGTGATCGCAGTAAAATTTTAAACGTCCCACAGAAGTCTGCCGTCACTATAAACGCGTCTTAGATTGGTCTTCAAGTGAGCTTGTCTTTTTTATTGTCTTACCGCTGGAGACTAGGAGATGTCTTTTTTCTAACCGCTTTTGATTCTTTTTGTTATGCCTCAAATTTGTCAGATGAAAATTAGATAAAATGACCCTTCGAAGGTCTGATCTTAAATTTATCGACCTTTGATACTCCAGACCTACAGGCAAACGATTTAGATGACATATTGTATGATCCCACGGGCAGTGGAAACTACCTCGCACTTTTGGTCATCTTAACGTGTATTCTTCGCTCAAGGCCCCAATTCAATTCCAAATTTCTAACGTTATTTAAATTACGCGAGGGTTTGTATCTTTCTACAAAATACACGATAAACAATTAGCCAAAAATAACTTCGATTCATGATTAGCTGAATGAATTTGAGGACCCCAAGGAAGAACAGTAGTGTTCTATAAACACTGCTGAATTGGGCTATCCACCGATTTTTGTCTATGTACATGTATACATATTTTACTTTGTATATTTTACTATGTATAACATTTTTATCTGATTTCGGAAATAAAAACAACAACAACAACAACAAATGCGAGTATTATTCGATGGTCCAAAGTTTGTAAAAACGACTTTGAATTAAAGGAGACAAAAATCTTTTCTCAAAGTTTGTTCGTTGATGCAGGGAAGCAGGGTGCGATCCAGCCGGGGGCGATTTTCAACAACATGAAGCAAATAGTAAGCATCTAAAAACTTCAGATGCCTGTTTGATTAGATTTAAATTTGAGTGTATGCCTCAATCATATATAAAGAATATAACCACTAATTTCACTGAAACGATTCTCCTCCTCCCCGTTCTTCTTCATCTTCTACTTCCTAGTAGTAGTAGTTAGAGTAGTAATAGCAGCAGTATCATAATAATCATTGTTATATTTATAATTATAGTAAATATCGTAATTATAATCATTATTATAAAGCTTATTTGTTATTATCATTCTTATAGTTATTTGTATGCTTCTTCTTCTGATCATAATTATCGTATACACAATACGTCATGTGCCAAGAATTTATTGGTATGATACATCCAAGATGTCTACCAAAACTGTCAATTCGTTGCTGAAATAATCAAGCCAAAAGAAGAAACATTAGAATTTCTATTTTAAATTGAAATAAATTATATAGGAGTAATAAATAGAGAATACAATCATGATTTGGAACTAGGGGATTAACATGGACATATTGCACTTGCTTACATGACCACATTATATCTTATTCATTCTACCTCCAATGTTTTCAGACTGTTTTCAAAACAATATCATGTTTGTCGATCATAGTTCTATGTAGCTTGATGTCTCATGGTAATTTAATCAATCTAAGCAACATTTCTGAATTTTAGCGACAATCGTTCGCCATTGCTGCTCTTTAATACTATTATGACGTGCAGTAACAAATTGAAATTTCAGAACTCATGATAAATTCGTTTAACAGTTGATTCTACTTGGTTGATTCTATTGTTAAGATTATATAGCAGAACGAGATAGAAATTGACATTCTCATGGCTAACGACTTTGCGTTCGTAGTTCTTCATCGTCTCTACAATGCTATTTGAACAATATTTGGTGACAAAAGACGGCATTTCTATGTAGCTTCAAAAACCATCAAATAACAAAAACATGGCACATAAAAAGATCCTCAGTACTTGGTCTGATTTAAAGAAAACTTAATTTGAACCCGGCCATATTCTGTCTCTCGCTCTCTCTCTCGCTCTCGTTTCTCATTGCCTTCATTTTTCCTCGCTTACTTCATTCTTACCACGGAATATGTAATGTGTATGTGTAAGCCTCATTATGTTAATTAGGGTCAATGGTCAAATTGTCTCAATATATCTTACATACATCCATAATGATCAAGGCTAAACAGTAGAAACTTGACATATGGATGGATCATAATGGGAGAAGCATTTTATATAACAATATGAAATCGTGAAAATTCATTCTTCATTATGTAAATCATTAGCATACGTATCACCTAATTCGTCAAAGTGACGAATTAAAGTCTAGTTATTATTCGACAACCCCCCCCCCCCCCCCCCCCGAGGACAATAACCCCTGGAGGACAACTACCCACAATGACAATCATCCCCGAGGAATTTATAAGACTGTGACGAATAACGCAAGCTTCTCTCCAAATTGCTATTTACAGAAAATTGCATAAACCTTCATTTTCTTTGTTATTTATGAAGTTCATTTCAGTCTTTTCAAATTATTCAATTCGATATGGGGGGGGGGGGGGGTAGAGGTTGCCCAATTCCCCTGTAGTTTTGCTATCGAGTAAAGAACAGAAATTACATTTCTTAGAAATTAAACAATATATTGCGTGCAGATGAGTACGCGTTACAGCCTCTCTCACCATCGATGGCACAACAAAGAAATTAGGATGTAAGATTTCCTTTATGCATCCTCTGTAACTTTTTCATCATCTGATCTTGTATTTGTCTTTGTATGTATAATGTGCCCTCATCCATGCCGTGATCCATAATTAAGGTTTTCTTCACGTTATTTATTCATTTCTGTTGAAGTATAATATGTTTTCGTGTACGTTAAATTATTTTGAAATAGAAATTGCCTTAAGTTATATGAACGGTGCCATGTCAAAAGAAAATAATTATCCGCTCTCTGGTAATTCATCTCATTTGATTTTGTAACTCCAGCACGGCGTTTTTCAACTGGGGTGCCGCAAGAGAATGATTAGGAAAACGTTGATTTTGTAAAAAATAAATCAAATACCAGAAACGGTTAAAATATGTAATTACAAGACAAAACTAGATTTGTAATACTTGTTTGGAACAAGTATAGGTGGGCTGATCCAACTAAAATTTGAGACAAAATCAAGGGCACATTTGAGATAGCTAATTGTCTCAGCTTCATCATACTCAAAGTTCATCGTAAACGAAGCTAAAACGACGGAGATATTGCTCGCGAAAGACGGGAATGTAGAATCAAGTTTTGAGAAAAAGTCATGTCCCATAGAGAATACACGCAAAATGTGAAAAATTGACATGCCTCCTTTAATCGCAAAAATACTTTATGATGCCTTTGTCAAAATGAAGGATAATAGGAACTGCATTTGTAGAAAATTGTATATTCTATAATATAGCAAAATTTGGGAGAACATAGAGCACAAATAAGCTAGGTAGTGCTCGAAGATTAATGTCATGTAGATCCATAAATATGCTGACGTCATAATATGCAAATTCGTATTTTGAGTTCCAAGGTTAATATGATGATGACACTATATACTTAATGGCCAAATGAGACATGAAATCACATCTCCGACTCGTACTCTATCCGAATATGAAGGAAAAAAATTGAGGGTTCCCGTCCATCCCGAAGAGCCCTAAGGGTTTTGTATAGGCATGTTGTTGCCCTTAAATGCTATGTATTACAAGAGCTCGCGCGCACGCACGTTTATCTTGAACGGACGCTCATTCCCTTATTAATGATCATAAAGAGATAAACATGGTATCAAATTGTCAGGAAAAACATGAGAAATACTGTGTTAAACAAAATCTTGGAGGAATTATTTTGCGTTCGGCCGTGACAAACGAAAACACGCGCGCATGCGCGTGTGCGCGTTTCTTTATTTTCTTTATGAAATGCTATTGCTAATAATGGCGTACGCGCGCGTTTTTTGACCTGAAATTGACTGGAATGATATTGACCTTGATCCTGGTAAATATGAATGAGAAATGTCTTTCCGTTATGAAGATATGATCAAGAGTTGATTTTCACAAAATGGCGCCTAGATTACGTCATTAGTCAAGGTCAAGGTTGAAAACCTTATTGTGCTCTTTCCATATAGGTATACATATGTGTGCCAAATGTCAAGGCATTTGATTGAGCCATTTTCAAGTTATCGTGCTCACAAAAAAAAGCTCTAACGAAAACATAAGGTGATCTGTATTATATACAGCCCACCTGACTAGATTTGTAATACTTGTTTGGAACAAGTATAGGTGGGCTGATCCAACAATAAATTGAGACAAAATAAAGGGCACATTTGAGAAATCTTATTGTCTCAGCTTCAACATACTAGAAGTTCAGCGTAATCAAAGCTAAAACGACGTAGATATTGCTTGCGAAAGACGGGAATGTAGAATCCAGTTTTGAGAAAAAGTCATGTCCCTTAGAGAATACACGCAAAATGTAAAAAATTGACATGCCTCCTTTAATCGCAAAAAAATACGCCATGATGCCTTTGCCAAAATGAAGAATCGTAGTAACGGCATTTTAAAGCATTGTCTCAGCTAAAACATATTAAAATTTGGAAGAAAATTGATCAATATTAACAGAGATACAATCAATTTTCCAAAAATATGATGACGACATAATATGCAAATTGAAACTTTGAGTTCGGAGGCCATTATGATGACGTCATGAGTTAATTGAGGGTCAAATGAGACATGAAATCATGTCTCCAATTTATATTCTATCACAATATGGAAAAAGAATTATGGTCACCTTGCATCCTAAAGAGTTACAATGGATTTTGTGTAGGCATGTTTTTGTCCATATATGCTATGTAATACAAGAGCTCGCACGCACAGAAATTTATGTTAAACGGACGATCATTCCGTTATTAATAAAGAGACAAACATGGTATCAATTTGTTTGTAAAAATATGTGGAATATCATGAAAGAAAAAAATGGCGATTCTATGTTGTGTAATAGTTTTACACGCGAAAACGCGCGCGCATGCGCTTATGAGCGACTTTTTTATAAAATGCTTAAAATGGCCTAAAACGTATGCAAAATAATATTGACACTTTTTTGAGCATTTTGAAATTTTGCGCGCGCACCGACGCGCGGACGTACGCGTACTCGCGCGTTTTTTTACATGAAATTGACGGACGGATATTGACCTTAATCATGATAAATATGAATGAGAAATGTCTTTCCGTTATGAAGATATGATCATGAATTGATTTTCCGAAAATTTTACGAAATGGCGCCTAGATGACGTCATCAGTAAAGATCAATGTTGAAAACATTATTGTGCTTTGTACATATGCCTATACATGTGTGTGCCAAATCTGAAGGTATTTGATTGAGCCATTTTCAAGTAATCGTGCTTACAAAAAAAGTGGTTAGATGTAAGAAAATTAAACTAGATTTGTAATACTTGTTTGGAACAAGTATAGGTGGGCTGGTCTAACTAGAATTTGAGACAAAATAAAGGGGACATTTGAGATAGCTTATTGTCTCAGCTACAACATACTCGAAGTTCAGCGTAAACGAAACTAAAACGACGGAGTTATTGCTCGCGAAAGACGGGAATGTAGAATCCAGTTTTGAGAAAAAATCATGTCCTATTGAGAATACACGCAAAATGTGAAAAATTGACATGCCTCCTTTAATCGCTAAAATACGCCATGATGCTTTTGTCAAAATGAAAAATTGTGACCACTACATTTGTAGAAAATTGTCTCAGCTAGAACATATCAAAATTTAGAAAAAACAATCCATCAATATTTACAGAGATACAATCAATTTTCCAAAAATATCCTGATGTCATAATATGCAAATTGAAATTATGAGTTCGGAGGCCATTATGATGACGTCATAAGAGGATTGAGGGTCAAATGAGACATGAAATAATATCTCCAATTTATATACTATCACAATATGAAAAAAGAATTGGGGTCACCTTGCATCCTAAAGAGCTACAATGGATTATGTATAGGCTTGTTTTTGCCCATATATGCTATGTATTACAAGAGCTCGCGCGCACGGAAATTTATGTTAAACGGTCGATCATTCCGTTATTAATAGTCATAAAGAGACAAACATGGTATCAATTTGTTTGTAAAAATATCTGGAATATCATGAAAGAAAAAAATGGCGATTCTATGTTGTGTAATAGTTTAACGCGCGAAAAAGCGCACGCATGCGCGTGTGCGCGGTTTTTTATAAAATGCTTAGAATGGCCTAAAACGTATGTAAAATAATTTTGAGACGTTTTTGAGCATTTTCAAATTTTGCGCGCGCATTGACGCGCGGACGTACGCGCGCGCGCGCGCGTTGAGAGAGAGGAAGAGAGAACGAGAGAGGGTAGCCTATGGCCCGGGTTCAAATTCAGTTCTCTTTAATTTATTTGACCCAGTACTGATGATCATAATTTTATCTACCATGTGATTGCCATGTGTACGCCACACCGAATAGCACTAGCTCACTTTTTTTTTATTGTTGTCAAGAACTTATTGGCATGCAGCCAATAGATTTTCATCATGTGTTTGATCTTGTATTGAAAAAAAGATCAAACACGTCATCATAATCTACAGAGTGCAACCAAAAATTTCTTAACAACGATTGAATTTTTTTTCAGGAAGCCTAACACTAAAAGCTGTTTTTGATTCAAAGAGCATCGTAGAGACGATGAACAAATAAGAATAATAATACATTCACTTCTATTTTCCCCGCCAAATAATCCGAAAAAAAGATCCATCCGAGGGTAATCAACTGTTAAACTAATTTATCATGAGTCCTTGAAAAATTAATTAATACTGCTTGTCAAATATTATTGAAGAGCAGCAAAGGCGAACACGATTGTCGCTACAATTCAGAAATCATTGCTTGCATTGCTTTTCTCTCAAAATTACCGTGAGATATCAAGCTACATAGAACTATGATCGACAAAAAAGACATTGTCTTGAAAACAGTCAGAAACATTAGAACTTGAATGAATAAAACATAATGCAAATGAATAAGACTAGAATGAATAGGACACAAGTTCATTTTTACCATTTAAATCATCCAGTACCAAATACCTGAGCAAAATTCGAACCAGATGCATTTAATGGTAAGCTTAAAGAAAATGATTCGTGACAATTGTCAATTGTCATGAGTTTATCGTCTAGACGTATTGCAAAAGATAATCAGAATAATAATGATCAGAATGATACCTCTACTATTAGGCCTACTTCTACATGTACTATACTACACTACTGCCATTGTAGATTATGCTGATAATACAGATGATAATAATGATATGATAACAATTATAATAATACTATATACTTATACTAATCGTCATCAAAATCATCATGTTCATATTCATCATAATGATAACAATAATAATGATTATAATAATTACAATAATAATTTATATTAACGATAATAATCATGATAAGGATAACAATCACAATAACAACCATAATAATTACAAAAATAACATTAGTAACACCACCAACCATAATAATAATTGTTGTCATTATTATTGTGATACTGCTTCTAGTACTACTCCTACTACATGAATTAGGAAGAAGGAGGGGAAGAGGAAGAATCTTATTGTTTATTTTCTGTATTATCGAGGCATACAAATGCATAGGGAGGTAAGAGAGGGAAAAGTAAGGCGACGAAGAGGGAGAGAGAGAGGGAGAGAGAACGAGAGAGGGTAGCCTATGGCCCGGGTTCAAATTCAGTTCTCTTTAATTTATTTGACCCAGTACTGATGATCATAATTTTATCTACCATGTGATTGCCATGTGTACGCCACACCGAATAGCACTAGCTCACTTTTTTTTTTATTGTTGTCAAGAACTTATTGGCATGCAGCCAATAGATTTTCATCATGTGTTTGATCTTGTATTGAAAAAAAGATCAAACACGTCATCATAATCTACAGAGTGCAACCAAAAATTTCTTAACAACGATTGAATTTTTTTTCAGGAAGCCTAACACTAAAAGCTGTTTTTGATACAAAGAGCATCGTAGAGACGATGAACAAATAAGAATAATAATACATTCACTTCTATTTTCCCCGCCAAATAATCCGAACAAAAGATCCATCCGAGGGTAATCAACTGTTAAACTAATTTATCATGAGTCCTTGAAAAATTAATTAATACTGCTTTTCAAATATTATTGAAGAACAGCAAAGGCGAACACGATTGTCGCTACAATTCAGAAATCATTGCTTGCATTGCTTTTCTCTCAAAATTACCGTGAGATATCAAGCGACATAGAACTATGATCGACAAACAAGACATTGTCTTGAAAACAGTCAGAAACATTAGAGCTTGAATGAATAAAACATAATGCAAATGAATAAGACTAGAATGAATGGGACACAAGTTCATTTTTACCATTTAAATCATCCAGTACCAAATACCTGAGCAAAATTCGAACCAGATGCATTTAATGGTAAGCTTAAAGAAAATGATTCGTGACAATTGTCAATTGTCATGAGTTTATCGTCTAGACGTATTGCAAAAGATAATCAGAATAATAATGATCAGAATGATACCTCTACTATTAGGCCTACTTCTACATGTACTATACTACACTACTGCCATTGTAGATTATGCTGATAATACAGATGATAATAATGATATGATAACAATTATAATAATACTATATACTTATACTAATCTTCATCAAAATCATCATGTTCATATTCATCATAATGATAACAATAATAATGATTATAATAATTACAATAATAATTTATATTAACGATAATAATCATGATAAGGATAACAATCACAATAACAACCATAATAATTACAAAAATAACATTAGTAACACCACCAACCATAATAATAATTGTTGTCATTATTATTGTGATACTGCTTCTAGTACTACTCCTACTACATGAATTAGGAAGAAGGAGGGGAAGAGGAAGAATCTTATTGTTTATTTTCTGTATTATCGAGGCATACAAATGCACAGGGAGGTAAGAGAGGGAAAAGTAAGGCGACGAAGAGGGAGAGAGAGAGGGAGAGAGAACGAGAGGGGGTAGCCTATGGCCCGGGTTCAAATTCAGTTCTCTTTAATTTATTTGACCCAGTACTAATGATCATAATTTTATCTACCATGTGATTGCCATGTGTACGCCACACCGAATAGCACTAGCTCACTTTTTTTTTATTGTTGTCAAGAACTTATTGGCATGCAGCCAATAGATTTTCATCATGTGTTTGATCTTGTATTGAAAAAAAGATCAAACACGTCATCATAATCTACAGAGTGCAACCAAAAATTTCTTAACAACGATTGAATTTGTTTTCAGGAAGCCTAACACTAAAAGCTGTTTTTGATACAAAGAGCATCGTAGAGACGATGAACAAATAAGAATAATAATACATTCACTTCTATTTTCCCCGCCAAATAATCCGAACAAAAGATCCATCCGAGGGTAATCAACTGTTAAACTAATTTATCATGAGTCCTTGAAAAATTAATTAATACTGCTTTTCAAATATTATTGAAGAACAGCAAAGGCGAACACGATTGTCGCTACAATTCAGAAAACATTGCTTGCATTGCTTTTCTCTCAAAATTACCGTGAGATATCAAGCGACATAGAACTATGATCGACAAAAAAGACATTGTCTTGAAAACAGTCAGAAACATTAGAACTTGAATGAATAAAACATAATGCAAATGAATAAGACTAGAATGAATAGGACACAAGTTCATTTTTACCATTTAAATCATCCAGTACCAAATACCTGAGCAAAATTCGAACCAGATGCATTTAATGGTAAGCTTAAAGAAAATGATTCGTGACAATTGTCAATTGTCATGAGTTTATCGTCTAGACGTATTGCAAAAGATAATCAGAATAATAATGATCAGAATAATACCTCTACTATTAGGCCTACTTCTACATGTACTATACTACACTACTGCCATTGTAGATTATGCTGATAATACAGATGATAATAATGATATGATAACAATTATAATAATACTATATACTTATACTAATCGTCATCAAAATCATCATGTTCATATTCATCATAATGATAACAATAATAATGATTATAATAATTACAATAATAATTTATATTAACGATAATAATCATGATAAGGATAACAATCACAATAACAACCATAATAATTACAAAAATAACATTAGTAACACCACCAACCATAATAATAGTTGTTGTCATTATTATTGTGATACTGCTTCTAGTACTACTCCTACTACATGAATTAGGAAGAAGGAGGGGAAGAGGAAGAATCTTATTGTTTATTTTCTGTATTATCGAGGCATACAAATGCACAGGGAGGTAAGAGAGGGAAAAGTAAGGCGACGAAGAGGGAGAGAGAGAGGGAGAGAGAACGAGAGGGGGTAGCCTATGGCCCGGGTTCAAATTCAGTTATCTTTAATTTATTTGACCCAGTACTGATGATCATAATTTTATCTACCGTGTGATTGCCATGTGTACGCCATACCGAATAGCACTAGCTCACATTTTGTTATTGTTGTCAAGAACTTATTGGCATGCAGCCAGTAGATTTTCATCATGTGTTTGATCTTGTATTGAAAAAAAGATCAAACACATCATCATAATCTACAGAGTGCAACCAAAAATTTCTTAACAACAATTGAATTTTTTTCAGGAAGCTTAACACTAAAAGCTGTTTTTGATTCAAAGAGCATCGTAGAGACGGTGAACAAATAAGAATAATAATACATTCACTTCTATTTCCCCCGCCAAATAATACGAACAAAAGAATCAACCGAGGGTAATCAACTGTTAAACAAATTTATCATGAGTCCTCGAAAAATTAATTAATACTGCTTGTGAAATATTATTGAAGAACATCAAAGGCGAACGCGATTGTCGCTACAATCCAGAAATCATTGCTTGCATTGCTTTTCTCTCAAAATTACCGTGAGATATCAAGCTACATAGAACTATGATCGACAAAAAAGATATTGTCTTGAAAACAGTCAGAAACATTAGAACTTGAATGAATGAAAAATAATGCAAATGAATAAGACTAGAATGAATAGGACACAATTTTATTTCTACTATTTAAATCATCACGTACCAAATACCTAAGCAAAATTCGAACCAGATGCATTTAATGGTAAGCTTAAAGACAATGATTCATGAAAATTGTAAATTGTCGTGAGTTTATCGTCTATAATTATAGACGTATTGCAAAAGATAATCAGGATATTAAGGATCAGAATGATACCTCTACTACTAGGCCTACTTCTACATGACTATACTACACTACTGCCATTGTAGAATATGCTGATAATACAGATGATAATAATGATATGATAACAATTATAACTAGACTTTAATTCGTCACTTTGACGAATTAGGTGATACGTATGCTATTTTTGTATTGTGAAAGTGTGCCGATGATGATCTAATAATAATATTTATAAATATTATAATGACGATATTGATGATGATGATTTATTTTGTTTTAAATGACGATGACAATGATTAAAAGTGGTATAGCGCCCCCTTCAGGTATTCGATAGACAATTGTTATATGATTAAACTATTAATTTACTAAACAAGCTCAATTTTTCGCCTGATTGCAGAGCCTACCAATCATTGAACTGATATTTCGACGCACTATACATACGCAACATAATAAACAAGTCTAGACTGGAATGTAGTATCATTCACCTCCCATAGGCATAAAACGCATATTAAGCAAACAATCTAATGACGTCATCAAAATGAATAAATATTGGTAATAATCTTGTGAAAAATTGTCTCAGCTACAACGTATCAAAATTTAGAAGAAAATTGATCAATATTTGCAGAGAAACAATCATTTTCTGTAAATATGTTGACGTCATAATATGCAAATTCGTATTTTGAGTTTCAAGGTCAATATGATGATGACACGATAAACTTAATGGCCAAATGAGACATGAAATCACATCTCCGACTCGTACTCTATCCGAATATGAAGACAATAATTGAGGGTTCCCGTCCATCCCGAAGAGCCATAAGGGTTTTGTATAGGCATGTTGTTGCCCATATATGCTATGTATTACAAGAGCTCGCGCGCACGCACATTTATCTTGAACGGACGCTCATTCCCTTATTAATGGTCATAAAGAGATAAACATGGTATCAAAATGTCCGGAAAAACATGAGAAATACTGTGTTAAAAAAAATCTAGGAGGAATTATTTTGCGTTCGGCCGTGACAAACGAAAACGCGCGCGCGTTTCTTTATTTTCTTCATGAAATGCTATTGCTAATAATGGCGTACGCGCGCGTTTTTTGACCTGAAATTGACTGGACTGATATTGACCTTGATCCTGGTAAATATGAATGAGAAATGTCTTTCCGTTATGAAGATATGATCATGAGTTGATTTTCACAAAATGGCGTCTAGATTACGTCATCAGTCAAGGTCAAGGTTGAAAACCTTATTGTGCTCTTTCCATATGGCTATACATATGGGTGCCAAATTTCGAGGCATTTGATTGAGCCATTTTCAAGTTATCGTGCTCACAAAAGAAGCTCTTACGAAAACATAAGGTGATCTGTATTATATACAGCCCACCTGATAAAAGAAATCGTGACGTAATCCACGTATTACTAACTACGCAAAGTTCTACAGAAATTTGCAATTTCAACTTTAAATTGAAAATTTTGACATGATCCCAACATCTGATCAAAACACAGAAGGCACAACTTTTATAGCCCATAGTCTCAGCTATAACATACCAAAATTTGGGAGAACATAGAGCACAAATCAGCTAGATAGTGCTCAAAGATTAATGTCATGTAGATCCATGATTTGAACTAAATTGGCACCTTCCGTAGGCTTAACACGCAAATTAAGAAAATCTGTCAAGTTACCTTTAATCGCAATTTTCACTATGATGATGTCATCAAAATGAAAAATAATATGCAGTGAACTTGTAGACAATTGCCTCAACTACAAGATATCAACATTGAGAAGAGAATCAATCAATATTTACAGAGATACAATCAATTTTCCATAAATATGCTGACGTCATAATATCCAAATTCGTATTTTGAGTTTCAAGGTCAATATGATGATGACACGATAAACTTAATGGCCAAATGAGACATGAAATCACATCTCCGACTCGTACTCTATCCGAATATGAAGAAAATAATTGAGGGTTCCCGTCCATCCCGAAGAGCCATAAGGGTTTTGTATAGGCATGTTGTTGCCCATATATGCTATGTATTACAAGAGCTCGCGCGCACGCACATTTATCTTGAACGGACGCTCATTCCCTTATTAATGGTCATAAAGAGATAAACATGGTATCAAAATGTCCGGAAAAACATGAGAAATACTGTGTTAAAAAAAATCTAGGAGGAATTATTTTGCGTTCGGCCGTGACAAACGAAAACGCGCGCGCGTTTCTTTATTTTCTTCATGAAATGCTATTGCTAATAATGGCGTACGCGCGCGTTTTTTGACCTGAAATTGACTGGACTGATATTGACCTTGATCCTGGTAAATATGAATGAGAAATGTCTTTCCGTTATGAAGATATGATCATGAGTTGATTTTCACAAAATGGCGCCTAGATTACGTCATCAGTCAAGGTCAAGGTTAAAAACCTTATTGTGCTCTTTCCATTTGGCTATACATATGGGTGCCAAATTTCGAGGCATTTGATTGAGCCATTTTCAAGTTATCGTGCTCACAAAAAAAGCTCTTACGAAAACATAAGGTGATCTGTATTATATACAGCCCACCTGATAAATAAATGCGATTCTAACGAAATTATAAGGTGGTCTGTACGATATACAGCCCACCTGATAAAATTTGGAAGATACTAAAGTGTCTTTCTTCCTCGCTCGCTAACAATATTTTGACAGCAAGGCAAATAAGGGCAACGAGAGGCCCGAATATCCTCATATTAGTGTATCAAGGTCATGACCGAATATATCACTTTTTATTTATGTACATTCGGCGGCAAGGTGCCCGCATACAGTACTTTAAATAGTTTCTAGTGTGTGGATTACAAACTATTTTTGTACCTGTTTGAAAATGTCTTTTTATTCTTAAATGTGCCCATACGTGTGTGTGCATAGTACTTGACGAGAGCCAGAGTCATGCAAAATTAATAGTCTGTAAAGACTTTGGAATTTGGGAGAAACTTTTCATTTCTTAAGAGGGTACAGTGACTAACAAAAAGCTAAAATAACGCTGCTCCAGAGAAATGTATTTCTATGCAATTTGAAGAGCGCTGGACAATTACCTAAAACTTACATCCTTCGTGGAAATTAGCAACCGCGCTTGCGTTGCATAAATTATAATAAAAGGGAAATGTGAAGTAATGAGGAAGACAACGTGCTATAGTATTTAAAAGAATATGGGGTCATGCAGGGGATCTTATGGGCTCGTAGCCATCTCAAATTGTGTCAGATCGTCTTTTGCTACTGAATCCTGATTGTCCACGGGGTAGTTGTCATCGGGGGGGGGGGGGGGTAATTGTCCTCGAAGGTAATTGTCATCGGGGGGTATTTGTCATCGGGGGGTAATTGTCCTCGGGGGGTAATTGTCCTGGGGGGTAATTGTCCTTGGGGGGTAATTATCCTAGGAGGTAATTGTCCTTGGGGGGAATTGTCCTAGGGGGTAATTGTCCTCGGGGGGTACTTGTCCTAGGGAGTAATTGTCCTCGGGGGGTAGTTGTCCTCGGGGGGTAATTCTCCGGGGGTAATTTTCCGGGGGTAATTTTCCGGGGGGTGATTGCCCAGGGGGTAGTTGTCCTAGAACCTTCGTCGTGATATACGCGGCGATATGCGTCCGACCCAAGACACATATCGCCGAAGGCGGACGCGTATCGCCAACCAATTTTCGGCGTTCTGTGTCTTAGGACACAGAACGCCACCCGGTCACTCTGGCCCGTGACACCGGCCCCCTCCCCTGGATCCGCCTCTGATTTGTTAATATCGGACAAGATACGTTCAAATTTGAATTCAAACTTTACTGCCATTTACGTATATGGTCAGCCCTCTCTTCAATAAAGGCTCCCAAGACTTCGGGAATGACCCAAAGATTTCCTGATTACCATACTGCTGCTCTTTGGAGGGGCCGGGTGCGGCCTTTCAGAAATATCTTTACACTAACCTTTTAGGCACTACGGCTTAAAATAAACAAGCATGCTTACAATTTTTTGAAAATCAGCTGAATTCCTACTCATTTCTGGACAACCTAAAACTTAGAACATGGTCAGTCATCGATCTCCCCCCCCCCCCCCTCCATGCGCGCACATTTCACACGCACATATCCACCCCCTAAATTTTTCGCGTTTTCGTCGTAACTGTCACTTAGTGCCATGTCCTTGTCTTTCTTCCTTTTTCACCCGGCTTCTCTCTTCTTTCTCTTTTCTCTTTTCTCTCTTTTTTCTTTCTCTCTTTCTTTTCTCTTCTTTTCTTCCTCTTTTTTTTGGCGCCGCCAATAGGGGGGGGCGTGGCCGTTTCGCCCCCCCCCTTGGATCCGCCACTGTATTACATCTGTATGGTGGTGTACTCCCATGCTTTTCTCAATCGCTCATGCAGGTTGGTTGTGTATTCGAGGAGTCTGTTGCCATATGACGATGGAGGAGGATTTGAACAGGTGATGTGTGCACGTGTACAGGTTTTCCTGCCATGCATGGTGTAATATAGCCTTTTGACAAGGCCTCGTGACTCTGGCTATTTTCCACCCAATCAGCTGCTGAGATGAGTCTAGAGACCCGGGGTAAACGCGTGATCGAGTGGCTTTAGCCGCGAGGCCTTTTGGATTCTGGCTTTTACTGCTCGCATGAATTATTAATGACTTTGGATTTATTGACCAATCAGAATGGCCATCACCCAGTTGATTTCGTTCGTGATTCGTTCATTATAAAAAAACATGTAAGAAAAGGTAAAAGACGTAAACTAGTTTTGCTTATGAGATGAACATATCAATGATTAATACAAAATATCACTTTCAAATCTATTTTACATGCAAAATTACAATAAAATAGGAAGCATTTGACGACTTGAGCTAACAATTGTAAGTGAGATGAATAGAGTTTCCTTGTATATACAATGAACCAGTCCAACTCGTTTCGTTCATTGTTTTTGGTATTCGTACTAGTTTACTGTGCACGTGATGGATAATATATGGCGACGTCACACGATGATACGTTCGCTGATTGGATGCTACCATTTCGGTAGAGAACTCCAGTCGGAAACAAGGGTTAATATAAGACATCCAAACCAGATCACTAAAGGAGGAGGCGCGATAGCTCAGTCGGTAGACCAGTGGTCTCGTAATCCGTTGACCCGGGTTCGAAACCAAAGCGATGCGCTAGTGCCTTGTCTAAAGGCTAGATGTAGTATGGCGTCAAACCTGTTGAGGCACCAGTCATTTCGATGGCGTGGGTTCGAATCCCACCACTGACACCAGCATTAATCCTCTTACCAGGTCCCTCGGAGAGGACTTCAAGCCGTCGACCGTCTGGTTGCTTACTTACAAGCATTTATGCTTCCTTAGCAGTCAGGTAAAATATCCCCATCACCACCATTCTGAAAGGCCACTTGGCTGAAGCCAGTCGCTCTGGCTTTCACTCGGATTTTCGCAAATTAGTTTGTTTTTAGTCGCTCGGCGTCTATCAGACATGATAGCTTAAGGCTAGGTATAGTATGGCGTCAAACCTGTTGAGGCACCAGTCATTTCGATGGCGTGGGTTCGAATCCCACCGCTGCCACCAGTTTATGACTTAGACAAAACTAGTCTGACATGATTGTTGACTTGAGCTGCACTGCTAAATGTTACTTCATCTTCAAAATGGCTGCCAAGATGGCTGACATGCAGTCCATGAAACGATAACAACCAATCACAAGATTGTACTTGAAGTAAGTAACCAATATAACTACTAAGGAAAGAAAGAGTGCCATGTGTCTATAGTGAGCTGGGTGTGTGTGTGTGGTGCTATTTGCAGGTAAGCTGAATGGGGATGAATGAATAGGGACTGAACAATATAAGCCAAGAGCTTTAATAACAGACATCAGACAATGAATGTAGGTTGGGAGTGTGCTGAAACAAAACAGTGGAAAGATAAATGGAAAATAAACAATTTGGATCAGTAAAGTTAAAACTTTACTAGTTACACTACTAGTACTACTACTACTACTCACTTGTAGTTGGTATGATGAAATACTGTTGATTGTAATATTATTGCTTTAATTTGTTTGGGTACAGCTGGAATGCAAACCTACCCAAATGAACAAATTATGAAATATCGTTGATTGTATTTTTATTGCTTTAATTTTTTTTTTGTACAGCAGGAATGCAAAACTTACCCAAATGAACACATGATGACATAATCCTTGATTGTATTTTTATTCCTTTAATGTTTTTTTGTACAGCTGGAAGGCAAAACCTCCCCAATGAAGCCCCTCAACCCCCTCAGCTTGAAGCACGGGACATTAATCAAACACGACTTGATGCAGCAAAACAAAAACAGGTTTGTGAGCATCTCATAAAGTACAAGTCCACTCCAGAAATAACTTTCTTTCAATAGAAGCAGAAAAATCTGACAAACCAATCAACAAAAGTTTGAGCAAGTCGGATAACTAATACAAAAAATATGATTTTTTTTTGAAAAAGTATGTTAAACTATGGAACAATGAAGATCACTACACAAATTGCCAATTTGGTTTTCAGTTTGTGACGTCATGTCCGCACTATTTATCAATTGCTTTGAATAGTTCAATCCCATTAATTTCCCTTTTTATCCCCCAAAACTTGATTCCCTCATACCTTATGATTTTTTTTGAAAAAGTATGTTAAACTATGGAACAATGAAGATCACTACACAAATTGCCAATTTGGTTATCAGTTTGTGACGTCATGTCCGCACTATTTATCAATTGCTTTGAATAGTTCAATCCCATTAATTTCCCTTTTTATCCCCCAAAACTTGATTCCCTCATACCTTTGCCCAGGTTATATGATTTGTATTATATTGCGTGCATGACATTTCACGAAATCTTCTATGAACTTTGAAGAATTTATACTTTTTTATGAATATTGTATATTCATAATTATTGATTTTGATATAAATAGTTTATAAAAATTCGCATTTTTCATGATTTAACTGGAAACAAATTACTCTACATAAGTGTATCCACACACAAACATATTACTATCAATCTAACTTTGATGCTGGTGTGAAGAAATACGATTCTTAGGGGGAAAATAGGAAATTTGTACCTTTAAGGCTTGTTCAGATATGACGCGGGAAAAGCTTGGAATTAAAGAAAATGATGATGTAACGTGTTATACGCTTTACATATCATCGGTGGGGTGACAAAACCTCGTATCTCAATTTTTTGAGATTTTGATTTTGTTTTGCATAATTTTGTAGCTAATGGCCTACGACACCACCTGATAAATCCATGGAACGCCTCCTGTCTCGGTTTTTCAAAAATCCACACAAACACCCTTAAACTAAACCTCGTAACTTTAACCCCCTTTGAAGCTGCACTGACAAAACCTCGTAACATAAGATACGTAATTCCTTTTCCTCTTAACTCACACACGGCCTAACAGTACCGAAGCTAGTGTATTGAAATCTCGTAACTTATTCAACCAAAACCTCGTAACTCATTCAGAGTTGAAAGTAAGAAATCGTATCTCAATTTGAATAACCACTAAAAACTCGTATCTCAATGTAGATAAAAGCAAAAACCTCGTAACTCACTTTCAAATATAAAAACAATTATTTTACTGTACAGTGCGTCCCAGAAAAAACGAAACCGAGAAGTATCGATGTTCTATCATAACTTAATCACAACTATAATTAATGAATGATACATATTTGGAAAGCTTAGAGTCTCCTGCCGTATCAATAAACGAAATTAACAAAAGACTTAACTCCGTTTCGTTGACAATCAGCCGTAGACGAGAGTCTTCATGCATGGCTGATTGTCAACGAAACGGAGTTAAGTCTTTTGTCAAATCTGCGTTTTGCTACGGCAGGCACCCAGTAAAAACGAATTCGTTTAATAAAATTATGGAAATGCAAGCACTACTTTAAACAAACAGAACTTTGTCATTCCTCGCTCATTTTTCCTGATTGAGGTGTCATATGAAAGGGCAGAAACTCAACTTTCTAGAAATGTGAATTTTTCTTCGAAATTCAGATACCGCCCGCCAAAAGTCTTTTTAGTTTCCTTCCTTCAAATTGCTTTTAATCACTCATGCGTGAAATATGCATTATCTGAGTAGCATCACATGAAAGAGGAGACTCTAAGCTTTCCAAATATGTATCATTCATTAATTATAGTTGTGATTAAGTTATGATAGAACATCGATACTTCTCGGTTTCGTTTTTTTCTGGGACGCACTGTATTTCAACAATGACATTGAAAAATTGTATAAATATTCCAGTTTTAAAAAGAGAGGACGGTGTCACAGCACTAAATTTTTTGAGACAGGAAAGTTTTTTCGCTCTCCTGAAAATTCATGATGTTTGAGATACGAGGTTTTGTCACCCCACCGACGATATAATGTGTATCTTATATAAAGATGAATACCACACATTTTTGGTGCTCGCATTTGCTATTAAATTTGTATTTACATGTACAAGTAAAAGAACATGGCAGCTTTTTTGCCACGATTTAGCGCTTCAATTCTGAACAAGCCCTTATAAGTCTTGTACGGTGTGTTAAGCCTAGTATTAGGGTGATCACACTGCCTGTGCACACAGTCTGCCCCATGCACACACACACACACGCACACACAATTACAGCAGTCAGTTGGTAGAAATAGCAATTTTCGTAAATTTATTTTAAAAAAGCTGAACAATATTTTTAAAAAATTATTTCACATATCTTTCAAGCATACCTTTAACTAGAATTCTGTGTAGTTTCATTGTTATAGGCATGTGGGAAATATGTTAAATTATTATTTAGAATATTGTCTTTTCAGCCATGTGTGACATGGCCCGCTGATCGCACATTGACTGTTATTCTGCGTGGTGAAAATGCACTTCAATGTATAAAACTCCCCTACAAAAATGCAATATCCTCATATGTTTCACTCATTGAATCAATTTGTTGTTTACACTCAAGGTAGCCAAAACTGTATTGGGGTCATCAAACTTTGCTTTTCTCTAAAATTTAGTCCCTGTGGAATGTTATGACCCGTTGAATGGTTTCTGGGAAAATCGTCATAAATCCTCAAATCTGACATTAAAAAAATATATATATATACTGTGATGTAGCTAAAAGTCTGCAAATTCTTATCATTTGATCGGTTTTTCTGAATAATCTGTGAAACATATGAGGAAATAGCTGTAACGGTGATCCAGGTAATTTCCATCGCCAAGTTTTATTGGCATTGCAAAAATATTTGGAATTTAATGTTAATATTTGGTGTAAATATGATCTATAAATATATGATTTTAAAAATGCCAACAAAATGAACAGTTTGACTTTCCTATACAGTGCGTCCCAGAAGAAACGAAACCGAGAAATATCGATGTTTCATCATAACTTAATCACAACCATAATTAATGAATGATACATATTTGGAAATCTTAGAGTCTCCTCTTTCAGGTGATGCTACTCACGTAGCTCATTTTTCTTAATTGAGGTATCATATGAAAGAGCAGAAAATGAACTTTCTAGAAATATGAATTTTTCTTTGAAATTCAGATACCGCCCGCCAAATTAGTTTTGGTTTCCTTCCTTAAAATTGCTTTCAATCCCTTATGCGTGAGATCTGCATTATCTAAGTAGCATCACATGAAAGAGGAGACTCTAAGCTTTCCAAATATGTATCATTCATTAATTAAAGTTGTGATTAAGTTATGATAGGACATCGATACTTCTCAGTTTCGTTTTTTCTGGGACCCACTGTATATATAATTAGCTGAAATGACATAATATGCATATTTGATGAATATTCTTTTTTTTTTTAATCCAAAAAAAAATATATGACCATACCTGTTTGATATACATAGGTTTAAATGATGTATCATGTTAGGTTTTGATTTGATTACATATGCGCATATTTATTAGGCGGACTTAGTTATTTTCACAACTTTTTCATATCTGCAGATTCGCAAAAGTGGCAAAAATTACTTATTTTGTTTGCTTCTGTTTTCAAAACCGTAATAGATATATGAATTTTCTTTTTTGTATTTGTTACGACAAAGATGATATTTTAGTATCTGATAATTTAATTTATTATTTTGTGTCCGAGAAAGTGATGAATTAAGTTGTCAACTTTGTCGAATTTTGCCATTTTTGCCAATTTGACCATTTCTGGCAGGTTTTTCGGTAATTTTGCGATATAAAAAAAATGGTATGAAATCACAACGCATTGACCGATTTCAATTCTGTTTTTTGTTTTTTGAAGCTTTCATAAAGCTTGATCAATTGCAATCATCAAATAACATGTGTTTGTTGTACTTATGTTTGGTGTGCTATACCTACTAGTATTAATGCTTCAATTGTTTTCAAACTGTTAAGAGAAGATTGCCCTTTAAATCCATTTGACTTGGATTTTAAAGCGGACAAATCTGTTTGTCTTCTGTTTCTGAATAAGCCTCTAATAAAATCAACATATTGTTAAAGTGGCATTCTCCTTTAAATAATTGTTCATGAGATGTTTTTCTTTTCTTTCTGTTCTCTTTTGCTGTAATAGTCGGAAGATAAAATTAAATTGGAGCAATCCCAGCATGCAGCTCAACATAAGCAGGAAGTTAACATGGCAGGTGATTCTGGGAATCAGACAGGATCAGTCTCTGTGTAAGATATTTTGTCTACACCTTAAAGGGCAATCAGAAAAAATAAGCGGAACAAATAAGAAAAACATTATGGCGATAACTTATAATAAATAGGACTTATAATAATTGTGAGAGTTATGAATGTTGAAATTTGAGATCATTAAATCTATGCAAGTATAAAGTTGGAATTTTGGTCAGTGGATTGAGACTAAAGAGAAAAGATCATCCTGAATATTTCATTTAGATTTTTTTCAATCAAACACAGTTGCCAATTTTCTTTCATGTTTTTCAGGATTAATCTATCGGTGGTATACTGCGGAGATAGAACCGACGAGACGCTGATCATGTTGAAGAACGTGACTGTCTTCCTTTTGAAATAGATGCTTTACTCTTTCTACAATCAAGAAGGAAATTATATATTTTGAGATAATCAAACAAAATTGCCAATTCTCTTCACATATTTTTGCTTCAGGATTATAAATCTGTCGGTGGTATGCTGTGGGGATAGAACCAAAGATACCCTTGTCATGTTGAAAAGTGCAACCGTCCTCACCCAACGAATGATGCATTTCCACATCTTTGCTGAAGACGACTTACAGGCTGGTATCGCGCAAAGGGTAAGAAGCTTTCAATCTAGCCTACAAAAGTGGACCACCAGGGGGTTATTTAACAAAGATTCTAGGTCGAACTTATCTCTAAGTTTGACTTTATAATTATGGAAAGCCGGAATAGCATGTTGGAAAATATTTTGTAATGTATTTTAAAGGGCATAAAATATTGATTCAAATCATTCATATTTCCTATTATCTTGATGTGGAATTAATGAAAAGTCTAAACTTTTGCTTTTGAATATATTTTATTTTAAGGCTACAAATGGCTCTCCATAATGTTTAAGTCAAACTTAGAATTAAGTTCGACTTAGGATCTTTGTGAAACACCCGTAGGAGTGTCAAGTTTGATAGTGCTACATGGGACATGAGTGCTACAAGAACCCACTCTTATTAACTGGTTTATTTATATATTTCAATCAATTTCGATGCGGTCCTTATTTTGTGAAATGTCATATTCTTCTTTGCCGTTTACTTGTAATTCAATGTTTTTAACATGTTCCTTTAGTATTTCTCACTTTTCCTTCTTTATCCTTTCTTCTTTCTCTTGCGCTTAGAAACATTGTATTAAGCGCATTATAAATATAATGTATTATTATTAGTAGTAGTAGTAGTAGTAGTAGTAGTAGTAGTAGTAGTCTTACAAGCACAGACCCTAATTTGTCGCTCTACCACAATTCATGAATCCTTGAGCAGAGCCTAGCTATGTCAGTCTCTGGCTGTGTCAAATAAGAGCAGTTTATAGGGCAGGTCTGGGGCCCGTTTCATAAAACTTTTTATCTATAACAACTGCTAAATTTCTATGACAAATTTGCTCTCAGCCAATCAGATGCCATGATTTCAGTAGCTTATAACAGTACCTTGTAACTTGTTATTGATAACAAGTTTTATGAAACAGGGCCCTGGTCTAAACATATCTTGCATTCAATAAAAGCAGAAAAATCAGGCAAATAGAACAGCACACATTTGAGGAAAACCAGACAAGGAATAAGAAAGATATGAACTCTGCAATGGCATTACCAACTACATGTATGACAAACTATGAAAATCACTAAGCAATGCAAATTCACACTTTTTTGATCCAGGAATATAATTTTCTCATAATTTGAACCAAGTTATATTGGAAGCAATGTTTCGCATGTACCTCTTCACAATATATTGATTTACTTATAAAATAAGATTATTTACTAAATATTAATTCTAAGATAATATAAGGTTGTAACTTTGATATTAAATATTTTGTTGTTAAAAAGTAGATTACGTTTTCAACCACTGGAACTTGAACAAAAAGCTTTTTGCTACAATTTGTCACAACTGGGTAAACTCAGGTGACTATAATTTCTGATCTAGTTAAAACTCTCTAATCATATCACAGGAAAATTTACAGCATAAACAAACAATTCAAATTGTGTTAAGTGTATCCAAGAAAATCATCTCCTTCTTATCTTTATTACTTTACCACTTATCACAATAGAAATACATATAAAGATAAAAAGAATATATTGATCCAAACCCTGAGGTTGTATTCTTAGCTGTCACAGAGAAACACATTTGTACGGAGTATTGACACTAAAATCGTCGTAGGTTTATCGTTTTAAAGTCTGGAGATATAAACAAAATAACCAACTTTAGTGATGCAATTACTCTCAAGATGTGATATTAAAATATTGTTCATGGGAATGAAGAAACCCTAGCTGTTACTGTTGCTGAGCATTTAGTTGTCCACCATAACGAAGGTGTTACTCCATCTGCACCTTCAACTCTCCTTGGTGGTTAGTGGTAGGGATCCACCCATTGTGGCATGACACTTTGCCAGAAGACTTGTTATGTAAGTCCTAGCCGGAACATCATCTAATATTAAACGTTAACCCAAGCTATAAATAATCTATGGAATAATACCAAATTATTCATCATCTACTTAAAATCTTTTGACGAGAATTATATTCATCATCATTTAATACAATAAAATACATAACATAAAAGAAGGCTTCTGTCAAAATGAATTACATTGCATTACAATTATCCTTTCTAAATTCGAAAGAGCCTGAATTACTGAATTTAATTCTTGCAAACATGTACATTCATTTATTATTCAGAAACGAACAAAATAATGTATACAGAGTTACATTAATGACTTTAGAGAAATGATTCGCAGCCTTCATTCTTTATCTCTAATTCAAAGGATCACTTGTAACCTTAACTCTCTTAATGACAAATGAACACGCCTAATGTATCATTAGAAAAAGTAATACAATATGGATTCAACAATACAAATAAAACAAACAAACAAACTAACAGTTTGACTTGGTTGACTAACATGCAAGGAATCGGGGCAGGCCTCAATGTCGGGTTTAGTGATCTTGACACTCCATGGAACTTAGACTTGCAGCGCAAATTGTCATGTTTTTGAGCTATGAAACAACTTTCATTCACCTCCAACCCATAGGGCCTGCCTGTATGACTTATGTGCAGATAGTGACACTACACTGCTAGGTAAGGCAACTCACCCACTATAGCTATGCATCACATGTTGGAGCTATGACGAGTGCAATGGAGCCTATTAACTACCCAATGCATTCAACCCAATTCTTTAATCTACATAACAATAAGCGGGTAGCATTGAGGTGAAAGGTTGAATCCTAACACATTATAAGATAATATCAGTTTGTAACTTTGATATTAAATATTTTGTTGGTAAAAAGTAGATTACGTTTTCAACCACTGGAACTGGATCAGAAAGCCTTTTGCTACATTTATTAGGTTAACATTTTCTTTCATGGGCCTTTCAGTAGTTGTATTATCTTTTATATCTCTAATTCTTATATATTTCCTTTATTGCTTAATACGATAATAATAATATAAGAGTTACACAATCATTCATTTTTTTCATTTCACAAGTGGCTTTGTTTACATAGAGTGAAGGTGAAAAAAAAGGATGCATTTTCTTGCATTGAAATTTAATTCTTCAAAATTAACTTCTACATGTATAAATATATAGTTCAGTGTTAATATCTGTAATATCTTTTTTGTGTCAATTTTGTTCTGTAGCTGAACGCGTGGCCTTCCGTTTACCGTCGTAAATTCGCTTTCAGTCTTCACCCGATATCGTTCCCTTCCGGCGAGGATCCAGCGAAATGGAAGAAAGTCTTTAGGACGTGCGCTACCCAACGGCTCTTCTACCCCGTGAGTATATTGATATATTTGATGGGAGTCGGGCTAAAACGGTCATTTTTGCAGGTTCTCGGGTAAGATTTAGGGTCAAGGTTATGTTTAGGTTTAGGCTTAGGGTAAGGATTAGGGCTAGGGTAAAATGACCAAAAAATACAGTTTTTGCAGCGGGGCCGAGTTGTCCCCGGATCTGAAATAGCCCGGAACCATTTGATAGCTCTAGATACAAAGATGTGATTGTTCCACAGCTCATCACATGATATCCATTGCATGGATCGTAATTAGCATTTTTTCACTCAAGGTCATTTGTCGATGGTTATATTAACCAATTGGTCAAATAAATTTATTTGAAAATTGACTATCTATAGTACTTCCGTATGCGCAAATGGTCATTTTCCTCGACGACATAAATATACGAATTATTTCGTCAACTTAGTCAGCATCATAGCTACTTATTGTAATGCAGGCGCGGAGCAAGGATCTTATTTTAGGGAGGGGCGGTAATGAGCGCGCAAAGCGTGCTCATTAGGGTGGTGTGGGTGGTAGGCCTCCCCCGCGAAGCGCGGAAGCTTAGACGTTTCCTTAAACTATTAGGAAAAGAAGACGATTTATTGTACCGTTCTCGACTGTTAATCCTTGTCTGAATGAAGTTTCCCTCCCGCGCGAAGCGCGAAAGCTTCGACGTTTCATTAAATTATGAGAAAAAGCAGACGATTCGATGTACTGTTCTCGACTCTTAATCCTTGTCTGAATGAAGTTTCCCCCTCCAGAAGTTTTGACGTTCCATTAAAATATTAGAGAAAGAAGACGATTCGTTATACCGTTTTCGACTCTCAATAAGCCCTAATTGTCTGAATTCAGTTTCCCTTTGTCGCGCGAAGCGCGGAAGCTCTGACGTTTCCTTGAATTATCAGACAAAGAAGACGATTCGTTGTACTGTTTTCGACTCTTAATTATTGTCTGAATTTAGTTTTCCTCTTCCGGCGCGAAGCTCGAAAAGCTTAGACGTTTGATTTAACTATTGTAGAAACAAGACGATTCGTTGCACCGTTTTCGACTCTTATTAAAGTGACTTGGTAACATTGTTGAAGGTTGATGCAAAAATTGCTCAATTTGTGTATAAAATGTTACTTACTATATTCCTTGTACTGTACTAACCCTCTGACATGCACAAAATCCTGAAAAAATTCTTAAACCACAAAGATATCTATGGTTTTCTTTGAAGGCGTTGATGTACGACACCTTCTAACAGTGATTAACAGTAAATTCACCTAACCATTTTTGAATTTTCTCAACCGTTTTTCCATGAAAAAAAAAACACTTAAATGTCTGGAATGGAATGTAGAGCCATTTTTTTGCTTTGTGGGATTTCCATTCACCTAAAATGTAATTAAATTGAAATAATATAGTTGGGAGAATTAAGGAATCGATCAGATCAGTTTTTCCCAATTTGTACCATGAATAATGGTCCGTTTTCACTCAAATGTTCAGATTATCTTTAATTGTACATCTAGCATTGAAATCACTACCTTAGCACCACTATCTCCCATCTGAACAATGTTACCAAGTCACTTTAAGCCCTATTTATCTGAATTCAGTTCCCCCCTCTCGCACGAAGCGCGGAAGCTTTGACGTTTCCTTAGATTATGAGAAAAAGCAAACGATTCGTTGTACTGTTCTCGACTCTTAATCCTTATCTGAATTCAGTTTTCCCCCCTCTCGCGCGAATCGCGGAAGCTCAGACCAAGTTCCTTAAATTATTAGAGAAAGAAGACGATTCGTTGTACCGTTCTCGACTCGTCTAAACGAATTATTCCCTTCCGCGCAAAGCTCGAAATTGTCGGCGTTTCATCAAAATATAGAGAAAGGAAGACGATTCGTCGTACCGTCGTTGACTCTTAATCTTTGTTTGAATTCAGTTTTCCCGAAAATTTTAAACCTCGGGTTTCTTTATCAGATATTATAGAAAAGTGAAACTTCGAGAAAATACAAGTATTGTAGTTGTAGTCACTCTCGAAGTCGTCACAGCGGATAAAAAGTCACAGTTCGTAGGGAAAAAACTTCTCGGCCGACCGACAAAATACCGACTACAAAATTCTGCATTGAAATAGTACACGGGGATCGAGCAAAAATACCGACACAGTTGACCCGACACAGCAATATATTTACCCGTGTCTTTCTTGTTCCCTCGACGAGACGACTCCACCCAACAACCCCCTTTCTCTTTTACTCCCCCTCCTCCTCTCTCAGGCTCATACCTCCCCTCTCTCTCCTCTCTTTCTTCCCCCGTTTCTTTTGTTTCCCTTTTCTCTTTTTTCTTCTCTTTTTTTCTTTTTCTTTCTTTTCTTTCTTTCCTCGCCTCCCTCTTTTTGTTTTTTCCCTTTCTTTCTCCTCTTTTCTTTTCTTTCTTTTCCTTTCCCTCTCTTTTTCCCTTCCCCCTTTTCTCTTTTTTCCCGACGGCAGCGCAATTTTACCGACAATATCCTGACAGGTGGGGGGGGGGGGGGGGTGTCGCATGTACACCCAATTTGACCTTTTATTAAAACTTGATTTGACTTTGTTTTCTAGATCTTGGGATTTCTTCCCCATTCCCCAACATAGAGGGGACCTCACTATGAACATGACGGACAAAGAAAGCGGACAAAATATACAGTTCCTCATTCTACCCTCAACAATTGCTGTGGTAGACAAAGGAACATCCCTTCACTGCTATTATGTAAAAATGTGTAGAACAGGTGAAGATGTATGTGACACCTGTTCTACACATATATTCTACTCAGTAATATTTTGATCATCTGTTCCAATATGGAACTATTACGAATGGACATTTATCGTTTTCTTAACGAATTCATTGTGATTGTCTCCGTCAATGTCGTCTCAATAACATTCCGTATATGTTTCTTCACTTGATGGTTACCGCCAATAAGCCGGGACAGAATCAAGATCGTGATTTTAAACATGTTAATCTACATGCGCAGAATATAGTACTCTCTTAAATCATGGGAAACCGATGTGCAGTTCTGGTTAATAATTGGAAATTGTTGTTCCGTGTACTGTGTTCTATTTTTGAAAAACATGTTGATATTACCAGATAGGTTTTGTTTGAATTGTTTGTGATTTAAAATCCAGTTTTCCCCAATTTTCTCATAATATTCCAGAATTACACCGCACAGGGCTTATAAAGGTCATGACCTTCTAATTGTTTTATAAGGTCATTGGTGCGTCCAAAGTGTGCGAATCAGGAATAATAAATTTCATATCACCAAAATCGTCTGCATTGGGGATGTTTTTATTGAAGACATACTCTTACAGAGCACACCATCCAAACGAAACCCAAGAGAGGGAAACTACTCCTTTGTCAATGCCCGAAAATGCTTACGCAGTCGTTATTGTTAGAACAGCTGAATGTTCTCATTAAGATACACATAATCAGAAGGCGGTGACTATCATTGGTCAGATCAAAGAAAGAATCACGTTGAATGTCCATCCGTAATAGGTCGATGGTTCCATAGACAACATCTATTGTTTTTTTTACTAATGCCCTTCGATCTTTAGTTCTAAAGTCAACCAGTTCACTTTTCTTCGGCCTTCGTACACCTTTAGTTGACCTTTGATGTACTTTTACTTGACCTTGCTTTCTGTATCGTACACTGTAGGATCTCCTACCGCATGTAGATTTTCTGCTGTATGTAGACACAGATATCTTGTTCATTCGCCTTCAGAGGGGAGATGTGTACATGTTATTTTGCTTTTAAAAATTGACAGCTCCAATGTATCTGCTAGTGACCTGTACTATCTTGATTGACCTTTATTTGACCTTGCTTTCTTTATCGCAGGATCTCCTACCGAAAATAGATTCCCTACTGTACGTGGACACTGATACCTTGTTCATCCGCCCGGTAGAAGAGATTTATAGTTTCTTCAAGCAATTCAATTCCACTCAGATGGCAGCCATGGCCCCTAATAGCGAGGTCAAAGGATGGTAAGCTGATATAGGCATCGTTTAACAATGTTAAATCAGAGATGCATGGCCCTACTTGTTATCGGCGTCTATGATATGGTGAAACCCTAGACAAACTGCGCTTCAAAATGATCATGAAGTGCCTCAAAAAAGTAAAAAGCTTTGAGTGACCGTTTTTGAACCATTTTCCCCAATAGACTGTAGTGTTATAAAAACCATTAGGAAAACGAAAAATGAAATTACGATTTCCAATCATAAATATCTTGATAATCAGAAACGCGATCGGTTTGCATGTAAAAGTCATGGGATTCCTGACTGACCTAAAGGTTTATAAATATGATTGCAGCATGAGCTAAATCCAGGATTTTGTTTCAGAATATGAGACAATGTTACTGAGTGACTTTAAGTTCCATTCATTTCTAATGCCCATTTACACTTGCATGCATTTTGGTCCCGCATTGCCCAGCAGTATAGGGTACCAATGAGTGCCACTGAGTGGTCATCTCTGGCTTTCGGTCAAGTGTTGGCAAACATCCTCTAGCATCCTCCAGCATGCTGCCATGAATACACTCAAGATGGGTCAACCATGCAGAAACCAGAATGTGTGCAGGTGTGAATTGGGCATTATAGTATTAGCGGCCACCTCTGTATATAATGGTCAATATCAATTTTTAATTTCAATTTATTGATGTTTCCAACGAAACATTACAAATCAATCATAAGCATTTAAAACAAATGTAAGAAATACATGTTGGAAACAGAGGGGTCCACAATGCTTGTACAAGATCTCTTATGATGAGTTGTGTGTTGCAGAACTTTTCTATATGTCTATTATATTGGATATTGTTTCTCTTTATGATGAGTTGTGTGTTGTAGAACCTTTCTATATGTCTATAGTGGTTACCTATATTGTTTATCTGTATGATGAGTTGTGTGTTGTAGAACCTTTCTATATGTCTATAGTGGTTACCTATATTGTTTATCTTTATGATGAGTTGTGTGTTGTAGAACCTTTCTATATGTCTATAGTGGTTACCTATATTGTTTATCTTTATGATGAGTTGTGTGTTGCAGAACCTTTCTATATGTCTATTATAGTGGATATTGTTTCTCTTTATGATGAGTTGTGTATTGTAGAACCTTTCTATATGTCTATAGTGGTTTACCTATATTGTTTTTCTTTATGATGAGATGTGTTTAGGTGAGTCTGTTAAGAAAGGACACTTGTCTATAGTGGTCATTTCTGTGTTTCCCTTGGGTGGCGTTAATACACAGGTTTTACTGTCTATACCGTATATATACATATATACAGGAAAAGAAAAAATATGGTTTGACTGTATGTGTCCAGTATATAAATAAGATAAAGCTAAACCTATCTTAGTGACCACCTCTCTATAAAAGCCACCTATATTGATGGGGTGAAGGGAGGTACGTGAATATGTAGGAGGAGTGGAACAGCTACAAGCCTATTTACCAGCAGACCAGAACCCAACTCCTGTCCATAGTTTCTTTTCGTTGATTAACATAACGCAAGTATGACATGCTATGAAACTAGCATATCACTAGATGTTGCAACCCTTGAAATAAGCGGCCAGGAACCAGGGGCAATTTATTTTCAAAAGTGGCCCCCAGGTTCATGGGGATTTAACCAGAATGACTATACAATTGCTCTTTTGTTACTCCATTTGACATTTGGTTTTGTTGATCCTTTGAGCCATTTGGTCATGCGCGTGCCTACCAACGGGCGCATTTTCACGGCAAACACTTGCGCCTGGCCGTCTAGTTTTGATGACTTACGCGCGCAATTGTGGCTCTACGAGGGCAAATTTGCGCACTGAACCCGCTTATTTGAATGGTTGCTATGTTGCCAATATGAATCATCTCTGTCTGCCTAATCATCTGCAGGTACCCCCGTTCTGCGCGGCATCCTTACTACGGTGAGACGGGACTGAACTCTGGTGTGATGCTGATGAACCTGACTCGGATGAGACGCTTTGGATGGACGCAGACGATTGTTCCTCTGTATCATGAATACAAACTCAAGATCCCATATGGAGACCAGGACCTTATGAACATATTATTCCATGACTATCCACGTGAGTTTGAATGCACTATTAGGCCTTTTTTTTAAATTGTTTCCTGTTTTTTTTAGAACAAAATAAATTTCAAGCATTAAAAACTGAGAAATATAAGCCAAAAGAGGGATATAAAAAAAAAGTTGAAAAAAATATCTGACCGACCGATCCATGTTTTGAAACCTAATGCTACGTTTACACTATGTTCCAGGCGGCCACGGCAACCACATTTCAGGCCACCTTTGACGAAACGGGATGGACGTGAGACACCGCGGGGGACCGTATGAGCAAACGTGACAAGCCGTGATTGCCGTGGCCGGGCCAAATTTTTAAACTGTCAACAAATTTGCCACGGCAGTCACGGTGCAAACCTAGTGTTCAGATCAATTGGTTTCAATTGGATTTTCGTCTTGGGTTGTGTGAGGGTTCCAGACCGAGCAACAGTATTCCAGATGAGGTCTAACTAGAGAGAAGTAGGCTTGTTGGCGGATCTTTTGTGAGATTTTGCGGAGATTTCTGCTGACGAGTCCCAGCATCCGATTGGCTCGGGATGTGATGTTGTTCATGTGGCCTTGCCAGGACAACTTGGATGAGAAAGTCAGTCCTAGATACCGGAGATCTGTTACTAACGCAAGAGGAGTGTCTCCTAGCGTGTATTTGGTGGTGATGGCTTTCCGACGTAGGGAAAATGTGATGTGGTAGCATTTATCGGTGTTGAATTTTATCTGCCATGTGTTAGCCCGTGAATGCAGCCTGTTGAGTTCTTGTTGTAGGGCTTGGCTATCAGTGACATTAGTGATCGGACGGTATTATGGAACACAATCATCAGTAAAGAGTCGGATTTTAGAAGAGATCCCATCTACTATGTCATTGATGAAGAATATAAACAGAAGTGAGCCGAGAATTGTGCCCTGCGCCCGGCCCCCCTACTCAGTGTTATTTAGGGTACGCATATGCTCGTACCCTCTTTTTGAAAGCACCCCCTATCTGAGGACTGCCAACATTTCCGAACCCCCCTTTCGCGGGCTTTTCGCGGGCTTTTCCTGCCTTGGAGACGCCCCTAAATCAGGAAAAATGCTCAATGTACCCCCCTAAATTCGGAATAATTTCTCAGGAGTCCAAAGAGATGAGAGAAAAACAGAAAAACACCCCCTTTTTAAAGAAATCTCCGGGTGGAAAGTCAAATACACCCCTTTTTTTACAATTCTCGGGCCGGACTTTGTCGCACGAAAAGTACCCCTTTACCGGACATTTTGGCAACACGCATGCGGTCATTCCGACCTATGAGTGGGGGGGGGGGCGGGCCCTGCGGTACCCCAGAGGTGACTGGAACCCATTCAGATGACTCTCCATCCATTACAACACGTTGTAACCTTTCAGTTAGGAACACCCTGATCCATCTGATAAAGTTGTCATGGATCCCATAGTGATGGAGCTTATTGAGGAGGCGGTTATGGGGTACACGGTCAAAGGCTATGGAGAATTCTAATGCAACTGTATCAACTTGCTCTTTCTGGTCTAGACAGATGTAATGGTCAGCTGGGTCTCACATGAATGGCCAGGACGAAAGCCATGCTGAGCATCATTGAGAATATTATTTTCCTCATAGTGATCCATGATATTGCTGAAAGTGACAATGTTCGAGCAGTTTACTGCATATGGACGTGGTTGATACAGGCAGTAGTTGGAAGCCTTGCTCCTGTCTACTTTCTTGAAGATTGGTGAGATATTTGCAAGACGCCAGTCAGATGGTACCGTTCCTGTGTCTAGAGATTGTTGAAAGATAAAGGTCAGGATCGGTGCAATGTCTTCAGCAAAGAACGTCAAGATCCTTCAGGGTTTGCCATCTGGTCTTGTGGCTTTGCTAACATTTATAGCTTTCAGTATAGTGACAATGCCACAGAGATTTCAATGCGATCCATTGAAGAAAACACGGGTTGTCCAAGATTTGGAATGTTTGAGTTATCCTCCAGTGTGAAAACTGATTGGAATTGGTCGTTCAGTGCAGTTGCTCTCCCTTTACTGTCTGATACAAGCTTTTCACCACACAATGAGGGATCCAATTCCAGATGACTCTTGCTTTCTGGATTTGATGAACTTTCAGAATGCTTTTTTGTTCTTGTCATCAGGAGAGAACATCTTGTTTGGATTAGTCCAGTAGTTATGACGAAGTTGAGATCTTAATTCTTTCTGATAATTCTTGTACTTAAGCCAATCATCTGGTGTTTTTGAAGCTTTAGCTTTATTGTACATTCACTGATTTCTCTGACTTCTGACTCCTCTCTTTAGGGTGTTTGTGATCCAGGGACTGGTTCTATTCTTTCCAGATACCTTTGTTGGAATGTCTCTCTATGAGGTCTCCAATCTCTGTTTTGAAGTCTTCCCAGTTCTGCTGCACCGTTCTAGGTTCTGGGCTGCTACGTAGGAAAGAAGACTGAAACTTGAGGAGATCTGCACGCATGCTGGTTGTATCAGCTTTAATATACATGAATACTTTCCGAGCTTTCTTCCTTGAGATTGATGGACTTTGGTTAACTCTAAAGCTCACGATGTCGTGGTCACTGATACCTGCTGTGACTTTGCACTCATCAATGAAGGCTGGGTGGGTAGTGAGAACAAGATCAAGGATGTTCTCTGTAACGCCTGCTGTTCTGGTAGGCTCTTTGACCATCTGCTCAAAGTAAACGTCGTTGCATATGTCAAGAAGGCAAGAGCATTTTCTTCCTTCGTTAGCACCGGGCTTAACTATGCGGTTGGACCAATCGATGTGAGGTTAATTGAAGTCACCATCAACAAGTATGGTCCACATCAACTCAGTCTGCGATGTACAAATGCTGCATTCAGTAGCTATGAAAGTATCCCTTATCATGATGAAGACTCCTCCTTTTCTAGCACATGTCCTATCTTTTCTGTATGTGGTAAATCCTATTGGAGTGACCTCGTGCTTTTAACTACATGTCATTTTAGTGTCGTCAACCTAATTTATAGGACTGGAACTGCGGTTTCTTAACCCATTTTTAGAAGATAAAAGTGGGCAAATTTTTCTTGAGATCACATGACTGACTTTCCCGCGCCAATTTTGCCGCCATGTTGTTTTTCGGGAACCAAGGTTTTCAGAGTATGACATGCCTAGCGGGATCGGGTTTGAGGAGAGGCAAACCTTTCTCTTTTACGGCAAACCTTTCAACATATATCTGTGTGATGCTCTTCTTGTCAGTACTACGTTTAAGGACAGATGACCAGGCGAGATACAAGGAGCAGAGTAGATCTACTACTACTAGTTCTGTTGGAGTTGGACACGGTAGGATCTTACCATTTTTTTACCATGACTTTTGTCCTCGTGATCTCAATGTTATGAACTTGCGTTATCACCACTTTGAGTTTGACTTTAGTTGTGTGGAACTGCGGAACATGTATTCAATATCATTGAGCTGTGTAAAGAAACCTCAAACTGCAAAAGGGCTTAATTTAAGCACAACGCCCTTCCTAGGACCAGCAGTAGGAGTACCACGAGTCAAGTTTCCCTTATTCATCGTAGGTAATCTATTAGCCAACGATATTAACCCTAACCCTGGGCCAGAAAATGGAAAAGCCCGCAGGGGACGTAAACCTAAGTATCCTTGCGGATTGTGTGGGTATGCTGTCAAAATGAACTGTATCCAGTGCACAGGTTGTAACAAATAGTTTCACAATGCCTGTTCAGGTGCTTCAGATAGTGGCCATCCTAGTACATGTAATAGATCTACTATGGTTTGGATTTGTACTACCTGTGACGACTTAAATATAACTAAATCTAGAAACGATTCTACTGCTTATGTTTACTCTAACAATTGTGACAATTCATTGCTACATGTTAGTCTTAACGAGAACGACACGGGAAAAGATTTGCACCCTGACTTTGACGTGGATGCAGATCCACCGCCGATCCTCACCACCAGCTACCCAAGACAGGGTTCCCGTCAACATCGACATCAACCTCAAGCTGATATAGCTGAAGCGAAATCCAACAACCTACAGAGTCGGAAACGAGTGCCTACACTCAAAATTGCCAACTCATTGGATGGTTGGAGAATAGTTCAGCGACATGTTTCCCCAATAAAAATGTGTAAATCCTCGGGAAAATGGACACTAAATAAAAAGTACTCTACATCTACATGTAATAATGATACCAGAAGGCAACAGCCTAAGGTTAAACTTAATTCGACCAATTGTTCTCTAAACTTGGCCATTTTGAATTGCCGCAGTGTCCGAGGGAAAGCTTCAATTCTACAAGCAACCATTGATAACGAGAAACTGGACATTCTGGTCGGCACAGAGTCATGGCTTTACCAAGATATTGGCTCAGCCGAAATTTTTCCAAGGAACTTGAACATTTTTCGTAAAGATAGGAACTCCTACGGAGGGGGTGTCTGTATAGCCATCAACAAGGACATTCCATGTTTTGAAAGGAAAGACCTATCAGAAGAGGGAGTCGAACTCATTTGGTGTCAAGCTTCGATTTCTGGCGAAACTGTTCTGTTGGGAGCATTCTATAGACCACCAGGAGAAAGCGCTACCCCTATTGATAAGTTGAAGGAAAATTTACTCAAGATACACAGCAGCACAAGATCTCCTCATGTAATTCTTGGCGGCGACGTTAACGTCCCAGGATTGACTTGGAGCACTGATGATGTTACTTCACCAAAGGGAAGTCTTCGGAAATCCTTACTGGATCTTATTGATGACAACCACTTATCCCAGATGGTTACCTTCCCAACAAGACATCACCAAAATGGAACAGAGAACACGCTGGATCTCTTACTAACAACACATCCTTCCCTAGTCACAGATGTGAAGCCAGTTGCAGGCCTCAGTGACCATTGCATTGTTAAAGCAAAGTTCTCTACCCTTACCAATCTTCTGAAAAATCCACCGCGCATAATGCAACTATGGAAGAACGTAGTCCCCGATGACTTCAAAGACAAAGTTCGGAAACTGAAAGCAGATTATTTTGAGAGAAATCCTGATTCAAAATCGGTTGAGGAAAACTGGTTGTGTTTCAGGGATAATCTGAAGACAATAGTCTCGGACACAGTACCTACCAAAACATCCAAGGAGAATATACGTAAGCCTTGGTTCACACGCACACGCAAGCGACTGTGTAGCAAGAAGGAGAAAGCTTACATCAAAGCAAAGCGTTCTGGAAATCACCAAGACTGGATTGATTTTACAAACATACGCAAAGATGCTAGTAAATCCATCAGATCTGCACACAGGCAATACATCAAAGAGTTGACGGAGAACGCGAACACCAAGAATTTCTGGCGATATATACGCTCAACAAGAAAGGACAATGTCGGCATTCAAACCCTGAAAGTCAACGATAAAACTCTCACCAATGCCCGAGACAAAGCGTTTGCACCATCAAGCCAGTTTGAAAGCGTCTTCAATCGAGAGAGCCAAGGCCAAAAGCCTCAACCAACCATGACTGTAAATCCCTTCCCGGAGATGCCACCCATAATTGTCGATACAGAAGGAGTTAGGAAGCTGTTGCGGAATATCAATACCTCAAAGGCTATAGGTCCAGATCAAGTCCCGAATCAAGCCTTGAAGTTAGCAGCAGATGAAATTGCTCTTGTACTCCAGCATCTATTTCAGCAATCACTCGACCTGGGTGACCTCCCGGAGGATTGGAGGAAAGCAAACATCACACCCATCTACAAAAAGGGCCCACAACAAATCCAGCGAATTAACGTCCGGTCTCTCTAACGTGTGTTTGTTGTAAGCTCCTGGAACATATCATTGATTCGAATCTTATGACCCATTTATCAAAATGGGACATACTCTCTGACAACCAGCATGCTTTCAGAAAGGCAAGATCTTGTGAAACTCAGCTTATCTTGACAACTCATGATCTTACAAAGAGTATTGATACTGGACTGACAACGGATGTAGCTATACTGGATTTTCGAAGGCCTTCGATGTGATGCCGCATCATAGCCTTCTCACTAAACTGGACTTCTACGGGATTAGATACAAAACCAAAAAGTGGATATCATCCTTCCTTACTAAGAGATCCCAGAGGGTCATGATTAACGGCGAGTGTTCTGACTGGGTTTACGTCCTTAGTGGGACTCCACAGGGTACGGTCCTCGGGCCTCATCTCTTCCTCCTTCATATCAATGATATTGATAATGGTGTGAAGAGTACTACCAGACTCTTTGCGGATGATTGCTTAATCTACAACACCATAAGATCACCCAAAGATGAGGAAATACTGCAAACGGATCTTAACACCTTGGTCAACTGGGCCAATACCTGGAGAATGACTTTCAACCCGAGCAAATGCACAACTATGCGAGTCACGAGGAGCAGGAAACCAAACAGAACATCTTACCAGATGATGGAAGTCAATCTCGAAGAAACCATACACACCAGATACTTGGGTATAATCATACAAAATGATATGAGATGGATCAAACAGGTTGAAAATTCAAGAAGTAAGGCCATGAAAGTAGTCAACTTCTTGAAAAGGAACTTCTATCAATCTTCAACAAAAAACAAAGGAGAAGCTGTATTCTATGCTGGTTAAACCTCATCTTAACTATGCTTCTTCAGCCTGGGATCCATATACGACCACCAACATCAGCAACATTGAGAGAGTCCAGAATGCAGCAGCTAGATTCGTCAAAAACACTTATACAAGATATTCAAGTGTCACTGCTTTGAAGGACTCAATGGGTTGGATCCCCCTCCAGGAGGAAAGACGGAAGTCTCGTATCACCTGTTTGTACAAAATGATTCACGACTTGATGGACATCAACTACAAGAATTACATCTCACCCAAGGTAGAACGAACAAGACGGGGCCTTGACCAACAATTCTATATCAACAAAGTCAGGACGGACGCATACGATTACTCATTCTTCCCAAGGACGGTTAAGGACTGGAACAGTCTTTCTCCCTCAATTGTAGCCCAACCTTCCTTAAATACTTTGAAATCTGCGCTTAAAACCAACTTAAAACCAGCACCTTAAGTTGGTGGCCGCACACAACGAGACACCTCCAGTTTAAACACCTTTACGGCGTCTTTTGGAGGAATCCTACCAAGTACCAAGTACCAAGTCCTACCAAGTACCTCAGAATTAAGGATGTCTGGTTTTAAATGCGACTTTGTTCCAATGATAACGTCAGGTTTGTGATCGTCTATTATTGCTTCCATATGAGGAATTTTGGTGTAAAGTCCATCACAATTTACAAGGATACATTTAATACTTTTGCGGGGACGCATGTTCCTGTCCCTATTTGTTGGTTGTTTAATACCACGATGTTGACCCCATGCAGGAGATGAAGTAGCATTTGGTGGTCCAATGTCGCCGACATCTTGGTTGGCTGTGTCGTCCAAGCTGCTAAATGAGTTGGAAGTCTGCATAGTGCTAATAGGGGAATGGAAAACCGAAGGGCTGATGTTAGGTAAGCCACATTGGCAACATATCCACGTCAGGCTCGTGTCAGCATATGCCTTGTATATGTTTAAAGGCATGTCCATACAGTCTATGTGATACCAACCATCACACTCATCACACTGAAGGCAGTTTTGACCCCATTTTGCTGCTCTTTTACAGATTATACATGGATACCTGACCACCCGAGGACCTGGGTTCACCTCTGTATCTCCCCCTAGCAATAGCAATATGGCTAGATAGGACAGGTTGTTCTGTCTTAGGGATGTTCCTATACGTCGAAATTTCGAAGTGACAATGATATGCATTTTGTCTTTAGAGTTACTTGACAAATAGCTATATCCAACTGATGTAGGCAGGGTAGTGTAAACTTTCAAGTTGCCATAGTTGAGGCCTAATGTGTCTATCACATGCCTAAGGAAGTCAGAAAAATCCAAGTTTTGACTGTTTCCATCTGATCTGATCAATATATTGTTCCATGACTATCCACGTGAGTTTGAATGCAACAATATATAACTATCTAATGTATGAGAGTCAATATGAATACAAGCTCAAGATTACATGGGGAGACCAATATCTGATCAATATATTGTTCCATGACTATCCACGTGAGTTTGAATGCAACATTATATAACTATCTAATGTCTGTGAGTCAATATGAATACAAGCTCAAGATTACATGTGGAGACCAAGATCTGATCAATATACTATTCCATGACTATCCACGTGAGTTTGAATGCAATATTATATAAATATTTAATGTCTAAAAATCAATATGAATAAAAGCTCAAGATTACATGGGGAGACCAGGATCTTATCAATATTATTATACCATGACTATCCACGTGATTTTGAATGCACTGTTATCCAAGTATTTAAAGATAAACTCCAGTTCTGGTAAAAAAAAAGAAAATTAATTCTCACAGAATCAGACGAAACTTACACTGAATGTTCAAGATTACAAATAAATGACATGTGCCAAACAGTTTTGGAAGAAAATGTATACTGGCTGAGTAATGAGCATAGAAAGACAAGGAAATCAAGGTAGTACTAGCCCCGACACCGTGTGTGTTGTCCCATATATAGCTTTCTGTGTACAGTGCTTGTTACTTTACCAAGACTCGGTCAAATTTATTATGATTTTAATGACTCCAGAACCTTGCAGTGCACACCAATACTTACATGCTACATGGTCAACTGTTTCTGATCCTTTCCACACCTTTTCTTTCACAATGCAATCGCATTACCAGTAATAAAGTTTATCTTTAATATCTTAAAGTCAATTACCCAAGAAAGAGTATATCATGAGAGCTGAATACAAGCTCAAGATCATTTGGGGAGACAGGGGCAGCGTCTCATGAAACCGTCATGAGTACAAGTTCAACGACATCCCATTGAAACGCGCGTTAAACTTACACGCATTCCTACGGGATGTCAGTGAACTTGTACTTATGACGCTGCCCAGGATCTTAATTATTAATATATTATTCCATGACTATCCACTTGAGTTTGAATGCAATTTTACTCAAGTATCTTATGTCTGAGAGTCATTTACATATGGAATAGTATTTGGTATTATTATTTCAAGCTCAAGATTATATGGGGAAATTATACTTTTTATCATTCTGTACTTAAAAAGATTTCCACAACGCCCCTAATTGCAGTGTTATAATCTATGTTCAAAGTCATAGATATAAATGTTAATGTGAGCCAATTGGTGTAGATTCGTGGGTCAAAATGTATTTTTAAAAGTAAAAGTGACAATATTACAAAAGTCAAGTTGTTTTTTCAATACATTTGTTTGATCAGTTGCTTAGTGTTAATGCTCTGTCAGGCGTCCAACTGTTTAAAAATATGCAATTTTTAATCATAAATGAAAATATGAAATGTTTTTGATTAACATGTATGCTGAAACTAAAGGGTGTATGACCTTTGACCTCTCCAGAGAGGGACTTTTTTCATATATGCCTGTGAGTGGAACTATAGTCCTGGCCACTGCATGCCAGGATGGCAAGAGCAATAGTTCAAGGATATGCAGGTTTTTCACATTAACAACATTTGTTTTGCTAAATATATTACTCATTGCGGATATAGTATCGAAAATAATATCGCTAGTGATATTCGTTTGTCTCGCAATGTGGTCAATAAGGAATCTAAAAGATCTTTACGGGAGTAAAGTATAAAAGACCCTTGCTTATAATAGTTTTTATCACCTGACGAAGTATCGCAGTAGCATACGAAACGTCGTGATCTTTTAGATTCCTTATTGACCACATTGCGAGACAAACGAATATCACTAGCGATATTATTTTCGAAACATTTGTTTTGATTGACATGTATGCTGAAACTTCAGGATTCATCACCTTTGACCTTTGACCTTTGACCTCAATACAGAGGGACTTTTCCCCTTCGCCTGTGAGTGGAACTATCGGTCCGACCATTGCATGGACTCCAATAACTGCCAAACGATGAATGAGCATGGGATAGCGGTCATACACGGGAGCAGAGTAGTTTTTCACAACGCCAATCAACCGGCTTTCAGAGCTATCTATGAGTCTTTTAGAGACGTAAGTAAACTGAGTATACAGGCACAAATTGAAATAAAATCACGAGATTGATGATAATAACAATCAGTATTTGTATGATTACCGGTACTTCAATGATGATAAAGAATATAATTGTTATTACTTCGTTATAATTGTTTTTATTATTTGTTATTATTAAAGAGTGGTGAAGTTTGACGTCATCAAAACAAAAACAACAAAAACAACAAAAAATAGATTTTGGGAATTTGCCAATTTTTTCTTCGTTTTCCAAAAGAGCATCTTAAATAATGTCCAAATGTCGAAAACCAATTGAATATGTTAAGTATTATATGAGATATGACCATCTGAATAAATAGATTTCCTATAGGAACTCAGTGTTGTTTTGCTCTGGTTCATAAAATTGAGAAACTCTAAAAATATATGTTTATGATGTCACAGCTTCGGTACTCGTGTTATTGTTATTGCTGTTATTATCATTATTATTATTATTATTATTATTATTGTTATAATTGTTATTACCAATATTTACTATACTAGTACTACTAAAAGTATTAGAAGAGGTAGTACCCAGGTGTTAATGGTAGATAGGAATAAGTTTGAGCATCATCATTGATAGATAGCTTAGCTCATTCTAGGGGTATACAATGCATGGTGATTATGTTGATACTGAGGTATGCTTCATGTGAAATGCAAAGGATCAATGAAGAACAAAATACGAAGAGAACAATAAATAGTTACAAATATAAAGCTGGGGTAATTAATCTTAGAGCACCTTCAGCTCCTAGCATGGCGGATATGAGCACAATAAATATCAATTGTTTAGTTAATTACAATTCATTTATTTCTTTCCCTTGTATCCGTAAATTGTTATGTTTTATTTCTGCCTTTCTTCCCTCGGTCTTCAGTATACTTTTGGAGCGGACCTCGAGAAGGGTTTGATCCAGCCACTTACGCATCACCTAACCCTACCGAACATAGAGAACAACTCTTGTGCCAAAGCAGTCTTTACACCGGTCACTTCAACACTAAGGAAATATGCAGACCAGGTTATTCCCATCAAAGATCCTGTATGATAAAGCCTACATTGCCAGGAAGATGTGTGACACCAAGGATGTAAATGGGGTCTTTATAACAGTCACTTCTAAAGTAAAGAGACAATCCGACCAAGTTATTTCCACTAAAACTCCTGTACGATAAAGCCTTTATGTATACATGATGATTTGTGACTCCAGTGATACAGTAAGGAGACACTAAGACCAGTTAATTTCCATGAAAGGTCCTGCATTCTTTTTTCTTCATCCCAAAGCTGACTGAAAAATTGCATTAAAATCTTGCAAATAATCCAGATATTTGCAGGTGAATTGCTTGCGAGTTACCAATGTGATTTTAAAGTTTTTCAACGGGAACTCTGGCACTCCCTGTGCAGGTCACGTGAATATTTGATATGTACATAAATTCTTGCTGTTCCAAGCAGATTGCTAGTAGACCCATTAGTAAACTGATGTCCTTTTCAAAGAGATTAATCTACTTATGCCTCGATCACTGTCTGTATTAATAATAATAATAATACTCAGTTTTTATATAGAGCTTATTAAAATCACTAAGCGCTTCCAAACTTGGAGATTATTACCCGTCTTTAACTGTGCTTCCATTACAGCGCTCTAGCATTTCATAGAATTAATTCCTGCCAGGTACCCATTTACATCACCTGGGTTGAGTATGGAAAATGTAGATCAATGTCTTGCCAAAGGACATTAGTGCCGCGACGGGTCTCGAACCGCGGACCTTAAAATCAACAGTCCGGCGACTTAACCACTCGAGGACTACTTGAGATGCTATTAATGGCAGCCATGCTGATAATCATTTAGCGCCAGACAATATGAAAGACGTGAGGGCTTTACTAGAACCCACTATTATTATTACTATTACAGCATTAATATTATTATTATTATCAATGATGAAGTAATATAAAAACATTGGGCATGGCTGAAATTAGCACCAGTACCTTGCTATACGTGTACAGCTAAATTCAATCTTTTGGACAATGTCCATTTATCTGTAAAGCTTCCTTTTACCACCTCCATTCCTATTTCTATATTTATTCAAGGAATGATGAACAAACTATCTTTGTCTGTTATCTTCATGTATTTTATAGTCTCTGAGATTCTTGTGTGTTTGAGTTGAAGGGGATTTCCACCCTGAGAATAAGTTTGTTTTAATATTAGGAGAAAAATGAAAAGAACAGCTCAGTGAAACTTTGAGAAAAATCTGCCAAATAAATGAGACAGTATTGGACTTTTTAAATCTATAGCTTTTCATGAAATACTTCAAATCTCTGAGTCAAATTGGCAACCCGGTCTCTAAATATGATGTCAGCATGCAAGAAATTTCATTAATTCTATTTTGATCAAAATATACATGTTTCGTGCCTATCTCGATACTATATCACGGATAACATGTTCTGTCATGCACCCCATATAAGATAGGTCTACTATTCCATTAACATTTACAAAAAATTGAGATGTTGGGTCATTCTGTCATTCAGATGAGTGGTGAATTGCGAAGGGATGACATCACAACATTCTGACCGCATTGCCATTTAGTCTCACAGATTCCATGATTTTCATGATTTTGACAGATTCATAACTTTCTTCTTGATTGCCTAATTTTTATCAAACTTTCAGTGAATTGTTTTTTAAATTTGTCTGCTTCTATTAAAACCAATTTAAAGATAAACTCCAGTACTGGTAAAAAAAAAAAATAATAATAATTCTCACAGAATCAAACGAAACTTACACTGAATGTTCAAGATTACAAATAAATGACATGTGCCAAACAATTTTGGAAGAAAATGTGTACTGGCTGAGAAATGAGCATAGAAAGACAAGGAAATCAAGGTAGTACTAGCCCCGACACCCTTTTTGTTGTCCCATATATAGCTTTCTGTGTACAGTGCTTGTTACTTTACCAAGACTCGGCCAAATCTATTATGATTTTGATGACTCCAGAACCTTGCAGTGCACACCAATACTTACATGCTACATGATCAACTTTTTCTGATCCATTCCACACCTTTTCTTTCACAATGCAATCGCATTACCAGAACTCATCTTTATCTTTAATATCAGGGTGGAATTCCCCTTAAAATATTTTGGGTGATTCTATGCAAATGACATTTCATTTCATCGTTAAATGAAAATTTCCTGTTAAAACCGCTAACTAATAGTTATTTGATATTGTCAAGATATTTTCATTTTTTGACGAAATAGATGAAAAAGGCATATTTCTTAAGCGATACATTGCATACAGAATCACCCTTTAACAGTATCTGTTGTCTAACAGTACAGATATTGGAGTGCCACAATCGACTTTTGTCACACAAACAGTGTGTGTATAAATATATATATATATATACACTCCAGACAATGTAGTAGCATGGGGTTTTGGTCTTTAGTATGTAAAGAATACAAATTATTTGGTGTGCTGAGAGCAAAAAGGGCATTAACTTAAAGGAGGCACGATGGCTCAGTGGTAGATCAATGGTCTTAAAACCGAGGGGGTCCCGGGTTCGTAACCAGGTCGATGCGCCAGTGCCCTCGGGTAAGGCATCAATCTTCATTACTACATCCTTCAGAGAGGACTTTAAACCGTCGGTCCCCTTGTTTGCATACTTACAAGCATTCACATGCTTTCTTAGCATTCAGGTAAAAAAAAAAAAAAGTTCGGTAACGCCCTTCTGGCTCTCGGCAGACCATTTATTCCTGGGGGGCGTTTCACAAAACTTGTCATCAGTGACAAATGTCAGTTTTTGTTATAAGCTACTATAATCCTTGCTCCTGATTGGTTATCATCAGATTTGTCACTGATTTTTGTCATTTGTCATTGAAAAAAGGCTTTGTGAAACGCCCCCCTGAAGAGCTTAAGATGGATTTTTGTCTATATCATGTACTTGATAAATATATATTTTATAATATGCAATGGTATTTCCAGCTCATATCTAAACAAGGCAATATTAAAGTTCTAAGTGTATATGTATGTTTCAGTTCAGTTGCGATAAGTTATATATAACAATCTACAGTGTCATTAGGTTTGGAAAGAAATCGTCACATGTTACCTTAAATGAAATTGAGTAATTTGAAGGGTTTACATTGTAAAAAATAAAATAAATTGTCTATCGGTAATTTTGAATGGGTAGATTGTGTATTGCATGTGAAATGGTGTATACCGTTACTTGTTTTAATCATTGAAAAGGTCAGAAAGTGACTTGACCTTTTCTCAAAGTTACATGAACTTCATCCAGAATCTGATAATGGGTTGGAACACATGTGGTATGAAAGTTTGGCCTAATCGTTTGTCATGATTTGAATAAGATGGTATTTGAACAGCCATCCTTTTGTTTTAATGGAGTTTTTTTTTTTTTTTTTTAAACATACTTGAGGAGAAGACGCTCAGTCGGTAGAGCAGTTGTCTCGTAATCCGGTGACCCAGGTTCGAAACTGCCAAGGCGATGCGCTAGTGCCCTTTGGTAAGGCATTAATCCTCATTACGAGGTCCATCGGAGAGGACTTAAAGCTGTCGGCCGTCTGGTTGCTTACTAACAAGCATTTATGCTTTCTTAGCAGTCAGTTAAAATAACCACCACCTATCTCTATCTCTACTTATGATAGTAAACCCATTGTTGTAATTATGCCTTACCTGTACATGTGTGTAAACTAAATGTAAAAGAAACCTTGAAGCTTACAGTAATGAAATAAATCAATTACTTTGAAACAAGAAAGACAAAACCTTTAGAACTAGACCCAGGGGTTACTATTAGGAATAGATAATTTTCATGATAAAACACACGCAGGACATTGTCAAAGTATTTTATAACCTATATTTATAATCAAGATTCAAGATTCATGTTTATCGTCCTTATATAATGATACAGACTTTGTTTTCCCTCGGGCCTTTAAATCTTTGAATCATTTTAATTTTGTACTGTAAATTTTGAAAAAAGGGATCAGATTTTACTGAAAGTTATGATTTTGATGTCGACAAAGAAATTTATTTACACTTCATTATTTTATTTATTCATCAGTCAAAAGATCATATTAGTTTGTAAATCAGTTTAACTTAAAGGTACTATGTCCCTTTTTCAGCCAACCTCAAATTCTGTAGAACTTTGCAGGAATTATGAATATGTCATGTATGTCCTATCTGTGAAATTTAAATGTTAGTAGTGTCCTAATATTCAAATAATGCAAGGAAACCTGTTTACTTGCTAGACTTCACTGTCACACACTATTGAGTGACTGACTGGCTTTTTTTCTTCTTTGATAATAGCATACATAAAATGAGCTGTAAAGGGTACATGAGCATTAAATACATCAATAACCCACTTATTGGGATGGCCAAAATTAAACTGATTGAATCTTTGCGTAGCCTATAATCTAGGCGGAGTGCCGAGCTTTTATCTTTGCTGCTAGACTAACCTTAAGCAGAACGTCTGATACGGCGAGACTACGAACCGTGAGTCGCGAGGCGGCTCACCGCCTATAATCACTGGTCTAGCGGATTCATGGTCGATAATAAAAAAAAACGACTAAAGCTAGACCAGTGATTATAGGCGTTGAGCTTAATGAGTTTGTGAAAATCATAAAGTGTGCAGACTCTTGCACGAGAATGCAATCCGGAGAAATCGAAACTTTACTACAGAAATTCATCAAGATATGGCGTGTTATCCTGAAAGGATATGCATTTTCAAGAGATGGATATATAGAACAAAGGTATTTACTTCGCTTGAACATGTGCAGCCTCATAATCACTGTCACATCCAATTCACAATGGAATTTCAAAATCTTAGTATTGTGCAGCTATTTGTAATCTGTGCACTTCTATATTTAGAATCAATGAAATATAAAATACAGGAATAATAAATGATGGAATTGTGCAGTGTTCTGGAACAAAATGCGTTAACCCTAATAAGGCCGGGGGGCCATTATGCCCCCCCCCCCTCCACGATTTTTCTGATTGTTCGAGAACGCATATGGATGGCGCCTCGCCGCTCGCTGACTTTTTTCTTTAGAGTCTTGCGCATCTTTAAAAAAAAAAAAAAAAAAATCGGACATATAGTTACAAGGTCACGTGACCTTTTGTCTTTGCATGTCAGCCCGAAAATCGCTCATTTTTGTGATTTGTGTACAAAACATATGGAAATGTCATTTTTCCTAAAAATAGATCAAACATTGGTTATTGGGTCTTGTTTAAAGTTTAGGTGGTTGTTTTGCGAGTCAAAATAGTTGAATTGTAGGAAGAAATGAAAAAGAAAAAAAAAACAATAACATAAATAAGTTAAAAAAACAATGAAATACATAAGAAATTATCAAAACAAGAGATAACATAAGGAATAAGCTGGCTCTTCCAATTTTTTTGTCGTATTATTGTTCCAAAGGGCTTATGAATATATGTAGTGAAAAAGAATGCTTAAATATGAATAATATAGGATTTATGGGTAAAAATGTGATTTTATGACGTTATTTGCATAAATTACCATAAATATGCAAATGAGGGATTTTTTTCAAAAAATTGAAATTATCATATTGTTCTATACACTTCACTTGACATACGTGCAAATTTTCGCGGAGATCGGCCGTTTCACGGCCGATATCTTAGGGGGGGGGCCATAATGGCCCCCCCCCCCCCCGGCCGTAGTAAGACTTCAAATAGCCCGGCCTTATTAGGGTTAAAGGTAGAAATGATATAATGGAAACAGTAAAGGCAAATGTGCAGACTTATGCATACAAATCCAATTTTAGTATGATATCATATACAAAATATATGAAGAGTTTCATTCCAAAAGGAGCTAAATCCACTTTGGGTACTTCTGAGTAAAATGCCTTTTTGTATTTCTCCTTTTTCCCTTCAGCCCACGTATCAGCACGGCTCGCCGTATGCACGCGCGTCTCGACATTACCAGGGCGCTGACATTTTGCGCACTAAATTTCACATTTCTGTGCGTGAATACGTTCTTTTTCTCTTCTCATCTCATGCATATTCATTCCCCCCTGAACAACTGTCGAATCGATAACCAGGATTTTTGATTGTACCTCTAGGTTCAGTTAATCAAGCTCGTTCCAAAACTATATTATTTGTCCATATTTGTTTTTGCCAAAATATTCTAAATGCGATCTGAAAATGACCTTATTTGTCACTTTACGACACTTAAAATTCAAGGGTTTTTTTAAGTTGTCATGGCAATAAAATACAATTTTTTTCAATGATCTCATGTATATATTTTGATTGCTCATCATTTTCTCCTCAAATTGATCATTTGGTTTTACAAGTCTCGTTGGGCAGATTTTAAGCTACGAGTCCTCAAAGATAAGGTAATTTTTTCCAATTTCTCCTAATTTCACACCTTTCACCCGAAATCGTAGTACATTATTGAAAATCGCTCATTTTTGTGATTTGTGTACAAAACATATGGAAATGTCATTTTTTCCTAAAAATAGATCAAACATTGGTTATTGGGTCTTGTTTAAAGTTTAGGTGGTTGTTTTGGGAGTCAAAATAGTTGAATTGTAGGAAGAAATGAAAAAAAAAAAAATAACATAAATAACTTAAAAAAACAAAGAAATACATAAGAAATTATCAAAACAAGAGATAACATAAGGAAAAGGCTGGCTCTTCCAATTTGTCGTATTATTGTTCTAAATGGTCTAATGAATATATGTAGTGAAAAAGAATGCTTAAATATGTATAATATAGGATTTACGGGTAAAAATGTGATTTTATGACGTTATTTGCATAAATTACCATAAATATGCAAATGAGGGATTTTTTTCAAAAAATTGAAATTATCATATTGTTCTATACACTTCACTTGACATGCGTGCAAATTTTCGCGGAGATCGGCCGTTTCACGGCCGAGATCTTGGGGGGGGGGCCATAATGCCCCCCCCCCCCCGGCCGTAGTAAGACTTCAAATAGCCCGGCCTTATTAGGGTTAAAGGTATATGCTTCACTCATTTGAAGCGTATAGTCCAAAGTTCAATGTTTATAGCGTTGTGCGTAGGTAGTCTCAAGTCCAGTGGTTAGTGTAAAATATTCGAGACTAAATGGCGTAAAGCGCTCCTAGCCGAGCCACTGTCATCAGATGTCATGTTGAATTTCTCGAATACTTTACACTAACCACTGGATATCAATATAACACGAAATGTGGGATGTTAGGTTCCCAGATCACCGGAACAGAGTAATATTACCAACGTTTACCCTCTCATGTACACGGCTATTTATGCTAGTTTAAATCAGGGAGTTGGCATGGATGGAGATACCGTCTCGAAAGAATTTTCCGACGGAAAGATATTCGGGATTAACTTGGCTTAACAGCAAGTAATGTAACCCTCTCCAGCCATCAAATCCCTCAATAAGTGCCCTTATCGATCCACATATCTCCTCTGGCATTCCAAATATTACGAATTATTACACAACGCCGTCTGGTTCCCTAAGTTATCTACTCACTTAGGAAAATATGTCAAACATTTGTACATAGCTAGGAATAAGGTGTTCCAAAGTTTTTATCTCGTAAAAGAACTTAATGAAATCGTGTTATATGTTTGCACATGTGTTTGATGAGGGTTAGAAGTTGTCAATTCGTCATCACTTTTCACCCCAAGTACGCTGGCATGGGATGTGGATGGAAAGGGATTTTTGTTTTGCTACCAGGGTGCTGTGCGGTCTAGGAAAGGGATTGCTTAAGGGGATTACCGTAGGGGAAGCAAAAGACACGCGGTGCCACGGATGACTTCTAAGGGGCTTCTTGGACGGTATCTCCATCCATTCAAACTCTTGCTTAAACATAACATTCAGGAGCAGAAGAAATGTACGGCAGTCTGTATAAAAACATATTACAAAAAGGAGATACTTCGAATTGTTTGCGCGGCAAGAAAAGGTTTAAATGGAAAAGCTTGTATTATAAATCAACTAGAATGATACATAAATGAAAAATAGGGATACATTCTGTATCATGATTATGTGTGTATTTGTCTGTCTGTCCGTATAATAGAGGGATGGATTAATTTGAGAAATACAAAAAAAGGCCAAAATGGACAGTGTAGATAGTTTATCAACAACTTTAAACTTTAAACTTCTTATCTGTCCCAATACATTCCCATAAAGAGTATTAAATATATTCCATTGCCAATACACACCATGCCTTTCTAATGCTAAGTTCACACCGACGCCGAAAGACGGTAATAGAGCGTGAGAAAGCTTTGAGCAATTCGGGACAATCGGTAAGAGCGCCAATTTTGTTTAAACTGTTTAAAAATTTGAGGCGATCTGTCACGAATTGCGTAAAGCGGGGAGAGCGTATTAAAGCTTATCAAAGCGTCACAAAGCTTATCAAAGTTTTGCTCAAAGCGTAGGAAAGCTTAACAGAGTTTAAATTTTTGGCGCTCTTGCCGAATGTCCCGAATTGCTCAAAGCTTTCTCACGCTCTATTACGGACTTTACGCTTTAATTAAGCTTTGTTACGCTTTGCCGCCGCTTTGCTCGCCGATTTAATGCGCCATCAATTCGGCGTCGGTGTGAACTTAGCATAACATATCTCAGGAGATCGTGAGATTTTTTGAAAAAATGACGCCGAATTGATCGCCGATTTAAAGCGCGACATTCGACGTCGGTGTGAACTAGGCATAACGACCAAGTACCGCAATCATAGCTTACCCGAGTATTATAACATACCGACAGAGTGTGAAATCATGCCATGCTTTATGATATGGAGGTCAAAGGTGATGACATTCTTTTCATTTACTCAATCTGATAATATCTATTCAGACCAGCGTTCTCATTGTTCGCTTTGAGTCTAGGCACGCGCTGGAATGTCATATAAGGGATGTACCCATGCCTAGGGGCGGATCCACGTAGCGATTATTCCGGCCCGGGACCCCCCCCCCCCCCCCCCCCCCCTAGCCCTCCAAAACGATAAAAAAATAGGATAATAACGTAAAGTTAACCTTTATAAAACAAAAGCGCCCCCCCCCCCCCGCTTATTCGCCGGCCGGCTGAGTCGGCACTAAATTTTGTATTAAGATTTGGCTACCCCCCCCCCCCCCTTGACGCCGTCTGGATCCTCTGCTGGCGCAGATCCACGGGGGGGGGGGGCTGACGGCCAACAACAACAACAACAACAAAAAATTATCACGAATTATTCACCGGCTGACTGAGTTGGCGCAAAATATTTCCTGAAAAATTGGACCCCCCCCCCCCCCCCCCGCTTATTCACCGGTGGCTGAGTCGCAACTTATATTTTCTCACGGATTGGGCCCCCCCCCCCCCCCCTCTTCCCGCCGGCTGGATCCGCCTACCCCTTAGACAATTCGGGCCTACGAGTGCACCAATAGAAAGGAAGACAAATACAAATCAGATATAATAGCATGACTACTATAAACGAACGCCTTTTCTGTGCCTCTGAAACTGTTTACAGAGCAATGAACTTGAAAGTAAGTGCAGGCGATTTGAATGCGAAGAGTTGTGTGATGTACAGTATATTAGATCTCTGCGCTCTTTAATATCTGTTTTCTTACATTACACTAAAATAGCATTCTTAATGCATATAACGAACACATGTATTCCAAACACTTGATAGACACAGTCTGATGTCTATGCAAGTTTGAATTTTAGGTTTACCTTTATCCCATCTTATCACCACTGTTTCTTTCGTCTACTATTAAACTCATCCGACGGTTTGCTATTTTTTCCTCAGAGATAAGAGAGATGTAGAGTGAGATAGTGAGATAGTGAGATTGTGAGTCAGAAAGAGAGCTAGAGAGAGAAAGCTTCAGCTTGGATAGGGCAGGTTGGATTCCTCCAAATAATATTCCTTAAATGCCCTATCGCAATGAGCGGCGAATGCTTGCGAACGTAGCAAGTTTAGGGTTTCGCCAGGGTTCGTAAAAGTTTGCAAAAGGTTGCAAGAAAGTTCGCAAACAGTTTTCATTGTCGCAAAGAAATTTTGAACATGTTCAAAATTTCTTTGCGAATCTATTGTTTCGCAAACAGTTGCAGACGTTTGCAAAACAGTCGTAAGCCTTTGCAAACGGTTGTAAGACGTTGTCGCTCTTTTTTTTCTCGTCATTTCTCTTTGATTCGCCAATGCTAGCGACCACGTTACCATATGGTTCTCTTATTTTAAAAAATCTACCACTTGAGTACCAGTAGTTAGCAAAAGGTCTCAAACGTTCACATATAGTGGCAAAGGATTGGCAAATATTTGCTAATCTTCGCAAAAACTGTCGCTAACATTTGCTTGCAGTCGCTATTAGTCGCCAACTGCCTTTCGCAAACACTTTCAGAGACATTCGCTCAAACTTTGCTAATTGTCTCTAAAGGGCCTATCTCCCTGAGCGGCGAATGCTTGCGAACGTAGCGAATTTGGGGTTTCGCCAGAGTTTGTAAAATGTTGTAAAAGGTTGCAAGAAAGATCGCAAACAGTTTTCTTTGTTGTAAACAGTTTTTCTTGTCGCAAAGAAATTTTGAACATGTTCAAAATTTCTTTGCGAATTTATTTTTCCTCAAAAAATAATAATAATAATAATAATACATAACATTTATTAGGCGCTTAATACTGATGTTTCTGAGCGCACAGTGTTCTGATTAAGAGAAGACTATAACCCGTAGAATTAAATTAGAAGAAAAAGCAAAAATACAAAAGTAACATAGATAAGGTAAGAAAAACAGTGGCAATCAACTAAATAAAGACAAATATGGTGCGCACCTCCTTTGACCGACGCACAACTGCAATTTACAATTTGAAAAGATAGGTTTTGAGTAGAGATTTGAATTGAGATACAGAGGGGGCGCAGTGAATAAAGGCGGGCAGTTTGTTCCAGAGAGCGGGGGCAATAACTGAAAAGGCGCGGTCACCATACCGGGTGTTAGTGCGGGGTCCAGGTGTTAACAGTAATGTGGAAGATGAACGAAGTGTTCGTGACGACGTACGGGAACGTAAGGATATGAGATCGGAAAGGTAAGAGGGGGCTAAGCCATTGATAGCTTTGTAGCACAGGAGAAGAATTTTGAAGGATATGCGGTGGTGAATTTTAAGCCAATGTAGTGAGTTCAATATTGGAGTTATGTGCTCTGATTTACGCGAACAGTTGCAGGCGTTTGCAAAACAGTCGTTAGCGTTTGCAAAACAGTCGTAAGCCTTTGCAAACGGTTGTTAAACGGTTTTGCTCTTTGTTTTCGTCAGTTCTCTGTGTTTCGCCAAAGCTAGCGACCACGTTACCATATGGTTCCTTTATAAAATCGACCCATTGAGTACCAGTAGTTAGCAAAAGGTCTCAAACGTTCACAAATAGTGGCAAAGGATTGGCAAATAGTTGCTAATCTTCGCAAAAGTTGTCGCTAACATTTGTTTACAGTCGCTAATAGTCGCCAACTGCCTTTCGCAAACACTTTCGGAGACATTCGCTTAAATGTTGCTAATTGTCGCTTAACATCAATAAAAGTCACTGATTTTCGCCAACATTCGTCAGAAAAGTTGGCGAACCCAAATTCGCAACGTTCGCAATCATTCGCCTCTCAGTGAGATAGGGCCTAATAGATTCCCCGGACAAATTCATGGCGGGTACTTTTAAAATGTATTTTAATAGTATTTGTATCAGTACTTAATTACTTTTCATAGTATTGATCAACCTCAACCTAACAGCGAGGGAGGAGCCTCGTATTTCTTATTTATGGTGCACTCTCAATTGTATTACTCTACTTTTGGTCAGAAGATAATTACTATTGCGCTCTCTCTTTCTTTTTCTCCCTCCCCCTCTCTCTCTCTTGTTTTCTCTCCCTCGCCCCCTCTAACTCTCTCTCTCTCTCTCTCATTCTCTCTTTCTCTCTCTCTAATTTTCTCACTCTCTCTCTCTCTCTCTTCTATGACTACCTTTTCTCACATCCCTTTTCTCTCCGTCCTTTTCTCCGCGCCTTTCCGTCAGTCGGTTTAATATTTAATACAACTTGTTTCCTCTCATTTACAACATAAATACGCATCAAAAGAAAAATATTGAAAAAAAGCATGCAATATTTTTTATTTTAACTCACCAACCTGATACGAAATAAAGACATAAACATTATAATATCTAATATGCAAGGAAACAAACAAAATGGAAAACAAATGAAAGTAATACATAACTAGGCCTATGTATTTCATTTAAACAATTTTCGCCTTAAATACAAAGAGATTAATCCCTGAACCTTGATTTTGTCAATGGCAAATATTATAGAAAAGACATTATTTTTGATAATTGTCATTTATAACTGAATTAACAGGTTTCATGTTCACTAAGTTTTAGGAAGTTGTATTTACAGGCACAATGTTATTCTCTTTCACATAATTTGATTGACTAGCATGACTAGCAGAAAATAAAAAGCAGAAAGAAAATTAATATATAAGCCTACATGATTGTAATGTATCGATGCCATGCCATAACCTATGAAAGGAAAAGGAAATTAGCAAAATGAATTTACGATCTGATTTCAGTAAACGTTAATACAATTTTCAAAATATTTCCGTGAATAAATTCCCTTTTTTCCATCTTATCAACTGAGTAATAATGCTACAATGTTACAACTAGTTTCACACATCATGTAATATTCATGTTGGCTGTCTTTACGTTTTTGGGTTTCGATCCGCTCACTCCCTCTTGAAATTTCTATCAAATTGCTTAAAGGTATTACAAAGTTTTGGGAAATTTTGAAAATTGGGTGGATAGTGATTCTTTACAATTTTGATATATTTGGATGCCCCTGTAGATGTATTATAAGCACTAGAAAATTTAGCCCCTAAACTACTTCTGCTTTCGAGAAAAATTGAATTGGTGCTCCCGGTAAATTTTGATAAATTTCAAATAGCGCCTACGGCCATACCATGGTAGCTGCGACCATGAAAATCTCAGAATATGTAGTTGTGATATATAATTTCCGAACGGCAACAACTTATCGGTAGATATTAGTCAAGAAACATTGTTTTGTAGCTTAATTTATATATTGACCTTGAGAGGGAGCTATACAACATAACGAGTTTATTATTTACAATTTCATAACTTTAGACTCGATTTCAACCGCGACAACGATCACTGAATATTGTGGGACCGCATATGGGTCCAATATGTTCATTTGAACCAAATGCATGACCCCATATAGTATTACCTTTGACAAATCATGATAAATGTATTTTTCAGTGACATCTGTAAAGTAATAATGAATTTGCATGAGATGCATAGATCTGTTGGTTTCTATTGGTTTATATTGGTCCAATTGGTTTCAATTGGTTTCAATTGGCCCTATTAGACTTTAAAGGGATCCGGTAACTTTGTCTTAGATCCTTTAGAAATAATCCTTGATTTAGCTCATGCTGCAATGGTAATTATAAACCTTAAGGTCAGTCAGGAACTCCATGACTTTTACAAGCCGATCGTTCGTCTGATTATCAAGATATTTATGATTAGAATTACAAATTTCGCCGAACGGTTTCCATAACACTACAGTCTATTGGGGAAAACCAGTATGGTAAAACCGGTCACTCAAAGATTTTTACTTTTTTGAGGCACTTCTTGATCATTTTGAAGCGCGATTTTTTTTAGAGCTTCAATATTACACCATATCACAGACACCGGTAACATGTAGGACCGTGTATCTCAGATTTAACTTGTTAAACGATCCCTTTAATCAAATGGAATTTCAAGTAGAACAATCGGCCCCATTATACTTTAAAAGGTTTTCAATTGGTTTCAATTGGACCAATTGAAGGCCAACTTAAGGCCAATTGGTCCAATTAAAACCAATTGGGGTCCCATTAAAGTATAACGGGTCCTATAGGCCAATGGGGCCACTGGGTCGAGTTGGTCCAATAGGGACAATCTGGACCAATTGAAACCATCTGAAGTCCTATTAAAGTCCCATTGAAACCTGTTAAAACCTATTGAGACCAATTGAAACCAATTGGAACCAATAAGGGAGTTTACAGATAGCACATGGTACAAATGACCCCAAATATCCACAGATCTTTTACACATGGAGAAGTTCCACTTTGAGCATCTTAGAATAATGAATGCCAATGTCCTAGATGTGCTTCATGAATACCTTTTGTTTGCCCTCTTGAAAAGAATACTTCTACCTGTGTATCTTAGAATCTACCGTTGGTGCATAAATGAATAATGTTACATAACTTTCATGAGCGAATATCCAGTATTTATCTCTGTGGGTTTTACCTTTTTGGTACATATGACCTTTATCTGCTGATGCTCAGACTGCAACCGTAAACTGGCTTATCTAAACCAATTGAAAATTCAATTAGTGTTCAATTGGTTTCAATTGGATTAGGCCAAGAGCATATTTAATGCTCTTGTCCTAATAATCAACTTTTGGGTTAATTACAATATGGCAAGATCAAGGGAAGTTTGGTATCTGTATTGCTTACACAATGAAATTCTTCTTAAATACAAAAAACTTGTCTCCATCACAAGCTACAAGGTTACCAGAATGATTAACGAGGCACGAGTTAATGTAGTATTGTAACCGGTACGATTCCTCGTATTCCACGATCCTCTTAGCCTCGATAATACCATCCGATGACACCTGATCAACTGCGCAGATATTATGCTCTGTATCCACGTATGTGATGTATACTGTGTCTGTCAGTTTGTCAATGCGACAATATGACGACTGCCACTCATCACAATGAATGACAGCCTTCTCTTCTCCTGATCGTGAGAGGACCGGGAATTCATTAGTACCTGTCTTCACAACGATATCACCTGATGACAAGGCTTGTATCCCACCCATCACCACCTTGTCCTGCATCGTAATAGTGTTTACTATCTTACCATCAGCAGGATTGATGACGTAGATATTAGACTGTTTGTACTGAGCAGCGATGATCATCCCATCCATGTCAACATCAACGTACACACGAGTATTAAAGCTGCTATCCATCGGTATGTTGATGTCTTTAATCACCTTCCATTGTCTGTCATAGAGAGTGATGTATCCATCATTGATGCCACCCGTGGAGGAAAGTCTCCGCTTACCACAGACTATTACGTTGCTGTCTATGGAGGCGCATGTTGTAATACCCACGTAACTATCTCCTTCAATGACTTTCTTTGTGCGTCCATTACTGATATTTGTAACATACGTGTCTATGTTATTTACGTCCACCACACATATCTCATCATCACTAATCAAACCATTTACTATAGGTTCACCATCAACCGATGGAAGCAGGATTGACTTGACAAGCTCCCATTTACCGATATAGCCATCAATTCTCCCGTAATGTTCACCACCTACTTCACCCTCGACAAACTTCACTCTCTGAACTTCACGCTCTATTCTGTCAAGACAATCGCTGACATCTTGATGAACATTCGAACTAAAATTGTCATCTAGGATTTCAAGTACCTGAGTTGTTTCACGCACTAATGTTTTGTCCTCTTGTTTAATTCGTTTGATCTTGGAATAAATATTATCCATTGTGCTGATTGCGTGCTGATTCTTATCTTTGAGATATTTTATCTTTTTAGGAACCACCTCGCTGATTGCTTTTGTCTCTGACTCGACTTTTGCTTGGCTTTCTTTGATAATTGATTGTTCCTGTTCTGCTTTTTTGTGACATGATTTGATCCGTCTTTCCCTCTTTTCGTTTATGATTTGTATTTTTTCATCCGCCTCCTCATTGATCGAACGAATCAATCGTTTCTCTTTGTCTTTCAAATTCTTAAATTTGTCTTCGAATGCCAACTTAAGTTCATCGTTGACTGATTGAAAATGGTTACTTGCAGAAGTTTTAGTGGACTCTAGTTTAAAGTCAAGCGCTTTCAGTTGTTTCTTCATTTCCTCTATCTCTTGCTGCTTGTCATCCAGTTTCCTCCTCCTCTGCAAGATGACATCCTCGATGTCGTTAAGCTCACACGGTTTATGACAGTGCTCTTTGGTAGCGCATGGATGACAAACGGGGATGTTGTGTTCTTTGCAGTAAAACTTGATTGGCTCCCCGTGTATGTCACATGACCATGTCATATCATGACCCTTTCTAGCGTGTAGCTTTGCCTTTTTGTCTCTCTCTGCTGGGAAATTAGAGGCCATGATGAGAAGCAAATGTTAGCGAGTAACCTGCATCGTTAAAAATAATAAAAATTGATTTATAAATAAATTGCTTTAGGTGAAGACATAGAGAAGCGGATCAGAAAAAACAAATAGAGACAAATAGAGACAAATACATGTACGAGGGGTGGAGGAAAGAGAAAAGGGAAAGCAGAAACATAGAATAGAATATCAAGCATTTCATCTTATCTTTACTTGATTATTAGGTCTTTTACTCGTATTGCTCGTCGGTATATTGTGACAAATATATAAAGACCGAGTCGAGTGAAGATAAATATGAATACGTGCACTATGGGATCATCACATTCGTATTTGCGCGTCCTATCGTAATTAACTCCGCACTGAAATTATAGGGAAGACAACCATTATTTATCTAACGTCCACTGTCTGAAAATTGTTTGCTGTGATGATTAAAAGTATTTCTTATTATAAAGTCAAAATATTACTTACAAAAAGTTTGTTTTATTCCGTTGCGATGAGGACTTCTCTACAATATGCAAAAATGTACATGCACGCAATCGAAAATGAGCTGCAGTGCGTATTGCGAAATATAGATCGGATATTGCTAAACTTTGTAGGAAGCGCATGAATCACTCATCGGAAATATAGTTCCTTTCAATGCGTTGCCATTGTTATGTTGAATGTTCTCACATACATGTATAACCCCCACACATGGTTAAATTTCAAATCTATCATCTCTATCTTCTCTTTTTTTTTAAATGAGTGATAAGGAAAGTTCAATGTAATAACTATTTGGAGCCTGTACAGATAAATGTATTTTTAGAAGAGGTTAATAAAAGTAACTACGTGGTCCAGTTGTCTATTTTCTTGGGGGTAATTATCCTCGGGGTTGGAAGTCATCGGAGGGGGGGGGGGGGGTAATAGTCGTCGGTGCTAATTGTCGTAGGAGAGTAATTGCCCTTAAGGTTAATTGTTCTTGGGGGGTGTTCCGGGGGTTAGTTTTCCGGGGGCGTCTCGATAGTTGACGCGCCAAATGGGTCGTTGAAGCGCTCTTGCCATGTCTTGCGTAGAGAGCCAGAGGAGCGCTTAAAATCTCCCAAAGCAAACCGTACCGTTTTAGAAACTCGGAGTGGAGGACCAACGCTCGACAAAAGCAAAGTTATTTGAGGATTAACCCTTTGCTTACTGGAACCTGGTGGACCCTGTGTTAAGTCAATGGGAATTAGATAATTCAGTAGCCAACGGGTTAACTACAACCACCGACACTGTCTTTCTTTCTGGCTCAATAGACCGGTTTACTAACGTATGCATAGCTGGAGATGGCGCGCTTCTAATCACTCTCCAGCGCTCTGACAAAGTAGCTCACTAGCAGACGGTTTCCCAATGACTGTAACGAAATCGCATGGCTCTATTTTGCTTCAAATTTAAACTAATAATCACATTATTTACTCTAGGCGCTCTGGCATTGGTACGTACCTTCTTAGCTCTGATTCCCCCGACCATGTCGGGTAAGTGTCGTTGCTTCAGTTTAGCCATTCAATCTGAAGAGGGTATGAATAGGGGTGTCTGTGAATTAAATTTACTGTGTACTATCGAGAAGTAAAATATAGCCCACTGATGTGCGGTAAAAGGCTTATATCAAAATGTATATTTGCCCAATTAAAGGGCATAAAAGGCAATCATCGATTTCAACTTAAACCAAAACGGTGACTATGCGATTAGGTTACAAGCATTGGGAGATCGTCTGCTAGTGAGCTACTTTGTCCCAGCGTTCAAGAGTGAAGCGCGCCATCTCCAACGCACTGTAACTATGGATACATTAGTCAATCGGTCTATTCGACAACATAGCAGAGCGTCATCTCTTGGCGAGATTATTGTTAACCAATTGCATCATAGTTTGTAAGGGTTGAGGGGGGAATCCCCATTGTTGGGAACAGCACCCAATTACAATGAACATAGATTGGCATGAATTAAAAAATAAAATATAAAATATATAAACAGAAGGCCAAAGAGTTTAAATGAGAGAGTTTCAGAAAAATGGGCTGTTGAAATTACCTCAGGAGTTTAGCAATTATTCAAAACCATTTTCAACATCTAAAGACAAGACGAGAAATTGCAAAAGATTATATTTCAAATTAAAAAGGTTAAGGTTTAGGTTTAGGTTTAGGTTGTGGATAATGCTTTAATGAGACAGATGTGCTTATTGTAGTAGCCAGAGAATGCCGTAGCTTTCAAAGGACCTTCCTGCCATATCGAATCGAATGCCCTCTCGAAGTCTATATGCAAAACAGACTTCTGTTCTTTGCAAGGTGCTTCTCTGCTATTTGTCGTAGAGTAAACAGTTGGTTTATTGTTGACCCCCCCCCCCCCCCCCCCCCCCCCCGGTCGGAAACCTGCCTGGGACTCTAATAAAATCGCCCCTGTCTTTTTTACAAGATTCTTCGTTGAAGGATTGATGCAAATATCTTCACTGCGTGGCTACCCTTATACAAAAAAGATGGTTACCATGGTAAAACCATCTGGTACTCGTCTCTACCGATTGCAACCGTTCTGTACATTCCCGCAATGTTTGAATGGATGTGTGCATGTGCCAAAGGATCACTGTACATTCGGTGCATGCAGTGCAAGCTGTATACTGTATACATCTAGTGCGTGACCTATTCACAATGCAGCTTGCATCAACGGTAGATTGAATCTTCGTGTTCTAGATCTGGAAAATAATGCTGAATGCTTATCTACAGCAATAGGGGTACTTTTTAGAATCATCTACTTTATTTACAATATGTTCATAGATATAGTACTGCATTAGAGCCCCGCAAATCGACAAACTAAGCTAATGGATGTCATGTCTGCATCTGTGACTGTGAGATATCATGTTGACTGTTGCTGATATTCATGTTTTTTTTATAGGCTCTAATTCAAAATTTTCTTTTTAGATTACAGATATATACGCAACATGATATGAGTATCGAAAATAATATCGCTAGTGATATTCGTTTGTCTCGCAATGTGGTCAATGAACTTTTAGATTCCTTATTGACCACATTGCGAGACAAACGAATATCACTAGCGATATTATTTTCGATACTACATCCGCAATGAGTAATATATTTAGCATTATGATATGAGTAGTTTCCATATCGACCTCATTTTTCATCAGCATCTTCACCAATACATCAACGCCACCATCACTACGTCGTCGTCGGCGTCCGTTTTGGCGGTTAAACTTGGAAGTTTGTTGCGAACCCCATTAATGAATTGGAGATTGAATTTATCGACTTTCGTTCCGTTTGCGATCACCAACAACATCGAACTCCATACCGAGTGTCGCCACCGCTGAACGTGTATTCCGCATCCGATCGACATCGCTGACCCTTAGCTTTCGTTCATCATACATTTTTGAACAGTACTATGATCACCGGTGTCATCTGTGATCTACCAAGTAGGCCTACCAATTGTTTCTTCGACTTTCGTCTTTCGACTGAATTCGAGCCCAGCATCGTCGACGACTCTCGCACCTTTGCTGGAAGGACAGTCTGTATAATGTACTATGTAATTTGAATATGAGCGGCAGTCTTCTGCTATATAAATATACTAACCACTTTAAGTATAATATTGTTGTGTCATGTATAATGATGTAAAAAGCGGCAGTAGTTTTGCTACATGAATATATACTTCAGCTTTCGACTGTAAACTGTAAACGCGAGCTAGATTTTAGCTCGTTTGAATAAACGCTTTCAAAAAAGTATACATATTGTTTATATTGTTCTTTGTTTAAAGCCCTATTGCTCTCTAGTGGATCGCAGTAAATCAAAAAGATCAAGTCTCATGCCTCAGTCACACCTTTGCGTATTTTGCTTGCGTATATTGCTGCGTATTCAAGGCAAGGCGTTTTAAGATTTATTCCTATTTCTTTGGTAATCAATTTCCTACTACGTGCGTTCAATTTAGTGTAATACTGAGAGATTTTCTAATTAACATGGTTTTTTTATTTCTTTAAATTGATAACTTGGAATTATTGTTAATCGCTTTTACAAAATGAAATATCCACAGTTTAGTTTAATAAAACAAATAATCTGACATGTGTTGCCTTTTGACCATGTATACCTGGTTATAATATCGCTAATTAGATATAAAAATGTATATGATATGCTTTACCTTTCTTTCAATAGATTATGTAAACATATTATAAATGATTGGAAACATTGAAAAAAGTTTTGGAACATCAAACTATAATTGATTCGGTGATTTCTGCAACAGTGGGGAAACGCATTTTTTTCATTGAAATTGTTCATTTGTATGATGTATATATAGCAGTTATGTGTTCGTGTTCCTCTTTCTCTCTTTCTTTTTCTCTTTCTCCTTATCACGCCCGTTCTCTCTCATTCTCTCTCTCTCTCTCTATCATGTCACTCTCTCCCCATTTTGTCTCCCTCGCTCTCTGTCTCTCGTTCTCTGTCCCTCTCCAATCTCTCTCCCTCAACGTTTCTTTTTTACCAGCCTCCCCATGTTCTCTTTACATAGGCTTTATATTTGTTCCCTATTTTGTGTAGGCCGAACCAGATATGATTAGCATAATACCAGCAACCTATGGATCAAGAGCGCAAAAAACATTAACTTTAAATATACACTTTGCTGATGAAATCACACAACGTTAAACACGGATAACACCTCTTACAAGAACAAATATATTTCACAAAACTCCGACACATGTACACGAGAGTTCACCATAAAATAAACAAAACTTTTAAGATGTTCTTATCCTAGCAAAAAGAGCTTTAGAAAGTCCCCTAAGAAACTAAACGCAGGATACTTTTTTCAAATTGAATGGACTTAGGCCTATTGCACACATGCTTGCTCATTCACGAATTTGAATGACCACCGATGTACCGTAATAGGCATTAGATGAATTTGAAAGCTCTATGCACGAAATGTACGCCCTTGGATAACATTTGAATGGCCCGATTTGACAGTTTATCGAACGGAAATTGAATTTGAAAGGTAATTCAACTTTGCGAGTGTAACTTAACTGCGCAAGTTCGAAAAGTGTGAAATTGGACGCGAAAACCTATTTATATTTCAGAAGGGGATAAGTTGTGCACAATGATGAAGAGTATGGTGCTTAGATACGTGTGCAAGTACAACGATTAAGATAAAATGAAGATGAAAAGTAATCTAGTCAAATTTAAAAGGAACTTAATATTTCTGTTTCTGGAGAACAACATATACATTGGTCTTACCTTACATAGCCAACAATGTGAAATTCAAAAGGAATTTCATATTTCTCTTTTCTGGAGATTAACATAATATATAGGTATCCCCTTAAGTAGCACAAATGTAAATATCAATCGTCTTAAAATGCTGATAGTAAACAAATTAACTATTTCGATATAGGGAATAACAGAAATGTGAGATGGCGAGTGTTTTTTCTGGAAGACAAATCCGCATATTTTGAAGAAAAACAAAAAAGGAGGATGAAAACAATTTGTTTAGTCGAGTTCCCATCTAATTAACCACCCACATCTCGTAGTGACGAGTGCAGCGTTCTACAGAAATGGCGAAAGCGATTACAAACGAGTTTCAAACAAGAGCGTAATTCACTAATCAAGAGTGCGTAATTCTTTGTTCAGGAGCATTAACAAGGAGTCTCGGTCACAAATGCCATTACGAACTGCTACGAACGCCGTACGAACGATTTTCGGACAATGACAATTCCGGAAGACAATGGAAAAACAGGGAGATTCGTACGAAATTATCGTTCGTACGAACCTTTGTGACCGTAGCATGAAACATAATATTCTTTGCAGTCTGTACACACCTTTTTAATCCCAAACAAATCATACTTTTCAATCCAATAGAATGATACAAAAAGAAGACAAAACAGTCTTATCTGATATGTTATGGGTATGAAATGTTTGTCTATGTTTTTCTACTTGTGCGTGTAGTAAAGAAATATAACTTAAACAAAATGACTAATAAGAGAAAGGGACATGACGGGCGGTATAGAGAGTTTAGTACATAGAGAGTCAGAGCGACATTGTCTTCGTTCTTTCTTTCTTTCCTTCCTTCTTTTTTTTGTCTTTTCCGTGCAAATCGGAGTTAACGTACGAATTCGAAAACAATTGTGTTCTGCATTCCGAATGCATGTAGTAGTAAAGACTTTAAACTTTAAACTTAAATCTGGCACAATACATTCTCATTTAGAGTATTAAACATAACGACTGCCAGTGCACACCATGCCTTTTAACTACCCATTACCACAACACATCCCCTAACCACTACGTCATACCTTCATCCTTCGAGTATTACAACATGTTAACTAACAGAGTGTGAAAGCAAGTCAAGCTTTATGATATAGAGGTCAAAGGTGATGATATTCTTTTCATCTACTCAATCTGATAATCTATTCAGACCAAACTGTTTCATTGTTTGCTTTTAAGTAGGCAAACAATGGAATGTCATATTCAAGGGATTTACCCGGGGTTACCCCTTAGACAATATGAGTGCACAAATAGAAAGGAAGACAAATACAAATATGTTATGTTAGCATGACTACTACATGAGAACGCCTTTTCTGTGCCTCTAAAACTGTTTACAGAGCAATGAACGTGAAACCAAGAGAAGGCGACTTGGTAATGTGAAGAGTTTGTAATGTGCATAAGATCTTTAATTACTTTTCATTTACATTACACTGAAAAATGCACTATGGTCTTGTTAATAAAGCTTTCCCGTTTACATATTTATTTATTTATTAGGTGGGCTGTATCTAATACAGACCACCTTATAATTTTGTTAAAATTGCCTTTATTATTATTTATTTATTAGGTGGGCTGTATCTAATACAGACCACCTTATAATTTTGTTAAAATTGCCTTTATTATTTATTTATTTATTAGGTGGGCTGTATCTAATACAGACCACCTTATATTTTTGTTAAAATCGCCTTTATTTATTATTTATTTATTTATTTATTTATTTATTTATTTTTCTTATTTCGAACCACTTTTTTGTGAGCAAGATAACTTGAAATTGGTTCAATCAAATGCTTTGAAATTTGGCACACACATGTATAGGCATATAGAGAAATCAAAATAACGTTTTCAATCTTGACCTTGACTGATGACGTCATCTAGGCGCCATTTTGTGAAAATCAACTCATGATCATATCTTCATAACCGAAAGTTATTTCTCATTCATATTTATCATGATCAAGGTCAATATCAGTCCGGTCAATTTCAGGTAAAAAAAAAGCGTACGTGCGCGTACGTCCGCGCGTCAGTGCGCGCGCAAAATTAAAAAATGCTCAAAATCGTCTAAAATTTATTTTGCATACGTTTTAGGTCATTTCAAGCATTTTATAAAAAATTGCGCATACGCGCATGCGCGCGCGTTTTCGCGCGTCACACCATTACACAACGTAGAATCGCCATTTTTTTTCTTTCATGATAATTTCCATATTATTTTTAACAATTTGATACCATATTCATCTCTTTATGACCATTAACATTAAGATGAGCGTCCATTCAAGATAAATGTCCGTGCGCGCGAGCTCTTATAATACATAGCGTATATGGGCAAAAACATGCCTATACAAAATCCATTATAGCTCTTTGGAATGCACCGGAATCCTCAATTTTGTGTTCATATTTAAATAGAGTATGAGTCGGAGATATGATTTCATGTCTCATTTGGCCATTAAATGTATCGTGACATCATCACAATGGCCTTGGAACTCAAAATACGAATTTGCATATTATGACGTCAGCATATTTATGTTAAATTGATTGTAACTCTGTAAATATTGATCAATTTTCTTCAAAATTTTGATATGTTGTAGCTAAGACAATTTTCTACAAGCTCAATAATAACCATTTTTCATTTTGATGACGTCATCATAGTTAAAATCTCGATTGAAGGCCTCATGTCAAACATTTCATAATTTGCGTTATCCCTATAGAGGGTGAATTTCGTTCACGTCATGAAACTACATGATATTGTTTTTTAAGAATTTTTAAGCAGTATCTCGCTTATTTTTGCTCTATTTTGTCTCTAATTTAAGTTGACCAGCCCACCTATACTTGTTCCAAACAAGTATTATATGTCTAGTTTATTATTAGGTGGGCTGTATCTAATACAGACCACCTTATATTTTTGTTAAAATCGCCTTTATTTATTATTTATTTATTTATTTATTTATTTATTTTTCTTATTTCGAACCACTTTTTTGTGAGCAAGATAACTAAAAAATGCCTAAATCAAATGCCTTGAAATTTGGCACACATATGTATAGGCATATGGACGAAGCAAAATAACGTTTTCAACTTTGACCTTCACTGATGACGTCATCTAGGCGCCATTTTGTAAAATTGTCTGAAAATCAAGTCATGATCATATCTCCATAACCAAAAATTATTTTTCATTCATATTTATAATGATGAAGGTCAATATCAGTCCGGTCAATTTCAGGTCAAAAAACGCGCACATGCGCGTATGTCCGCGCGTCAGTGCGCGCGCAAAACTTCAAAATGCTCAAAATCGTCTCAAATTTATTTTGCATACGTTTCAAGTCATTTTAAGCATTTTATAAAAAATCGCTCACACGAGCATGCGCGCGCGTTTTCGCGCGTAACACCATTACAAAACATAGAATCGCCATTTTTTTTTCTTTCATGATATTTCTCTAATTTTTTCGAGGAATTTGATACCATGTTTATCTCTTTATGACCATTAATAACAAGATGAGCGTCAATTCAAGATAAATGTCCGTGCGCGCGAGCTCTTTTAATACATAGCATATATGGGCAAAAACATGCCTATACAAAATCCATTATAGCTCTTTGGAATAAGCCGTGACCTTCAATTTGTTTTCATATTTAGATAGAGTATGAGTCGGAAATATGATTTAATGTCTCATTTGGCGATTAAAAATATTTTGACATCATCATAATGGCCTTCGAACTAAAAATAGGAATTTGCATAATATGACGTCAGCATATTTATGGAAAATTGATTTTATCTCTGTATATATTGATTGATTTTCTTCAAATTTTCGATATGTTGTAGCTAAGATAATTCTCTACAAGTTCAATTATAACCATTTTTCATTTTGATGACGTCATCAGAGTAAATATTTCGATTAAAGGCCTCATGTCAGAAATTTCATAATTTGCGTGTTATGACTATAGAAGGTGAATTTCGTTCACGTAATGAATCTACATGATATTGTTTTTTAAGAATTTTTAAGCAGTATCTTGCTTATTTTTGCTCTATTTTGTTTTCAAATATAGTTGACCAGCCCACCTATACTTGTTCCAAACAAGTATTATATGTCTAGTTTATTTTTCTTATTTCGAACCACTTTTTTGTGAGCAAGATAACTTTAAAATGGTTCAATCAAATACCTTGAAATTTTGCACACATATGTATAGGCATTAGAACAAAACACAGCAAATTGTTCAACCTTGACCTTGACTCATGACGTCATCCAGACGCCATTTTGTGAAATTTTCTGAAAATCAACTCATGATCATATCTTCATAACCAAAAGTAATTTCACCTTCATATTTATCATGATCTAGGTCAATATCAGTCCGGTCAATTTCAGGTCAAAAAACGCGCGCGTGCGCGTACGTCCGCGCGTCAGTGCGCGCGCAAAATTTTTAAATGCTCAAATTCGTCTCAAATTTATTTTGCATACGTTTCAGGTCATTTTAAGCATTTTATAAAAAATCGCGCGTACGAGCATGCGCGCGCGTTTTCGCGCGTTACACCATTAAAAAACATAAAATCGCCATTTTTTTTTCTTTCATGATATTTCTCATATTTTTTCAAGGAATTTGATTCCATGTTTATCTCTTTATGACCATTATTAACAAGATGAGCGTAAATTCAAGATAAATGTCAGTGCGCGCGAGGTCTTTTAATACATAGCATATATGGGCAAAAACATGCCTATACAAAATCCGTTATAGCTCTTTGGAATGCACCGGGATCCTCAATTTTTTTCATATTAAGATAGAGTATGAGTCGGAAATATGATTCCATGTCTAGTTTGGCCATTAAGTGTATCGTGACATCATCACAATGGCCTTGGAACTCAAAATACGAATTTGCATATTATGACGTCAGCATATTTATGTAAAATTGATTGTATCTCTGTAAATATTGATCAATTTTCTTCAAAATTTCGATATGTTGTAGCTAAGACAATTCTCTACAAGCGCAGTAATAACCATTTTTCATTTTGATGACGTCATCATAGTGAAAATTTTGATTAAAGGCCTCATGTCAAAAACTTCATAATTTGCGTGTTATGCCTATAGAAGGTGAATTTAGTTCACGTTATGAATCTACATGATATTGTCTTTTAAGAATTTGTAAGCAGTATGTCGCTTATTTTTGCTCTATTTTGTCTCAAATGTTAGTTGACCAGCCCACCTATACTTGTTCCAAACAAGTATTATATGTCTAGTTTATTATTTATTTTTCTTATTTCGACACACTTTTTTGTGAGCAAGATAACTTGAAAATGGTTCAATCAAATACCTTGAAATTTGGCACACATATGCATAGGCATTAGAACAAAACACAAACATTTGTTCAACCTTGACCTTGACTGATGACGTCATCTAGGCGCCATTTTGTGAAATTTTCTGAAAATCAACTCATGATCATATCTTCATAACCAAAAATCATTTCTCATTCATATTTATCATAATCAAGGTCAATATCAGTCCGGTCAATTTCAGGTAAAAAAACGCGCGCTTGCGCGTACGTCCGCGCGTTAGTGCGCGCGCAAAATTTCAAAATGCTCAAAATCGTCTCAAATTTATTTTACATACGTTTCAGGCCATTTTAAGCATTTCATAAAAAATCGCGCGTACGAGCATGCGCGCGCGTTTTCGCGCGTAACACCATTACATAACATAGAATCGCCATTTTTTTTTCTTTCATGATATTTCATATATTTGTTTGTACAATTTGATACCACGTTCATATCTTTATGACCATTAATAACAAGATGAGCGTCCATTCAAGATAAATATCCGTGCGCGCGAGCTCTTATAATACATAGCATATATGGGCAAAAACATGCCTATACAAAATCCATTATAGCTCTTTGGAATGCACCGGGATCCTCAATCTTTTTTCATATTTAGATAGAGTATGAGTCGGAGATATGATTTCATGTCTCATTTGGCCATTAAGTGTATCGTAACATCATCACAATGGCCTTGGAACTCAAAATACGAATTTGCATATTATGACGTCAGCATATTTATGTAAAATTGATTGTATCTCTGTAAATATTCATCAATTTTCTTCAAAATTTCGATATGTTGTAGCTAAGACAATTCTCTACAAGCGCATTTATAACCATTTTTCATTTTAATGACGTCATCATAGTGAAAATTTTGATTAAAGGCCTCATGTCAAAAACTTCATAATTTGCGTGTTATGCCTATAGAAGGTGAATTTAGTTCACGTTATGATTCTACATGATATTGTTTTTTTAAGAATTTGTAAGCAGTATGTCGCTTATTTTTGCTCTATTTTGTCTCAAATTTTAGTTGACCAGCCCACCTATACTTGTTCCAAACAAGTATTATATGTCTAGTTTATTCATGTTTTCTTTATAAAAAGCAGGGTTGTCCCATTCAAGCCACAAGGCCTGCTTTCCAAGGGAGCCCTGCTGTAACAAACAAATTACATTTCAAATATCTTACAATACACATACAAATACACAAAATATACAATAATACAAAAAAACATAATATAAACAAACTATAAAACATTTTATACAAATAGGAAATTAAATGAAAATGGAAGAGGAGAGAGAGTAAACGAAAGAGAGAGAGAGAGAGAGAGAGAGAGGGGGTGGTAGGAATACTTCATGTGAGCGATCGCAAAATCAACTCACTTGAATTTCACGGACATTTTGTTTAAAAATGGGTAGTGAGGCGGAACATTGGTAAGTATGGGTAGTGAGTTGAATAACTGTGCTGCTGTGTACAAGAAGGTCTGTTTTTTTTTAATCGGTTCTGGGTTTGGCAAGGTTGATGCATTGAAACTGATCTTGTGGATACTGGTTAGCACTTTGAGGTAGAGCTTGTTTTAGATAAACAGGAACAAGATTATTCAGGATTTTATACATAAGTACTTGATAATTGTATTCCAATCTGTGTTTGACGGATTGCAACCTTAATAAATTTAACATAGATTGTACAGGCGTATAATAATCTGCATCTAATACTAAACGACAATATTTGTTTTGACATTTCTGTAGTCGCTTTAAATCTTTCATTTTCAGTGATCCCCAAGCAGTTGAACAATAATCAATGTGAGGAAGAATTTAAGAAAAAGTATGAGTAAATAAACGTTTTGTCAAACAGTGCTTAATCCTCCGCATACATATAAGCGAGTTCATAATCCTCTTAACAACATCATTGACATGGGGAGACCAATCTAAGTTCTGATTTACAATAACACCCAGATATTTAAATTTTGTTACATTTTCTATAAGTTTACCATCCATTTTTATTTGTATTTTGTCTGGATTCTTCTTACATACATTAAGGACAAAACCAGAATGTACATCAAGCAATTTCTCAATTTAAGATATAATAAATTTACTACGATTCACTTTGCCATTGGTATGTACACATACACGAATACATATAAATATCATGTCTTTATCTGTCTAATGGATGTTTTGGCCACTGTGCAACACACGAAGCCATTGCAATATAAACATACCTATCATTATCATTATTTATTACAACCATTACCATAAGTTTAACTACTACAGCTATTATTATTACTACCACTACTACTGCTGCTACTACTTCTACATTACTTCACCTATTACATTATATTGCTATTATTATTGTTGTTATTATTACTATTATTGTAGTTATTATTATCATGATTATTATCATTATCGATGTTCCTACAACAATATATTATATATATATATATATATATATATATATATATAGCGATTCCTCGTAATGAATATTACCCGCCATGCATAGACCCATATTTCACAAGGGCCTCGCCATCTTTGAAAAGTACCCTACATAAGCATCAAATCTTAGCACATTGAGTTCATTGTGATACTTACACAATAAACCTTTTCTTGTACACAAGAAGCCTCTCCGCATTATAAGCTACAAGGTTCCCAGAAGGAGTTACGGGGCATGGGCTAATGTAGACGTATCGGTCGTATACCACGATCCTTGCCTCGTTGATACCATCACAAGACACCTGATCAACTGCGTAGACATTATCCACTGGAACCCAGTATGTGATGTAGACTGTGTCTGTCAGTTTGTCAACGCGACACTCTGGCGCGCACCACTCAGCACAGTGTATGACAGCCTTCTCTGCTCCTGATCGTGAGATGACAGTGAATTCATTATCTCCTGTCTGCACAACGATATCACCTGATGACAAGGCTTGTATCCCACCCTTTACCACCTTGCCCTGCATCGTAATAGTGTTTACTATCTTACCATCAGCAGGGTTGATGACGTAGATATTAGACTGATCATTCTGAGTAGCGAGAACCATCCCTTCCCTGTCAACATCAACGTACACCATTTCAGATATGCCATTCCTCGGTATGCTGATGTCTCTAATCACCTTCCATTGTCTGTCATAGAGAGTGATGCATCCATCCAGTCCGTCACCCAGGCTGTCCAGGCTGCACTTACCACATGCTATTACGTTGCTATCTATGAGGGCGCATGATGTAATACACACTTTACCATGTCCTTCAATGACTTTCTGTGTGTGTCCTGTGCTGATATTTGTAATATACGTAGCTTTGTTCTTTACGTCCTGCACACATATCTCATCATCACTGATCAAACCACACAATATAGGTTTATTAACTATCGATGGAATGTCGATTGACTTGACAAGCTTCCATTTACCAATATAGCCATCGATTCTCCCGTAGTATTCCCCACCTACTTCACCCCCGACAAACTGCACTCTCTTAACTTCACCCTGTATTCTGTCAAGACAGTCGCTAACATCTTGATGAACAATCAAATTGTCATCTAGGGATGCAAGTACTTCAGGAGTTTCCTGTACTAATGTTTTGTCCTCTTGTTTGATTCTTTTGATCTTGGAATCAATGTTATCCATTGTTCTGATTGCGTGCTGATTCTTCTGTTTAAGATATTTTATCTTTTTAGGAATCGCCTCGCTGATTGCTTTTGTCTCCGACTCGACTTTTGCTTGGCTTTCTTTGAGAATTAGTTGTTGCTGTTCTGCTTCTTCGTGACATGATTTGATCCGTTTTTCCCTCTTTTTGTTAATGTGTTTTATTTCTTCATCCGCCTCTTCGTCAATCGAACGAATCGCTCGTTCTTCCTTATCTTTCACACTATTCAACTTGTCTTCGAATGCCACCATAAGTTTATCGTTGACTGATTGTAAATGCTTACTTGCAGAGGTTGCAGTGGACTCTAGTTTAAAGTCAATCGCTTTAAGTTCTTTCTTTATTTCCTCTATCTCTTGCTGCTTGTCATCCAGTTTCCTCCTTCTCTCCAAAATTACATCTTCAATATTTTCCAGGTGACATGGTTTCTGGTGATCTTTGGTCGCACATGGATGACAAAGAGGGATTTTGTGTTCTTTGCAGTAAAACTTGATTGGCTCCCCGTGTATGTCACATGACCATGCCATGTCATGACCCTTTCTAGTGTGTAGCTCGACCTGTTCATCTTTCTCTCCTGGGAACTTAGAAGCCATGATGAGAAGCAAATGGTTGGAAGTATCCTGCATTGTTAACAATAATAAAATTACAAAAATAGGGATATGACCTTCAGAGACCTTCAGAGATGACACGAAGAAGCGGATCAGGAAAAAGAGACAGACTAAGACATATACGATAGGTGGAGGGGAAATGAATTGGAAAACAGAAACATAGAATAGAATATCAAGTATTTCATCTAATCTTTTCTTTATTATTCTGTCTTCTACTCCTATTGCTCGTCAGTATAATTTACTAAAATATTCATACTCAGTCAGGCGAATATAAGTAAAACGTGCACTATGGGATCATTACATTCGTATAGTAGCTCCTCCTTAACCCTAATAAGGCCGGGCTATTTGAAGTCTTACTACGGCCGGGGGGGGGGGGGGCCATTATGGCCCCCCCCCCAAGATCTCGGCCGTGAAACGGCCGATCTCCGCGAAAATGTGCACGCATGTCAAGTGAAGTGTATAGAACAATATGATAATTTCAATTTTTTGAAAAAAATCCCTCATTTGCATATTTATGGTAATTTATGCAAATAACGTCATAAAATCACATTTTTACCCATAAATCCTATATTATTCATATTTAAGCATTCTTTTTCACTACATATATTCATTAGACCATTTGGAACAATAATACGACAAAACAAATTGGAAGAGCCAGCTTATTCCTCATGTTATCTCTTGTTTTGATAATTTCTTATGTATTTCATTGTTTTTTTAACTTATTTATGTTATTGTTTTTTGTTTTTTTTCATTTCTTCCTACAATTCAACTATTTTGACTCCCAAAACAACCACCTAAACTTAAACAAGACCCAATAACCAATGTTTGATCTATTTTTAGGAAAATTGACATTTCCATATGTTTTGTACACAAATCACAAAAAATGAGCGATTTTCGGGCTGACATTCAAAGACAAAAGGTCACGTGACCTTGTAACTATAGGTCCGATTTTTTTTTCTTTTTTTTTTAAAGATGCGCAAGACTCTAAAGAAAAAAGTCAGCGAGCGGCGAGGCGCCATCCATATGCGTTCTCGAACAATCAGAAAAATCGTGGAGGGGGGGGGGCCATAATGGCCCCCCCCCCCTCCACGATTTTTCCGATTGCTCGGGAACGCATATGGATGGCGCCCCGCCGCTCGCTGACTTTTTTCTTTCGAGTCTTGCGCAACTTTTAAAAGATTTTTTTTGAAAATCGGATCTACGGTTACAAGGTCACGTGACCTTTTGTCTTTGCATGTCAGCCCGAAAATCGCTCATTTTCGAGATTTGTGTACAAAACATATGTAAAAGTAATTTTTCCTAAAATCAGATCAAACATGGGTTATTGAGTCTTGTTTAAAGTTTAGGTGGTTGTTTTTGGAGTCAAAATAGTTGAATTGTAGTAAGAAATGAAATAAAACAACAAAAACAATGAAATACATGAGTTAAAAAAACAATGAAATACATAAGAAATTATCAAAACATAACATAAGGAATAAGCTGGCTCTTCCAAATTTGTTGTTGTATTATTATTCAGAATGGTCTAATGAATGTATGTAGTGAAAAAAAATGCTTAAATATGAATAATATATGATTTATGGGTAAAAATGTGATTTTTGTGATTTTTATGACTTTATTTGCCATTTACCATAAATATGCAAATGAGTAAATTTTTCAAAAAATTGAAATTATCATATTATTCTGTACACTTCACTTGATATGCGTGCAAATTTTCACGGCGATCGGCCGCTTCGCGGCCGAGATCTTAAGGGGGGGGGCATAATGCCCCCCCCCCCCCCCCCCGGCCATAGTAAGACCTCAAATAGCCCGGCCTTATTAGGGTTAAAGGGATCCGGCAACTTTGTCTCAGATTTTGAAACAAAATTCTGGATTTAGCTTACGCTGCAATGATAAGTATGAACCTTTAGGTGAGTCATGAATCCCATGACTTTTAACAAGCCGATCGCCTGTCTGATTATCAAGATATTTATGATTGGAATTACAAATTTTGAAAACGGTTTGCCAAACAGTTTTCATAACGCTACAGTCAATTGGGGAAAACGAGTATGGTAAAACCGGTCACTCAAAGATTTTTACTTTTTGAGGCACTTCTTGATCATTTTGAAGCGCGCTTTTGTTAGGGCTTCAATATTACACCATATCACAGACACTGATAACAAGTTGAGCCGTGTATCTCAGATTTAACACTGTTAAACGATCCCTTTAATAAACTCAGCACTAAAACAAACAAGTAGAGAAGAAAACTATTGCTTATCTAACGTCTGATTATTCTGTTGTCATAATTAAAAGTATTTCTTATAACAATATAAAATATTACTTACTAACAGTTTGTTTTATTCCGTTGCGCCGAGGACTTATATCCACCATGAGACAAGGAAGTAGTATTACAGTGTACAGTTTGCACGTAGGCAATTGTAAGCGCAGTGCGTATAATTTGTGAAATATTAAAACAAATCCCAGCGCAGCTAAATGGTTAATGCTCCAGTGCACCCATCGGAAAAGTATAGTTCAAAGTTCAAATTTCAAAGCGCTGTGTTTAAGGGTGCGTTCAATCGAATTTTCGAAGCTAGAATCACAAACATGAATCACAATTCAAAACGCCGTTACAAAAAGCAAGGTCACTGCGGTTTGCGTTCAAGCGATTTTTCATCAACGCTGATTCTAGCTCATTGCGAGCCAAACCACTGCGCATCACACTGCGCAGTATGGCCCAGGAACTTCGGCGCGCGCTTTCTGGAATTGTTTACGGCCGACTGTCGACTGCTGTTTTGAGCATAGATCGCAATAATAAGACAAAGAATGAGAAGGTGATAGAAGGAAGAAACGAAGAATAACATAAGGAAAGACAGAAAGACAGAAAGAGAGAGTGATAGAATGCTTAAAACAAAGAATTACATAAAAGGTGATAGAAGGGAAAAACAAAGCATAACATAAGAATAGAAGGAAGAAACAAAGAATAACAAAAGAGAAGGTAATAGAAGGAAAAAACAAAGAATAACATAAAGATAGAAGGAAGAAAGGAAGAAACAAAGAATAACATAAGGAAAGACAGAAAGAGAATGTGAAAAAAGGAAGGAACAAAGAATGACATAAGGAAGAACAGAAAGAGAAAGTGATAGAATGATTAAAACAAAGAATAACATAAGAGAAGGTGAAAGAAGGAAGAATCAAAGAATAACATAAGGAAAGATAGAAAGAGAAAGTAACAGAATGATTAAAACAAAGAATAACATAAGAGAAAGTGATAGAATTATAAAAACAAAGAATAGCATAAGAGAAGATGATAGAAGGAAGAAACAAAGAATAACATAAGGAAAGACAGAAAGAGAAATTGATAGAATGCTTAAAACAAAGAATTACATAAGAAAAGGTGATAGAAGGAAAAAACAAAGAATAACATAAGTATAGAAGGAAGAAACAAAGAATAACATAAGGAAAGACAGAAAGAGCAAATGATAGAATGATAAAAACAAAGAATAACATAAGAAAAGGTGAAAGAAGGAAGAATCAAAGAATAACATAAGGAAAGATAGAAAGAGAAAGTAACAGAATGATTAAAACAAAGAATAACATAAGAGAAAGTGATAGAATTATAAAAACAAAGAATAGCATAAGAGAAGATGATAGAAGGAAGAAACAAAGAATAACATAAGGAAAGACAGAAAGAGAAATTGATAGAATGCTTAAAACAAAGAATTACATAAGAAAAGGTGATAGAAGGAAAAAACAAAGAATAACATAAGTATAGAAGGAAGAAACAAAGAATAACATAAGGAAAGACAGAAAGAGCAAATGATAGAATGATAAAAACAAAGAATAACATAAGAAAAGGTGAAAGAAGGAAGAATCAAAGAATAACATAAGGAAAGATAGAAAGAGAAAGTAACAGAATGATTAAAACAAAGAATAACATAAGAGAAAGTGATAGAATTATAAAAACAAAGAATAGCATAAGAGAAGATGATAGAAGGAAGAAACAAAGAATAACATAAGGAAAGACAGAAAGAGAAAATGATAGAAGGAAAAACAAGGAATAACATAACGGAACAGGCCACGATGGTATAGTGAACGCAAATTGCATGCAAAGCGGGCGCGCGGTATTTCCCAAACCGGAAGAGACTTCGTCATACAATCATGATTGAGAACTCCGTCCGTTCAATCGAATTTTAGCGACCGTGATTCTTTTGAATCATGATACAAAACGCATCTTTTTCAGCGTTTCATGTTTGTGTTTTCAAACACGTTTATTTTTACGACCGACGAAAAAATCGCTTGAACGCATTGCGTTTTAAACTAAACGTCTTTAGAAACCGTGATTCTAGGGTGAAAAAGTGTCGATTAAACGCACCCTTAGTATACTCATGGCTCGTGGTAGCCTTTAAACAAGGCCACATGTCTGATAGACGCCGAGCTACTAAAAGGAGTCTAATCGCGAAAACCCGAGTGAACGACAGAGCGAGCAGACGGTCGCGCGTTCACCCCGGGTATCTAGACTCATCTCAGCCGCTGTTTGGGGTGGAAAATAGCCAGAGTTACGAGGCCTTGTCAAAAGGCTAGGCTCGTGGTAACTCTGTAGAATCTTAAAGATTTCATGACATAAAAGCGCTCTTAGCCGAGCGACAAATCCATTGTCTTATATTATATGATAACAAGAATTAGTCGAATATCAGGTTCACTGATGGAACAGAGTAATACTACCAAGGCACAGGGTCTCGGTCATTTAGAAATACTGTGAGCATGCGCGACAATAGGTTTTCCAGAACGTCATACCTTAATAGCTTAGGCTACCCGAGTATTACAACATACAGACAGAGTGTGAGATCATGGCATGTTTAATGATATGGAGGTCAAAGGTTAGGATATTCGTTTCATCTACTCAATCTGATCAGCTATTCAGACGATAATTTGCCATTGTTCGCTTTCAGACAAGGCACGCAATAGAATGACATTATATGAAGGGGTTTCCCACCTTTACATTCAAGCGATGTATGATGATATCGCTACCACCCACTTAGACAATATGAGTGCACACATAGAAAGGAAGACAATAGCATGACTACTATATGTGAACGCCTTGTATGTGCCTCTGAAACTGTTTACATAGATGAACTCGAAAGCAAGTGTAGGCGATTTGATAATGCGAAGAGTTGTGTGATGTACAGTATATTAGATCTCTGCGCTCTTTGATATTTGTTTTTACTTACATTACTCTAAAAGGGCATTCTGATGCATTCTGATAATGAACACATGCATTCCCAACAAACAAGGTGTGTACTCAATAGACACTGTCTGATGTCTGTATGCAAGTTTGACTTTTAGGTTTACCTTTATCCCTCCATATCACCACTGTTTCTTTCGTCTACTACACTCATCCAACAGTTTGCCTTTCTTTTTTTCTCAGAGAGAAGAGAAGAGAGAGAGAGTGAGTGTGTGCGTGTGTGTGGTGTACGTGTGCGTGCTCGCGTGTGCGTGTTAGTGTGTGCGTGTGTGTGTGAGAGAGAGAGAGAGAGAGAGAAAGTTTCCGCTTGGATAAGGTGGGTTGGATTCCTCCAAATAATATTTCTAAATAGATTCCCGGACAAATTTATGACGGTTTTTTTTTCTTCAAATGTATTTTTTTTGTATTAAAAAATATTAAATTACTGTTTATATTGTTGATCAACATCAACCATACAGCGAGGGAGGAGCCTGGTAATTATCGGCTTATATTTCTTATTCTGGTTAATTTTGCATTTTATTACTCTACTTTAAAGCACAGAAAATAATTACTATTGCTCTCTTCCCCCCCCCCCCTCTCTCTCTCTCTCTATCTCTATCTATCTCTCCCCTCTCTCTTCTTTCTCCTCTCTCTCTCTCTCTCTCTTCCTCCTCTCTCTCTCTTCTCTTCTATGACTATCTTTTCTAGCATACCTTCTCTCTCCCTATTTTTCTCCGCGCCTCTCTTTGACTCTGTAAAATACCTAGTCTCTCGGTCAGGCGGTTATGCCATACAGCTTTCGTCCTCTTATTTACAACATAAATACGCTTCAAACGGCAAATACTGAAAAAGCATGCACTCATTTTTATTTAAACTCACTGAGCTGATAACAAAGAAAGACATAAACACTCATAAATCAAATATACAAGGATAACATACCGAAATGAAAAAAATGACAGCAATACATAATTAGGCCCAAGTATTTCATTTTAACAATTTTAGCCTCAAATACATAAAAATTTATCCCTGAATATTTATTTGGTGAAATACAAATATTAGAGAAAACGACATATTTTTGATGATTGACATTTATAACTGAATAAACAAATTTCACATTCATTAAGTATTTGTAAGTTGTATTTACAGGCACAATATTATTCTCTTTCAAAGCCCACTTAAATGCATACAATAAACTTTCACTGACTAGCATGCGAAACAGAAAGTTAAAAGCAGAAAGAAAATGAAAATGTTAGCATACGTGGTGTATAAATAGAGTGCCGTTCCTTTTCAAAAGAAATAGAAATGAGTAACATGAATATACTATATAATTCAAGTAAACGTTCCTTAAATTTTCAACATATTTCTGTTAACAAAGTTCCCTTTTCCCCATCACATCGACTGAGTCATAACGCTACAATTTCACAAACAGTTTTACACATCAAGCGATATTACTGGAGCCTGTCTCGATCTTAAGAAGATTTGGGGCTTCGATAGGCTAAACTCCCTCTTGAAATTTCTGGCAAAAATTGTTATAATCACTATTTTGTTTTGTTTTGAAACTGTGGAGATGTGGGGCTTAAAGACAATTAATTGCCTGTAAAAACCATCGCAACTACTTTGGGAAAATCAACTTGATGTAGTTTTAATATAGACCTTTCCATCACTTTTAGAAATGATTGAGCATTACAATGACGTATTGTGTCACCTGACTTTTATTTTATTTACCAGACAGTATTGAAATTGCCATTGAGTTGATTATTCGAAAAGTTTTGCTATTGGATAATCATCTATATAGAAATATGTTTCTAAAAGAAATGTTAACTGGGTTAAAAAAAAGATTACTTATTCATTTGAAAGTGTATTACAACAATTCCATATGACATTTAGAAAATGGTGACAACATATTTTACTATTTAAATGTTATAACTGCATAATTAGAACATGTATTATTTCACGATTATTTGAAATTAGTTGTTTAGTTCATTAGAATCAGTAATTAATATAAAGATTGCTAAAAGTATTGATTTTCTTTATTCTTATATGTATTTATAATTTGTAAAACTGAATTGTATGAGTCTCCGGACTTTGTATTAAGTATGTTTTTATTTACAATGAACCAGAATTGAATTGAATTGAATCGTATTTTGTATAAATATCAATCAAAAAGAAGCCTTAGAAAAACAAAGCTCATGAAACTATAAAATGAGTCCATTAAAGATAAAGGGTATTAAATGACTTTAGATAATTAAGGATATAGGAATGAATATAAAGCACAGTACACGATCATAGCTAGATTTTTCCGGAATATACATATACAGTTATCACAAAGCCGATAGAAGTCCCGAACAATAAAAACAATCTTTAAACATCAACATTTCAACTCAAATATTATCGAATTGTACTCTAGAAAGCTTTCGTCTGTATGTAGGTGTACACGAAAGTCACAAGCCAAACAAAACAAATCTGTACAGACGTTGAAGGACGCCATTATTCTACATAAGTTGACCTTCCTTTATCATAAAGCAACATTGCACAATGAACACAATCGCAAAGACTCTCGATAAATCAACTTAGTTAATCTCAATATCCTGATTTACATGGTCCATATCCCTTTGAACTGTACGGTTATTACAATGACTCAATCCGAATAGGAATTTAATGGGAATAGCTCGAGTTGATTTTTCGAAAGTCTTTGCGATCGTGTTAATTAGGCTTCATTTAAACGATTAGCTTTTCCTTATATAATCATATGGGTCAAAACTACAATCAATTTCTCCTTCTAAGATATATACATTTCCTACAATTCACTATGCCATTGCTATTTATACATACACAGATACATACATGTCATGTCTTTATCTTTCTTATAGATTTGTTGTCCACTGTGCAATACACAAAGTAATTGCAGTATAAACATACATATTATTATTGCACTTATTATCATAATTGTATTTACTACTACTACTACTACTACTACTACTACTATACTACTACTACTACTACTCCTACAACTACTACTCCTACAACTACTACAAGTACCACTACTACTAGTACTACTACTACTACTACTACTACTACTACTACTGTTACTTCTACTTCTACTACACCTATTACATTATACTACTATTATTAATATTGTTACTATTACTATGTTACTATAAACACTCAACCTTAGCAACTATTGGACATCTATAAAAAATCGCTGCCTGGCAGCTGAAAGAAGAAATACAACAATTCATCAAATCAAAATATGTAATACAAATACACACTTCTGCTGTGCGCCCAGACTCTTAAGAAAAGGGAAACTGTTAATGTGTTTTATGAACAATCGGGAACTGTTATGAAGCAATCCAAACAAATTCACCTGGTGGATTGTTTTTGTTGTTGATGTGGTTGTTGTTTGTGTTATCGGTGTTGCTGTTAATATTGCGGCAGATGTGGGTGTTATTGTTGCCGTTGCTGTCGTTATGGTGGGGGTTGTTGTTGATGTCGTCTTTCGTGCATATTCGATTGCTACTATATATTTCATATGTTCTGACCTGCTTTAGAAATATTGAGTTCGAAATTGGTAAGATTTCAATTATTTGATATTTAGACACAACCTTTTTTTTCTAACTAACTAAATGAATCCGATATATGTACTAAATATACATGTATTTCTTAATTTGTGAAATATTTTTAGATTTAAATTTGAACTTGATATGATTTCCTGCTATTTAAAATGTGAACACATCTTTCTCCTTTTTAGCCTACGTGCTGTATAAATAGAATGCCGTTTCTTTATCTAAGGAAATAGTAATGAGTAGAATGAATTTACTATCTGTTTCAAGTGAATGTTCCTAAAATCTTCAAAATATTTCTGTGAATAAAGTCCATCTATTCGACTAAGTCATAACTCTACAATTTCACAAACAGTTTTACACATCAAGCGATATTTATGGAGCCTGTCTCGATCTAAAAAAGTTTGGGGCTTCCATCTGATCACTCCCTCTTGGAATTTCTAGCTAAAATTGTTATAATCACTATTTTGTTTTGTTTTGAAACTGTGGAGATGTGGGGCTTAAAGACAATTAATTGCCTGTAAAAACCATCGCAACTACTTTTGGATAGTCATCTTGACGTCATTTCAATATAGCCCTGGCCATCACTTTTAGAAATTCTTGAGCAATACAATGACGTATTGTGTTATCTGGACCTGACTTATATTCCATATACCGGACAGTATTGAAATTGCCATTGAGTTGATTTTTTCGAAAGTCTTTGAGATCGTGTTAATTACGCTACATTAAACGATTAGCTTTCCCTTTCAAATACATACATATTATTAATATTACAACTATTATAATCATTTTAAATACTACAACTACTACAACTACTACTACTACTGCTGCTGCTCCCACTTCTACTTCACTTACTGCATTATATTACTATTATAATTATTGTTAGTATCACTATTATCATCTTCACAATGACATACAATCCTGAATATGGTATTAAAGAAATGGAAGAGCCCAGATTCAATTTCGGGGTAAAATACAAGAAGGCGAAATTCAGCGAAGTTTGGTATCTGTTCTGCTTACACAACGAAACTCTTCTTGTACACTAACAACTTCTCTCCATCGCAAGTTACAAGACTACCAGAAGGAGTTACAAGGCATGGGCTAATATGGCGGCATCGGCCCGATATATCGTGTTCCACGATCTTCCTTGCCTGTATGATACCATCACATGACACCTGATCAACTGCGCAGATAGTAAAATCTATACTCCAGTATGCGATGTAGAGTGTGTCTGTCATTTTGTCAACGCAACACTCTGATAGGCGCCAGCCATCAAAGTGTTTGGCGGCTTTCTCTCCTGATCGTGAGATGACACTGAATCCCATATGACCTGTCCTCACAACGATATCACCTGATGACAAGGCTAGTATCTTACCCCACACATCCTTGCCCTGCATCCTAATGGTGTTTAGTATCTTACCATCATCGGGGTTTATGGCGTAGATATTAGACTGAAGGATCTGGGCAGCGAGGATCATCCCATCCCTGTCAACATCAACGTATACTGCACTACAGCCTAAATTCCTCGGTATGCTGATGTCTCTAATCACCTTCCATTGTCTGTCATAGAGAGTGACGCATCCATCCAAGCTGTCATCCGTGCAGCCTCGTACCCCTGAACCACATACTATTACGTTGCTGTCTATGGGCATGGGGTTGCATGATACAAACATGCTATGATGTCCTACAATGACTAGCTGTGTGTGTTCAGTGCTGATACTTGTAACGTAAATGTCATTTTTACCATCGTCTAACATACATATCTCATCATCACTGATCAAACCACACACCTGGCAGCTATTAACCGTCGATGGCATGTGGATTGACTTGACAAGCTCCCATTTACCGATATAGCCATCAATTCTCCCGTAGTATTCCCCACCTACTTCACCCTCGACAAACTTTACTCTCTGAACTTCATTCTGTATTCGGTCAAGACAGTCGCTAACATCTTGATGAACATTCAAACTTAAATGTTCATCTAGGGATTCAAGTACTTGAGGAGTTTCATTCACTAATGTTTTGTCCTCTTGTGTGATTCTTTTGATCTTGGAATCAATTGTATCCAATGTGCTGATTGCGTGCTGAATCTTATTTTTGAGATGTTTTATCTTTTTAGCAACCACCTCGCTGATTGTTTTTGTCTCTGACTCGACTTTTGCTTGGCCTTCTTTGATGGTTAGTTGTTGTTGTTCTGCTTCTTCGTGACATGATTTGATCCGTCTTTCCCTCGCTTCGTTATTGATTTGTATTTCTTCATCCGCCTCTTCGTCGATCGAACGAATCGCTCGTTTTTCCTTATCTTTCACACTCTTTAATTTGTTTTCGAATGCCACCTTAAGTTCATCGTTGACGGATTGTAAATGGATACTTGCAGAGGCTGCAGTAGACTCTAGTTTAAAGTCAATCGCTTTCAGTTGTTTCTTCGTTTCCTCTATCTCTGGCTGCTTGTCATCCAGTTTCCTCCTTCTCTCCAAAATGACATCTTCAATATTTTCCAGGTGACATGGTTTCTGGTGATCTTTGGTCGCACATGGATGACAAAGAGGGATCTCGTGTTCTTTACAGTAAAATTTGATTGACTCCCCGTGGATGTCACATGACCATGCCATGTCGTGACCTTTTCTAGTGTGTAGCTCGACCTGTTCATCTTTCTCTCCTGGGAACTTAGAAGCCATGATGAGAAGCAAATGGTTGGAAGTATCCTGCATTGTTAACAATAATAACATTACAAAAATAGGGATATGACCTTCAGAGACCTTCAGAGATGACACGAAGAAGCGGATCAGGAAACAGAGACAGACTAAGACATATACGATGGGTGGAGGGGAAATGAATTGGAAAACAGAAACATAGAATAGAATATCAAGTATTTCATCTAATCTTTTCTTTATTATTCTGTCTTGTACTCCTATTGCTCGTCAGTATAATTTACTAAAATATTCATACTCAGTCAGGCGAATATAAGTAAAACGTGCACTATGGGATCATTACATTCGTATAGTAGCTCCTCCTTAACCCTAATAAGGCCGGGGGGGGCATTATGCCCCCCCCCCCTCCACGATTTTTCCGATTGCTCGGGAACGCATATGGATGGCGCCCCGCCGCTCGCTGACTTTTTTCGTTCGAGTCTTGCGCAACTTTTAAAAGAATTCTTTTGAAAATCGGATCTACGGTTACAAGGTCACGTTACCTTTTGTCTTTGCATGTCAGCCCGAAAATCGCTCATTTTCGAGATTTGTGTACAAAACATATTATGTAAAAGTCATTTTTCCTAAAATCAGATCAAACATGGGTTATTGAGTCTTGTTTAAAGTTTAGGTGGTTGTTTTTGGAGTCAAAATAGTTGAATTGTAGTAAGAAATGAAATAAAACAACAAAAACAATGAAATACATAAGTTAAAAAAACAATGAAATACATAAGAAATTATCAAAACATAACATAAGGAATAAGCTGGCTCTTCCAAATTTGTTGTTGTATTATTATTCAGAATGGTCTAATGAATGTATGTAGTGAAAAAGAATGCTTAAATATGAATAATATATGATTTATGGGTAAAAATGTCATTTTTGTGATTTGTATGACTTTATTTGCCATTTACCATAAATATGCAAATGAGTAAATTTTTCAAAAAATTGAAATTATCATATTATTCTATACACTTCACTTGATATGCGTGCAAATTTTCACGGCGATCGGCCGCTTCGCGGCTGAGATCTTAAGGGGGGGGGCATAATGCCCCCCCCCCCCGGCCATAGTAAGACCTCAAATAGCCCGGCCTTATTAGGGTTAAAGGGATCCGGCAACTTTGTCTCAGATACTGAAACAAAATTCTGGATTTAGCTTACGCTGCAATGATAAGTATAAACCTTTAGGTGAGTCATGAATCCCATGACTTTTACAAGCCGATCGCCTATCAAGATATTTATGATTGGAATTACAAATTTTGAAAACGGTTTGCCAAACAGTTTTCATAACGCTACAGTCAATTGGGGAAAACGAGTATGGTAAAACCGGTCACTCAAAGATTTTTACTTTTTGAGGCACTTCTTGATCATTTTGAAGCGCGCTTTTGTTAGGGCTTCAATATTACACCATATCACAGACACTGATAACAAGTTGAGCCGTGTATCTCAGATTTAACATTGTTAAACGATCCCTTTAATAAACTCAGCACTAAAACAAACAAGTAGAGAAGAAAACTATTGCTTATCTAACGTCTGATTATTCTGTTGTCATGATTAAAAGTATTTCTTATAACAATATAAAATATTACTTACTAACAATTTGTTTTATTCCGTTGCGACGAGGACTTATATCCACCATGAGACAAGGAAGTAGTATTACAGTGTACAGTTTGCACGTAGGCAATTGTAAGCGCAGTGCGTATAATTTGTGAAATATTAAAACAAATCCCAGCGCAGCTAAATGGTTAATGCTCCAGTGCACCCATCGGAAAAGTATAGTTCAAAGTTCAAATTTCAAAGCGCTGTGTTTAAGTATACTCATGGCTCGTGGTAGCCTTTAAACAAGGCCACATGTCTGATAGACGCCGAGCGACTAAAAGGAGTCTAATCGCGAAAACCCGAGTGAACGACAGAGCGAGCAGACGGTCGCGCGTTCACCCCGGGTATCTAGACTCATCTCAGCCGCTGTTTGGGGTGGAAAATAGCCAGAGTTACGAGGCCTTGTCAAAAGGCTAGGCTCGTGGTAACTCTGTAGAATCTTAAATATTTCATGACATAAAGCGCTCTTAGCCCAGCGACAAATCCATTGTCTTATATTATATGATACCAAGAATTAGTGGAATATTAGGTTCACCGATGGAACAGAGTAATACTACCAAGGTCCGGGGTCTCAGTCATGTAGAAACACTAGGGTGCTTTAGTAACGAGACGGTACGCACAGGAGACGGTAACGCGAGCGAAAAAAACAAACTGCGCATGCGCGATTCTGAATTCTCTCCGTCCCGTCGATTTTCGGAACGGTACTCGGCCAACATAGCGTTCGTTCCCTAAACACGACGTAAGAGAGAGAGCTGACAAATAATGTGTATCTAGATCTAACAATGCAGGGCCCTACTGAAGATAAAAACAGGGAATATACTAGTGTTTCCAATGTCTGTTCGGTATCTATACATCAATCTACAATAAATTGATGGTTTGGCCGTTTAGGCCTACTTTGGGGGCCCTTTTTCATCGTTATGCATGACGTGCCTGCACGCTGTGCACTACAGCCCACCGCCGGGTCTATTGCCCCGGCGCTCCGGCCAAGCCACGAGGCCCAAGAGCACTAGCATCAAAAGGCAGCAGGACTGGTGTGCAGTTCAGCGCGGCTTTGCGTTCCCGTCGCCTTTAGCGGACAGCGAAAGCGCTTAAATATCACGACGGTAACAAGAGTGCGAGACCCGTCACAGTTGGTTAAACACTCCGTCTCCTGTGCGTACCGTCTCGTTACTAAAGCGCCCTACTGTAAGCATGCGCGACAATAGGTTTTCCAGAACGTCATACCTTAATAGCTTAGGCTACCCGAGTATTACAACATACAGACAGAGTGTGAGATCATGGCATGCTTAATGATATGGAGGTCAAAGGTTAAGATATTCTTTTCATCTACTCAATCTGATCAGCTATTCAGACGATATTTTGCAATTGTTGGCTTTTAGACTAGGCACGCAATAGAATAACATTATATGAACGGGCTTCCCACCTTTACATTCAAGCGATGTATGATGATATCGCTACCACCCACTTACAAAATATGAGTGCACACATAGAAAGGAAGACAATAGCATGACTTCTATATGCGAACGCCTTGTATGTATGTGCCTCTGAAACTGTTTACATAGCAATGTACTCGAAAGCAAGTGTAGGCGATTTGATAATGCGAAGAGTTGTGTGATGTACAGTATATTATATCTCTGCGCTCTTTGATATTTGTTTTACTTACATTACTCTAAAAAAAAGCATTCTGATGCAAATAAGAAACACATGTATTCCCAACAAACAAGGTGTGTACTCAGTAGACACTGTCTGATGTCAATGCAAGTTTGACTTTTAGGTTTACCTTTATCCCTCCATATCACCACTGTTTCTTTCGTCTACCAACTCATCCAACGGTTAGCTTTTCTTTTTTTTCTCATAGAGAAGAGAAGAGAGAAAGAGTGTCTGTGTGTTGTGTGTGTGAGAGTGTGTGTGGTTTGCGTGTTTTTGTGTGCGTGTGTGTGAAAGAGAGAGAGAGAGAGAGAGAAAGCTTCCGCTTGGATAAGGCGGGTTGGATTCCTCCAAATAATATTTCTAATAGATTCCCGAACAAATTTATGACGTTTTTTTTCTTCTTCAAATGTATTTTTTTTGTATTAAAAAATATTAAATTACTTTTTATATTGTTGATCAACATCAACCATACAGCGAGAGAAGAGCCTGGTTATTATCGGCTTATCTTTCTTATTCTGGTTCATTTTGCATTTTATTACTCTCTCTCTCTCCCTCTCTCTCTCTTCTCTCTGCTCTCTCTCTCTCTCACTCTCTCTTCTCTTATATGCCTACCTTTTCTCGCATCCCTTCTCTCTCCCTATTTTTCTCCGCGCCTCTCTTTGACTCTCAGTCAGGCGGTTTTGCCATACAACTTTCTTCCTCTTATTTACAACATAAATACGCTTTAAACGGCAAATATTGAAGAAAGCATGCACTCATTTTTATTTAAACTCACTGAGCTGATAAGAAAGAAAGATATAAACACAAATATATCAAATATGCAATGATAACATACCGAAGGGAAAAATAACAGCAATACATAATAATAATAATAATAATAATAATAATAATTAAGATTTATATAGCGCTGGTATACAAGTACAGTTTCTAAGCGCTTTACAAAACAAGTGAAATGAAAAGTACGGTTAAACTAAATATGTAATAAGGATCAACAAGAAACGTGAAATGAACAATGCGCTTAATTTGGACGAATTACTTGACTAACAATGTATAACAATAACATGGTAATGAAAAATGAAAATGTAAATACAATTATTAAGTATCATTAATGAAACTGCAATAATTATGTACATTAAACAATAAATAAATTACAAGAAGATAGGACATGTGGTTATAAATACGGCATGATGATGGACAATTACTTCGTGTTGAATAGAAGTCTTAAGTCTACGTTTAAAAGTGTCAAGAGTTGGGGATTCACGGACAGAGACGGGGAGATTATTCCAGAGTTTAGGAGCACATACAGAGAAGGCACGATCTCCATAGCGGGTGTGAGTTCGAAGACCAGATGATAGTTGAAGATGAACAGATGATGATGATGATGATAACTAGGCCTATGTATTTAATTTTAACAATTTTCGCCTCAAATACATAAAGATTGATCCTTGAATATTTATTTGGTGAAATACAAATATTAGAGAACAGGATATTATTTAGATTCTCGACATTTATAACTGAATAAACAGATTTTACATTGAGTTGATTTGTGAAAGTCTTTGCTATCGTATTTTGTATAAATATCATGTATTGTGTCAACTGTTCAATACACATAGTCATTGCAATATAAACATACATATTTTTATTATTACAACTGTAATTATAATTGTAACTACTACTACTACTACTTATACAACTACTACTATCTTTGCAAATTACTGTTATTATTATTATTATTGCTATTATTATTAATTTTATTATCATTATCATTATCGTTAATCCTCCCACAAAATATATACAATATTCCCTCGGAGTAAAGATAAACGGCCATACCTAGACCCATATGACGAGATCCTCTCCCGTCTTTGAAAAGTGCAAAACATAAACATCCTACCTTAGCAACTATTGAACATTTACATAAATCGCTACCTGGCAGCTTAAAGGAGAAATATCACAATCCATCAAATCAAAACGTGTAATATAGGTTCACACTTTTGCCATGCGCCCAGACTCTTACGAAAAGGGAAACTGTAAATGTTTCTTGTGAATAATTATGACCTGTTATAACGCAGTTCCAACAAAGTCACATGGTGCTGTTTTAGTTGTTGTTGTAACTGTTTTTTTTTTGTCGTTGTTGCTGATGTTGCGGCTACTGCTGGTGTTATTGTTGCTGCTGTTGTTGTGGCGGTTGGTGTTATTGTTGATGTCGTTTATCGTGCATATTCGACTGATACTATATGTTACATATCATCTGACCTAATTTAGAACTTTTTAATTCGGAATTGGAAGAATTTATATTATTTTATATTTGAAAAAACAATATTTGTTTTAAACGAATGAAACTGATATATCTACTAACTATATTTTCTAATTTGTGACATGCTTTTAGGTTTACATTTGGACTGCTTATCATTTTTGCTATCTAACATTTGAACACATATTTTTCCTTTTTCTAACCGAATGAAACCGATATTGCCTGCTGTTTTTCAGGTTCAAAGACGATTGCCATTAAACATTTTGATCATATTCTACTGTTAGATATAAGGGTAAAGCCTGAATATAAATGCCATTAACAGGTTCATAGGGAGTGCGGGTTTATCGACACTTCACGTTTTCTGTTGTTGGGTATACGTATACAAAGATATATTGAAATGACCGGGATAATAATAATAATAGCTCGTTCTTATATAGCGCTTTTCAGGACCGGAGGTCCTCTCAAACCGCTTTACAGATAAGTATATCATTACCCCGGTCATTGGATTCAGGTTTACCCGCACACAATGTATGCACATTTTCCACTCCCTGGGGAGCATTCCAGCCAGGCGTCATTTTTACAAACGCACACTTGCTAATCTAAGCACATTAGCTTTCGCATCCAAAGTTATATAACTACACTTACTTAAACAGTCCCTTTTTCGGAGGGAGGGTGTTAATCTGCTTTGAATTTTATTTTAAAAACTATTCTTCAGAACGAAATACAAAATTAATGATTAAGTTTTCTTTTCAACTAAGGTATATGAGTAATGAAGGAGCCCCTATTTATTTTTTGGGGTTCAATACAAGATGGATAAATCAAGGAAAGTTTGGTATCTATATTGCTTACACAACGAAACTCTTCTTGTAGACGAACATCTGGTCTCTGTAACAGGCTACAAGGTTACCAGAAGGAGTTACAAGGTAAGTGTCGTCGCATAGGTCTGATGTCAAGTATTCGACGATCCTCCTTGACTCGATGATGCCATCACATGACACCTGATCAACTGCGTAGATAGAACGCTCTATATCCCAGTATTTGATGTAGAGCGTGTCTGTCAGCTTGTCAACAAGACACCGTGACAACTCCCACTCATCAGAGTGTATGACAGCCTTCTCTTCTCCTAATCGTGAGATGACAGTGTATTGATTACTACCTGTCTGTACAACGATATCACCTGATGACAAGGCTTGTATATTACCCTCCACCGCCTTGTCTTGCATCGAAAAAGTATTTTCTATCTTAAAATCAGCAGGATTGATGACGTAGATAATAGACTCATCGCTCCTAGCAGCAAGGATCATCCCATCCCTGTCAACATCAACGTACATATTATGATAGAACCGATCGTCGATTGATCTTATCTGCTCCCACTGTCTGTCAATTCATAGAGAGTGATGTCTCCACCCCAGGTGCCATCCGAGTCGTCGTGTAACCACTCACGACATACTATCACGTTCCTGTCTATAGGGGCGCATGAGATAATACCCTTGTAACTGTACCCTTCCATGACTCTATGTGTGTCGCCAGTGCTGATATTTGTAACATACGTGTCATAGTTTATATTGTCCCGCACACATTATCTCATCATCACTGATCAAACCACACACCAGAGGGTCATTTACAATCGATGGAATGTGGATTGACTTCACAAACTCCCATTTACCGATATAGCCGTCAATTCTCGTGTACTGATCCCCACCTACTTCACCCTCGACAAACTTTACTCTCTGAACTTCACGCTGTATTTGGTCAAGACAGTCACTAACATCTTGATGAACATTTGAACTTATATTGTCATCTATGAATGTAAGTGTTTGAGCAGCTTCATTCACTAATGTTTGGTCATCTTGTTTGATTCGTTTCATCTTGGAATCAACAATATCGATATTGCTGAGTGCATGCTGATTCTTACTTGTGAGATCTTTTATCTTATTAGCAACCACCTCGCTGATTGCCTTCGTCTCTGACTCGACCTTTGCTTGGCTTTCTTTGATGGTTAGTTGTTGTTGTTCTGCTTCTTCGTGACATGATTTGATCCGTCTTTCCCTCTTTTCGTTAATGATTTGTATTTCTGTATCCGCCTCCTCGTCGATCGAACGAATCGATCGTCTTTCCTTGTCTTTCACACTGTCTAATTTGTCTTCGAATGCCACCTTAAGTTCATCGTTAACTGATTGAAAATGGTTACTTGCAGAGGTTACAGTGGACTCTAATTTAAACTCAAGCGCTTTCAGTTGTTCCTTCTTTTCCTCTATCTCTTGCTGTATGTCATCCAGTTTTCCCCTCGTCTCCAAGATGACATCATCGATATCGTCTAGCTCACACGGCTTCTGACTGTGCTCTTTAGTAGCACATGGATGACAAATGGGGATTTTGTGTTCTTTGCAGTAAAATTTGATTGGCTCCCCGTGTTTGTCGCATGACCATGTCATGTCATGACCTTTTCTAGTGTGTAGCTTGACCTTATCATCTCTCTCACCTGGGAACTTAGACGCCATGATGAGAAGCAAATGGTAGCAGGTAACCTGAATCGTTAACAATGATACAATTGAAATTAGAGAAATTGATTTAAGAGAAGACATATTTTAGAGAAGCGGATCAGGAAAAAGCGACAAAGACATGTGCAGGGGGGGGGGGGGGGTTAATAAATAGGAAAGCAGAAACATAAACTAGAATATCAAGCATTTCATCTTTTTCGTTTCTTTATTATTTTGTCTTCTACTCCTATTGCTCGTCAGTATATTATGACTGATATATTCACACTGTCAGGCGAATATGAATAATACGTGCACTATGGGATCATTACATTCGTATTGTAGCGCGTCGATCCTTACTAAAATCAGCACTCAGCTAACATCAACCAATAAGACAACCATTACTTATCTAACGTCCTATGTCTTTGTCTGAAATCTTTTGTACACATTATCAAAAGTACTTCTTATTATAAATTAAAAATATTAACTTACGAACAGTTTGTTCTATTCTGTTGCGATGATAGTCCTGTAGAAATTGTTCAGACCTGGAAAAGTTGATAAGTACAAGGTTTTTTTGTTGATTCATGTTCTAGATGGGTATTGAAGTAAATTTAGCTTGGTTGCCAGCTCAGCAACCTTGAGCAACTTTTTTATAGCCTAATTAGCATAATCATCTAATTATCATATGTGCAATATGTAATAATGTTGCTAATCTCAATCCAGGAAGCCTGAAAACATGGGTAATACGAATTTTCAAGGGTTTTCTATGACGAGGAATTCATTTATGACACCAGTTTTTATTTTTAAGTAATGCAATTGTCTTAAATAGCATAATTAGCATAATGAGCTAATTAGGATATGTTCAATATATGGACTTCAGTCATTGTTTATGTAGAAAGCCTGAAAATGGTGCAATGCATCAATACATAAGGGTACTTTGCAATTTAACAGTCAGGGGCGGCCGAGCGACTTCCAAAGTGGGGGGGGGGGCACCAAGAAAAAGGGCACTTTCTGGAAAAAAAGGGAAATCTCAAAGCGAAAATATACAATTTTGTAGACATTGGTATATACCCCTACGTTGTGATTACAATTATCAGGGACTCAATATTTGTTTCACTTTATACACCATACAAGATATTGCTTAAGCATCATGCTTTGCAGTTGAGTTTGATTATCTACAAAATTGTTTGCGAGTGAGGAAAAAAATTAAAATGTGTGAGGTCGCAGTGCGAAAAATTACATCTTATAAAGAGGAAAAAACCCAATCCTAATGAGGTTATAAGCACATTCTCATAACGGAAGACTGAAAAGACCTTCACTAAGTAACATGAGTATATCATCTATAGATGCGTGCGAGCGTAGCGAGCAAGCTTTGGGGTAAATTGCTCTTAGTCGCTTGAAATTAGCTAGGGCGCGCTTAATGATGAGAGGAAAAGGGGACACTTATCAGGAAAGAACAGGAGCATGTGCCAAAGTACAAAGAGTAATAATCAGAGGTGAAAATGGGCAGTCACCAGGATTGAAAAAAGTCAGTCATGAGAATAGGAAATTGGCATTTGTCGACGGAAAGGGGCCCCATCAGATTTTGATAGGGGCATTAATTTATAAGATATTATTATATATTCTTAAAAGGGAAATTATCAGAGGTGAAAGAGGCACTTATCGCATCTGAGAAGAGGCAACGACCAGATATGAAAAGGGGCACTTATGTGAATGAAAAAGGGGCACTTGTAATACAGGAAAATGTGCATTAATTAAAAGAAAGAGGGCACCTACCAGATTTTAAAGGGGCATTTATCGGAGGTGAAGGGGGCACCGGTGAAAAGGAGTAACTTCTCGTACCTGAAAAGGGTCATTTACCAGAGAAGGGGCACTTATGAGAAGGGAAAGGGGCTCTTTTTTAATGGGGAACTTATCATTAGGAAAAGGGCACTTATTAGAAAGGGAAAAGGGCACATGTGAAAATATAAGGTGCGCTTATCCGAGTTAAAATAGTGGTAGTTATTAAAAGGGGGAAGGGGCACTTCTTACAAAGAAAAAGGGGCAATTGTCAAAGTAAAAGAGGCACGAACCTCTCAGATTTAAATAGGACAATTATCAGAGGTGAAGGGAGCACTTTATCAAAAGTCGAAAGAGGCACTTCTCGTACCTAACTAGGGGCATTCAGTAGAGATTAAAAGGCGCTTATGATAATGAAAAAGGGACACTTATTGCAAAGGAAAATGGGAACTTGTCGAAGGAAAATGGGCACGTGTCCAAATAAAAGGGGCACTTATCAGAGTTGAAACGAGGAAGGGGCACTTTTACAAATTAATAGGGGCACTTGTTAAAGTAAAAGGGGCACTATTCTTATGTAAAAAGGGGCACTTCTTAAAATGTTAAAGGGGCACTTTTCCTATGTGCTTATACTCAGGTGCGTAGGTAATATTACAAGGGTACAATCCTCGCCTATTTAGTCTTACCTCAGCGGAACATTGGTTGCAAACTAGAATTCATTCCAACTTATTATATAGTACAATAATTACATATTACATCAATTGCATTACTTAAAAATAAAAACTGGTGTCATAAATGAATCCCTCGTCATGAAAAGTCATATTATCTATGTTTTCAGGCTTTTTTGATTAAGATTAGCAACATTATAACATACTGCACATATATGCTAATTAGATTATTAGGCTAATTAGGCTAATTATACTATATCTACATGGAATATCTTCTCATGAATTAATGTGTCGTCTTTCAAAAGTGATTTACAATGTTGCATTGCACCATTTTCAGGGTTTATAGATAAACAATGACAATGAAGTCCATATTTTGAACATATCCTAATTAGCTCATTATGCTAATTATGCTTTTTAAGACAATTGCATTACTTAAAAATAAAAACTGGTGTCATAAATGAATTCCTCGTCATAGAAAACCCTTGAAAAGTCGTATTATCCATGTTTTCAGGCTTCCTGGATTGAGATTAGCAACATTATTACATATTGCACATATGATAATTAGATGATTATGCTAATTAGGCTATAAAAAAAAGTTGCTCAAGGTTGCCAAGCTGGCAACCAAGCTGAATTTACTTCAATACCCATCTAGAACACGAATCAACAAAAAAACCTTGTACTTATCAACTTTTCCAGGTCATGTACATGGTCTATGGTACCGTCTACTGGACTATGAGGACTTCTCGGACATGACACAATGAAGTAGTATTACAGTGTACAGTTTGCATGTACGCAATGTATTTTATGAGCAGTGCGTGTATACACAGTGCACCTATAAATATCGGGCATTTTCCAGGGTAGCTTAACGGTATATACTTCACTCATTGGAAGTGTATAGTCCAAAGTTCAATGTTTTGTGTAGGTATTCACAAGTGGTTACCGTGTAAAATATCCAAGACTAAATGACATAAAGCGCTCTTATCCGAGCCACGTACTGTCATGTCGAATTTCTCAAATCCATTGTCTTTATATAGTATCATAATAACAAGAAATAGCGGGATGTTAGGTTCCTAGATCCCCGGAACACAGTAATATTACCAACGTTTACCCTCTCATCTACACGGCTAGTTATGTTAGTTTAAGTCAGGGAGTTGGAATGGATGGAGATACCTTCTCGAAAGAATTCCCGAATGGAAAGATATACAGGATTAACTTGGCTTAACAACAAGATATGTTACCTCTCCAGCATGGGCGTCAATCCTGGGGGGGGGGACGGGGGGACACGTCCCCCCCCCCCCCCCACGAATTTTCAGGTGGCGAAATGTCACCCCCATGATTCGGGGTTAAAATCTTCTTCTTTTTTTTTTCTTTCTTCCTTCCTCTCTTTCTCTCTGTGTTGAGAAAAATCAAGCCAAATCAGGCGATCAGATTTTATTAATAGAACTAGAAGCGTCATTAATATTACATTCACATTACCGGAAGTTCAAACATTGGTTTACGATGAAAATCCTTTCACCAACTGAAAAAAATCAAATTAATCTTTTTAATTTGGCAAAAATTAAGCCCAAAATCAAGCCATCTATCCATCAATTTAAACAAAAATCTTCAACTTCTGAGGGGGGCACTTCCCCCCTCAGACACCCCCTGCGTTCTTGTTCCTTGTTAGTTGAACTTAAGACTGTTTTCTTTTTAAATTTGGCAAAAAGTATGGCCCAAATCAAGCCATCTATCCATCAATTTAAAAACAAAATCTTCAAATTCTGAGGGGGGCACATCCCCCCTCAGACACCCCCTGCGTTCTACTGTTTTCTTTTTAATTTGGCAAAAAGTATGCCCAAAATCAAGCAATCTATCCATCAATTTCAAAAAAAATCTTCAACTTCTGAGGGGGGCACATCCCCCCTCAGACACCCCCTGCGTTCTACTGTTTTTTTTTTTAAATTGGCAAAAAGTATGCCCCAAATCAAGCAATCTATCCATCAATTTAAACAAAAATCTTCAACTTCTGAGGGGGCACACCCCACCCCCCACAGACACCTCCTGCGTTCTACTGTTTTCTTTTTAATTTGGCAAAAAGTATGCCCCAAATCAAGCAATCTATCCATCAATTTAAACAAAAATCTTCAACTTCTGAGGGGGGCACACCCCACCCCCCTCAGAGTGACACCTCCTGTGTTCTACTGTTTTCTTTTTAATTTGGCAAAAGGTATGCCCAAAATCAAGCCATCTATCCATCAATTTTAAAAAAAAATCTTCAACTTCTGAGGGGGGCACATCCCCCCTCAGACACCCCCTGCGTTCTACTGTTTTCTTTTTAATTTGGCAAAAAGTATGCCCCAAATCAAGCAATCTATCCATCAATTTAAACAAAAATCTTCAACTTCTGAGGGGGGCACACCCCACCCCCCTCAGACACCCCCTGTGTTCTACTGTTTTCTTTTTAATTTGGCAAAAGGTATGCCCAAAAATCAAGCCATCTATCCATCAATTTTTAAAAAAAATCTTCAACTTCTGAGGGGGGCACATCCCCCCTCAGACACCCCCTGCGTTCTACTGTTTTCTTTTTAATTTGGCAAAAAGTATGCCCCAAATCAAGCCATCTCTCCATCAATTTAAACAAAAACCTTCAACTTCTGAGGGGGGCATTTCCCCCCTCAGACACCCCCTGCGTTCTACGGTTTTTTCTTTCTAATTTGGCAAAAAGAATGCACCAAATTGAGCCATTTATGCATCAATTTAGAAAAAAAAGTATTCAACTTCTGAGGGGGCACATCCCCTTAGACACCCCCCCCCCCCCCCCTGCGTGGCGCGCCCATTCGCCCTCCTTACAAAATAACCTGGCGGCGCCTTGTCTGAACTTGTGTCCCCCCCCCCCCCCCCCACGGTCTGATTTGGATTGACGCCCATGCTCTCCAGCCATCATAATAGTGCCCTTATCAAAGCACAGATCTTCTTTGGCAATCCAAATATTACGAAATATTACGCAACGCCGTCTGCTTTCCTAAGTTCTCTATTCACACGGTTGTAAGAAATATGAAGGCATTGACCTTAGAAGTCATTCGTGGCACCGCAAAAATGACGCAATGTTCAGTGAAGATGTATATAGCTATAATAACAATATTGATAATAATAATATTCCGTGTTTATATAGCGCTCAATACATCGATCCAACGATGTGCCTATATGAGCGCTTCTATAACATATAAGGTATAGAATCTACAACCTTTGACCTATGCAACTTTCTATCGGTTATCAAATGCTTTTTTCGTGCTCGGATAACTCTACTAAAGACATAGCCATTTGAACCAGCGAAATCAACCAAGAAAATCGTGAGTTAAAGCGAATGTAAGGTTCTTATCATAATGATTTTCTCATCTATTTATTGACTCTTCCCGAAAATTTTCGACATCTGTGCATAGCTAGGAACGTCGTCCACAGGTTTATTTCCGAGAAGAACTAAAAGGATTTGTGATATGTTTGCGCATGAGGGTTCGAAGTTGTCAATTCATCACCACTTTTAACCCCGAAAACGGGCCAGCAACGCATAAGCCGCTGTGTTTGCTGAGCTTGGATATGGGTGGAAAGGGAGAACTTAGTGCTACCAGGGTGATGTGAGGTCTCGGAGGGGGATGGATTTCGGTAAGGGAAACAAAAGACGCGCGGTGCCACTAATGACTTCTCTAAGGGGCCTCTTGAACGGTTTCTCCATCCATTCCAACTCCTTGCTTAAACATAACATTCAGGAGCAGAAGAGCTGTTCGGCAGTGTGTAAAAAACAAATTACCAAAAAATAGATACTTCGAATTGTTTGCGCGGCAAGAGAACAACAGGTTTAAATGGAAAAGCTTGTATTATAAATCGACTAGAATGATACAACAATGAAAAAAGAGAGATACATTTTATGGTATGACTATGTGTGTATTTGCCTGTTTGTCCGTATAATAGAGAGAGGGATTAATTTGAGAAATACGAGAAAGGTCAGGATGGACAGTGTAGAGAGTTCAAAAGATAGATAATCAAAGGGACATTGTCTTCATTTCCTTCTGTCGTTCTTTATGGTATGGTATGGTATGGTATTTATTTCATTCTTCATAAAAAACATATACAATACATACAGAGTATTAAAAAAAATGAAATACATAAATACATGTAAAAGGGTAACATTACAGATAATATGAATACAATAAAAATAACAAGGAAATTAGTTAGAAAGCAAGTTTATGTCGAATGAAAATTATCTTTTTCTTTTCCGTGCAAAATTATAAGTAAAATGCGAATTCGAAGAAGAAAAAAAATGTATAGTGTGCATTGTGAATGCAATTCTTATTAACAACTTAAACTCATAACTTGTAAACTTTTAAATTTTAAAAATATCTGTCACTATACATTTCCATTTACAGTATCAAACATAACCACTGCCAAAACACACCATGCCTTTCTAACTACCTAGTAGGCCTATCACAGCATATCCCCTAACCACTGCGTCAAACCTTCATAACTTACCCGAGTATTACAACATACTGACAGAGTGTGAAAGCATGCCATTCTTTATGATATGGAAGTCAAAGGTATTGATATTCTTTTCATCTTCTCAATCTGAAATATCTATTCAGACCAGCATTTTCATTGTTAGCTTTTAGGTGGGCACGCAATGGAATGTCATTTGAACCGGTTTCAATTCTTCAAATTCAAGGATGTACGCAGGCCTACGTTACCCCATATTTGGACAAAATGAGTGCACAAATAGAAAGGAAGACAAATACGAAACAGATATAATATCATGACTACTATATATGCGAACGCCTTTTCTGTGCCTCTGAAACTGTTTACAGAGCAATGAATTGTAAAGCATGTGTGGGCGATTTGCTAATGCAAAGAGTTGTTTGATGTATATAAGATCTCTACGCTCTTCAATATATTTTTACTTACATTAAACTAAAAAATCAACAAACAAGGTGTGTACTTTATAGACACTGTCTGATGTCTGTATGCAAGGTTGGCTTTTAGTTTTACCTGTATCCCTCCTTATCACCACTGTTACTTTCGTCTACCAAATCATCCAACAGTTTGCCTTTCTTTTTTTCTCAGAGAGAAGAGAAGAAAGAGAGAGAGAGTGTGTGTGTTTGTGTGTTTGTGAATGCGTGTGTGTGTTTGTGTGTGCGTGAGAGAGAGTCAGACAGAGAGGTAGAGAGAAAAGTTTTAGCTTGGATAAGGCGGGTTGGATTCCTCCGAATAATATTTCTAATAGATTCCCCGGACAAATGTATGCCGGGTAATTTTAAAATGCATTTTGTTCGTATTAAAAAATTAAAAAAACTGTTTATATTGTTGATCAACATCTACCTTATACAGCGAGGGAGAAGCCTGGTAATTATCGGTTTATATTTCATATTCTGGCACTTAGCATTTTATTGCTCTACTTTATAGGTTAGAAGATAAATACTATTTCTCTCTTTCTCCACCCCTCACTCACTCACTCACTCTCTCTCTCTCTCTCTCTCTGTCTTCTATGACTACCTTTTCTTCAATCCCTTCTCTCTCTCTCATTTTCTCCGCGCCTCTCTCTGACTCTGCCAATTACCTAGTTTCTCGGTCTGTCGGTTTCGCCTTGCAACTTTCTTTCTCTCATTTACAACATAAATACGCATCAAAAGACAAATATTGAAGAAAGCATGCACTAACTTTTATTTTAACTCACCGAGCTGATAGGAAATAAAGACATAAACACTCAAATATCTAATTTGAAAGGATAAAATACCGAATGGAAACAATTGACAGCAATACATAACTAGGCCTATGCATTTCATTTTACAATTTTCGCCTTAACTACAAAGAAATTAATCCTTGAATATTGATTTAGTCAATTGAAAATATTACAGAAAGCGACATTTTGGGGGATAATTGACATTTAAAAACAGATTTCACGTATTTACAGGCACGATGTTATTCTCTTTCAAAGCTCACTTAAATTCTCACAATAAACATATTCATTGACTAGCAGAAAATTAAAAGCAGAACATTAAAAGCAGAACGAAAATGAATATACAAGCCTACATGAGTATACTGTATAGATGCATGTACAATGCAATTACGTATGTAACGAAATAGAAATGAGTAAAATGAATTAACTATCCAATTTCAGCAAACGTTCCTAAAATCTGCAAAATATTTTTGGTGAATAAAGTTTCCTTTTTCCCCATCTTATCGACTCAGTCATAACGCTACAATTTCATAACCAGTTCCACACATCAAGCGATATTCATGGAACAAAGGAAAACTCTCTAAAAATCTATATTTGAACTCAAATATTATCGAACTGTACTCTAATTAGCGTTCGTCTAATTCTATACATGTATGTAGGTGTACAAGATAGTCACTAGCACAACGATCACACGTTATATACAGATGTTGCAGAACGCCATTATTTAATATTAGTTGACCTTCCTTAAGGATAATGCAACACTACATAATTGACAGGATCGCATAGAATTTCGAAGAATCACCTAAATTAATCTCAATAGCCGTGTTTACTGGTATATATCATCTTGAACTGTACGAACATAGCAATGACGTAATCCGAATAGGAATTCAATGGGAATTACAGTTAGGGTATTGAAACTGACATTGAGTTGATTTTCGAAAGGCTTTGCGATCGTGTTCATTACGCTACATTCAAACGATTAGCTTCCCTTACATAAACATTAGGGTCAAAACTACAATCGATTTCTCCTTCTAAGATATATACATTTCCTACAATTCACTATGCTATTGCTATTTAAACATACACATATACAGTGCGACCCACACAAAAACGAAACCGAGAATTATCGATGTTTTATCATAACTTAATCTCTATCATAATTAATAAATGACACATATTTGTAAAGCTTAAATCATCGTCTTTCATTTGATGCATATTTCACGCATGAGTGATTAAAAGCAATTTGAATGAAGGAAATCAAAAAATCATTTGGCGGGTGGTATCAGAATTTCGAAGAAAAATTAACATTTCTAGAAAGTTCAGTTTCTGCCCTTTTATATGACACCTCAATCAGGAAAAATGAGCAAGGAATATCATTTGCTTTCCCTTACATATAAACATCATAACCGCCATGTACATCAAACAATTTCTCCTTTTGAGATGGAATGAATTAACTACAATTCACTATGCCATTGCTATGTAAACATACGCAGATACATATAAATATCATGTCTTTATCTTACTTGTGATTTTTTTTTGTCCACTATGCAATACACGAAGCCATTTTAATATAAACATACATATCATTATTATTAAAACCAATATCATAATTTGAACTACTACTACTACTACTACTACTATTACTACTACCTCCTACTGCTTCTACTACTTCTCATACTCCTACTACATTATATTAATATTTTTTATTGTTGTTGCTATTACTATTATTTATTTTTTTTAAATCATGATTAATACCATTATTATTTTCATTTTCATTATTCCTACAATGAAATGTATACAGCGATCCCTCGGAGTAAAGATTAACGGCCATACCTAGATCCATATTACGAGGTCCTCCTCTCTCTTTGAAAAGTTTCCTACATGAACATCCAATCTTAGCAAATATTGAACATCTATACAAATCGCTGCCTGGCAGCTGGAACAATAAACACAACAATCCATCAAACCAAAATGAATAATATAAACACTCGATTCTGCTATGCTCCCAGACTCTTACGAAAGGGAAACTGTAAATACATTACATGAATAATTGTGACCTGTTATAACGCAATCCAAATAAAATCATTGTTGAATTCGTTGTTTTTGTTGTTGCGGCTGTTGTTGATGTTATTGTTACTGTTGTTATAGTTATTGTTGTGGCGTGGATTGCTGGTGATGCCGTCTACCGTGCATAGTCGACTGCTTCTATATATTTTTTAAATATTCTCTGAATAATTTTAAAATTTCGACTTCGGAATTGGTAGGATTTCAATTATTTTATATTAGAAGCCATCATCTCTTTTCTAACTGAATGAAACCGAAGTGAAAGTGATAAATTTACTAAATATATTTCCTAAATTGTGATTGCTGATATATTTTTAATTTGAACTTAAGATGATGACTTGTCTGCTATCTAATTCAATTCAATTCAGAACTTTATTTCAGACTCATCTACACAAGGCAGAGGTCCTTAAAACATATTTTACATAGATATTTAGGGAGTATAAACATGATGAGTATAATAACAACAAATCTTACAAAGAGTATAACTAAACTATACTACATACAAACAATCTAAACTCTAAGAGTAACATGTAACCTGCATCTGACTGTAAGGTTGATAACAGTATAACAATCTAACTCTAAGCTGTACCTGTAACTGTAAGATTAAAATAAGTACATGTATAACAATCTATTGAAGTTGTATCTTGTAACAATCTGTCTGTGCTCAACTAACCAGAACAATAAACTAATAATAAATAACTATTATTTATTTTAAAAAAAGGATACTGGAATCCTTGGTAACAGGTACATAATGATCAATTGCCATGTGTCAGCAGGCTATTCAGCCAAAATCTCCAGAGGCCCGATGTGTACCTAAGACAACTATACGAGGGGTTCACTAACATCTTTAAAATACCATTCTCAGACACATCCACTCTCTGGATGAACTTATACATACGATTTCGTAATACAACCGAACAGGCTGGAACATTCAACTCAGCAAACATTTGTCTAGCACTGAAGTATCTAGGTACCCTAAGAAGTATTCTCATGGCATCATTATAGGCAACAGTAAGCCTGTACAAACTGTTTTTCTTAAAATTACACCACAGATGCGCAGTGTACAGAGGTGTACAGTATGCCCTAAATAAAGCCACCTTTACATCCGGAGAGCACATATGAAATGTCATAACAAGCATATTACCTTGAGCATATAATTTACGACACTGTCGACTAATATCTTTATCATCACTGAGGTCCTCAGTAAAGAAATTACCAAGATACATGGCCTCTGTACAGACATTGAGTTTAGCTCCACACAAATAAAAATCCGGGAATACCAATCTACGGTGTTCCTTACATATAATTATCATAACATGACTCTTTTTTGCATTATATTTCACATCATTATCATATCCATAATGAGAACAAATCTTGAGCAAACTCTGCAACCCAGCAGTTGACGAGCTAATAATAACGAGATCATCTGCATACATTAAATGATTGACTACCTTACCACCAACTACACAGCCTTATTTTACAAGCATTCCGATTGTCAGATAGACCATCCATGTACAGGTTAAAAAGAAAGGGAGAAAGAATACCACCTTGTCTAACTCCATTACTAACATGGAATGGTTCAGAGACACTACTTCCCCATCTAGCCATCATTGTTTGATGGGCATACCAAAACACGAGTATCCTAATCAGGTACTTAGGAATACCTCTATCAGCCATTTTCGTAAACAGCTTTTCATGATTTATCCGATCAAATGCTTTTGAAGCATCAAGAAAACAAAGAAACAAGGAAGAATTTCTGCTACGATAACTTGCAATGATTTCCTTCAGAGCAAATATACACATGTCAGTGCCATGTTTGGCTTTAAACCCGAACTGGTTATCTTTAGTAAAAAAATATACATCTCTAACCTACCAAGCAATATCTTTTCCAGCACTTTGGACAGGACACTAGCCAATGCTTTAGGTCTATAGTTGTCCTTACTAGTAATGCGACCAGCTTTATTTTTAATGACTGGCACCAAAACAACGGAAATCATACTGTCTGGTAAGATACCATGAATCAAAAAGCCCGAAATGCACATTGCAAGCAACGGCATGAGTTTCGGACTTGCAAACTTTAGATGTTCAGCTGTAATAGTATCAAGACCACATGACTTATTGTCGTCTTATTTTCTGATAGCTTCTTTAACCTCCTCTGGAGATATAACCATATTTACATCAAATTCAACATTAGTAACAACCTGCACCGTACTCTGTACACAATTAAACAAATCCTTATAATGATTACACCACAATTCACTTATTTTTTCATCACCAGAGATACCTTCAATATTAGTTGGAGGAGGCGCTTTACTATTATTAGCACATTTAATTTCTTTCCAAAACTCATAATAACTTTTACCCTGCAATTTACAAGCAACAGAGTCCGCCCGCATAACATTCTCATTATTCTTTATAAACGGAGAGCATACTTGAATCGTGCATTGGCCATCTACTTTAGTTCAAATAACCGTCCCTGTCTGTTTTTGCCAGCTTCAACCCAGAGTAGGTGAACCTCACGAGCAGCAGAGTGGAGCTCTGACACACGCTCATTCCAGCCAGGCCTAGTATTATGAACTTTGTTTTTACATTGATATAGAGATTCACTAGCATCACATAAGCATTTCACAATTTCATTATATGCACTACATAAATAATTAGTATGGTCTTTGTTCACACAATTGGAATCTCGGCATAAAAGAGCATCGTCTTCATGCACATAAATTCCTTTAAGCAGTAAATCAGTATCACAGCAATAATTATTCCTACGATCTTTTTTAATCTTAGTCCAATCTAGCCTGCCTTTATGTACAGTGTTAGCCATGCCTGAATCACGTAGCCCAGGCAAATTATCAGTATCAATTGTCAATATTTCGACATATTTGTCTTCTTTTCTCCCTTCCTACCAAAGAAACCGACATTGCCTGCTCTTTCCTTCCATTAGACCCTGTGATGACCGTTCTTCATGTTCATAGACGATTGTCACTTAATCAATTTGTTCAGATTCTACGCTCAGGTGTGAAGGTTAGGTATGTATGGTCTCAAAATAAATGCCACTATTGGATCCACAGAAGATGCGGGACGATCGACAGTTGAAGTTTTATTTTGTCGTGTTGATACGTATACATAAATAAACTTAACTTTTACCGGTTGAGATGACAAAGAGTCAAAGTCATATAAATACACTTTCTTAAGGTGTTCCTCTTCTTTGAAGGGGTGGTGTGTCATTTGTATTGCATTTAAGAAATGTTCTTCACAATGAAATACAAACTTCAAGACGGTATTCGAGAAATGTGTAAGCCCATATTTATTTTGGTGGTTAATTACAAGATGGCGAATTCAAGGAAGGTTTGATATTCGTATGCCTTACACAATGAAACTCTTCTGGTACACAAGAAACCCTACCCCGTTACAAGCTACAAGGCTACCAGAAGGAGTTACGAGGCATGGGTTCATTTCGAAGTATTTGTTCGGTTTATCGTATTCCACAATCCTCCTTGCCTGTATGATACCATCACATGACACTTGATCTACTGCGCAGACTCTACGCTCCCTATCCCAGTATGTGATGTAGAGTGTGTCTGTCAGTTTGTCAACGCGACACCATGGCTCATACCACTCATCAGAGTGTATGACAGACTTCTCTTCTCCTGATCGTGAGATGACAGTGAATTCATTATCCCCTGTCTCCACAACGATATCACCTGATGACAAGGCTTGTAAACAATGACCCATTACCGCCTTGCCCTGCATCGTAATAGTGTTTAATGTCTTACCATCAACAGAGTTTATGACGTAGATATTAGACTTACTGTACTCAGCAGCGAGGATCATCCCATCCCTGGCAACATCAACGTACAAATCATGAGAGTCTGTATAATCGGGGTTACACGGTACGTTGATGTTTCTAATCATCTCCCACTGCCTGTCGTAGAGATCGAAGTATCCTTCCGAGGTATCATCCGTGTCGTCATGTAACCACTGACTACATACTATCACGTTACTGTCTATGGGGGCATATAAGATAAAACCCACGTTACTGTCCCCTTCAGTGACTCTGTGTGTGTGTTCAGTGCTGATATTTGTAACATACGTGTCATAGTTTGTAGTGTCCTCCACACATATCTCATCATCACTGATCAACCCACGCACTAAAGGGTAATACACGATCGATGGAATGTGGATTGACTTGACAAGCTCCCATTTACCGATATAGCCTTCAATTCTCCCGTAGTGATCCCCACCTACTTCACCCTCGACAAACTTCACTTTCTGAACTGCACGCTGTATTCGGTCAAGACAGTCGCTAACATCTTGATGAACAATTGCATTGTCATCTAGGGTTGTAAGTACTTGAGAGGTTTCATTCACCAATGTATCGTCCCCTTGCTTGATTCGTTTGATCGTTGAATCAATATTATCCATTGTGCTGATTGCGTGCTGATTCTTACTTGTGAGATCTTTTATCTTTTTAGCAACCACCTCGCTGATTGCTTTTGTCTCTGACTCGACTTTGGCTTGGTTTTCTTTGATGGTTAGTTGTTGTTGTTCTGCTTCTTCGTGACATGATTTGATCTGTCTTTCCCTCTTTTCGTTTATGATTTGTATTTCTTTATCCGCCTCCTCGTTGATCGAACGAATCAATCGTTTCCCCTTGTCTTTCACGCTCTTTAATTTGTCTTCGAATGCCACCTTAAGTTCATCGTTGACTGATCGAAAATGGTTACTTGCAGAGGCTACAGTGGACTCTAGTTTAGAGTCAAGAGCTTTCAGTTGTTTCTTCATTTCCTCTATCTCTTGCTGCTTGTCATCCAGTATCCTCCTCCTCTCCCAGATTACATCATCGATGTCGTCCAGCTTACAAGGTTTCCGACAGTGCCCTATGGTAGCGCATCGATGACAAACGGGGATTGTGTGTTCTTTACAGTAAAATTTGATTGGCACCCCATGTTTGTCACATGACCATGTCATGTCATATCCTTTTCTAATGCGTAGCTCGACCTTTTCACTTCTCTCTCCTTCGAACTTGGACGCCATGATGAGAAGCAAATGGTAGCAAGTAACCTGCATCGTGAACAATATTATAAATTAAATTAAAGAAATGACTTTAGGAGAAGACATAGAGAAGCGGATCAGGAAACAAAGAAAGACAAAGATTATTGAGAAATAAACAGGAAAGCAGAAACATGGAATAGAATATCAAGCATTTCATCTAATCTTCTTTTGTTTATCATTCTGTCTCCTACTCATGTTGCTCGTCAGTATATTATAACTGATATATTTACACTGAGTCAGGCGAATATGAATAGTACGTGCACCTTGGGATCATTACATTCGTATTGTAGCGCGTCCTTACTGATCTCATCACTAAAATCAAGGAATATAGAAGTCAGCCATTATTTATCTAACATCCTACATGATTGTCTGAAATTTTGTGTTGAAATGATTACAAGTAGATTCTGCCCAAATTAAGTTAAACTTCCAGAACATCCCGACAATGCTCTAAAATGAATTACAAGAAATACTAACATGATCAAATATACCTTCTTCAGGCAGAATAACTATTCAAATGTCAACATTAAAGCTCATTTGATTGAATTTCAGGCAAACCCTTTTCTAACCGTGTGTAACTACGGCGGCAGAGAAGTGGAGGTATCGCGATATAGATCGATAATAATGAGTACATAACTATTATCCTTCCAAGCTATTTTGTTTCTCTTTTTGTAGAATTTGTTGCTAAATTAAACCCAAATGATATTTCTCTCTCTCTCTCCTTCTCTGTTGTTTATAATAAGAGGCAGGAGATATGTGAATTATCATTCAGGGATTTAGATTGGAAATATATAGGGTAGATGTGGGGAATTGGAGACCCTTAAGCACATTTGCATAATTTACATAAACATGAACAATGTTACAATTACAGAAAGTTTTGTATTCTCTTCAGTAACTTCTTCTCTTTATCTGGTAACAAAATTGTGGTCATGATGTAACTGATCAATAAGATAACAATGATTAATGACGTCATCACCAAACGTTTATTGTACCGAATGGTCGTACTTTTTATGCTGCGCAAAGATTTAATAAGTTTAATTTTGGCCATTACAAGAAGTGGGTTATTGATGTAGGCAAATGCTCATGTACCCTTTAGAGCTCATTCTATGTATGTTATTACCAAAGAAGAAAAAGCCAGTCAGTCATTCAATAGTGTCTGACAGTGAAGTCTAGCAAGTATACGGGTTCCCTTGCATAGTTCTACAGAATTTGATGTTGTCTGCAAAAGGGACATAGTATCTTTAAAAGAATGTGGCCCAAAATATTTCCATACATGGACAATTAACCAACCATCATCGGGTCGTTGACTGTCCTCGGCAAACTCGACATTCATAACAAATGACCCCCATCTTGGAATTTCTCAAATCTATTGTCTCTATAGTTATAATAAATACTGTATTACGTATACAAAAGGGATGGAAAAACTAAGCTACAGAATATAGAACACACAAAGACTCACACACACACGCACACGCACGCATACATACACACACACACACATTTGTTCTTGCGAAAGGCTGGTGAATAAGACCCCTAAGAACATATTGGGCTATACAAAAAAAAAGTCTCATGTCTTAACCCGTCTTGTAATCGATTACAAATCATCTTAGAATTCTCACTTCAGCCAAATCCAGCTGCTCTATCATCTAATATAAATACAGGCCGCGCGCAACGGCATAGTATGTCCTATAACACGGAAATTGTGCTTCGAAAATGAATGTGAGCAAGCCTCGATCGTACAAAAGTATACTCGATTACAACAGTTGCGGTAGCCCTATACATACATATATCACGAGTATGCCAGTATGGCTAATTATAAATGTAAAACATTACTTACGAACAGTGTGTTTTATTCCGTTGCAATGAGGACTTCTTCGCTATGAGATAATAATGTATTATTGCAGTGTACAGTTTGTATGTACGCAATTGTAATTGCAGAGCGTATATATTGTGGAATATCGTGTATTTCCCAGCGCAGCTAAACGGCTTACATGTACATGTATATTCTCCACTCATAGGAAACGTACAAATTCCACAGTTCAAAGTTCAAAGCCTTGTGTTTAAGTAGTCTCAAGTCCAGTGGTTAGTGTGTAAGTTATTCAAGACTACATGACATAAAGCGCTTTTAGCCTAGGGACTATCATGTAACATGCTAAATTTCTCAAATATATTGTCTCTATAGTTATAATAACAAGAAATAGTCGATTATACGGTTCCCCGATGGAACAGAGAAATATTCCCAACGTGTATACCTTCTCATTTACATGGCTATTCAATGTGATCTTAAACGTGTTATTCAGGAGCAGAAGGGAGGTATGGCACTCTGTATTAAAGAAATATTTCACAAAAATAGATACTTCGTGTATTTGCGGGCAGGAGAGCAAACAATTTAATTGGAAAAGGCTTGTATTTTAATACAAATAAAATGATAACAAATTTAAAAAAGAGGGATAACTACATTGTTATAATTATGCGTGTATTTGTCTGTTTGTCCGTATAATAGAGAGATGGATTAATTTGAAAAAGAAGAGACAGGTCAGGATGGACAGTGTAGACAGTTCAAACGATAGAGAATCAAAGGGACCAGGGGCGGTAATTTCGTTTCATGACCTGAGGGGGAGGGGGGGGGGGGGGAGGGACGAAATGTGAGGGACGAGGGACCGGTGGCGTAATAAGCAAAATGTTTTTGTTTTTTTTAGGGGGGGGCGCAGAAAAGAAATCTGCATCACCACCACTCTTACATGTTACGCAGGCCCTGGGAACGTTTTTCGAAGGTTGGGGGGTGGGGGGCTAAAGTATTTACGATCAGGTAAAGCAAAGCAAAGTGGAGCGTAAATTGGCGTGGGGTCTAGAGGCAAAGCCCCGGCGGAGCCCCATGAAGCTCAGGGTATTTAGACACTCAATTACGGTCAGATGAGCAGACAGGGGCCCACCTTAGGGCCCTTGGTTGCGTCCAGTGGGCAGCGCCCCCGGAAGCTCAGGGAAATACCATGCCATTTTAGCAACATTTGTAAATCGCTGGTATCGAATCAGAAATAAACCACATTTGAATTTTATTAGGGGGCAACTTCCCCCAGCCCCGTTTCATTACGCCAGTGCGAAGGATCAAAGTAAACGAGAGGGTTGAAGGTGACGGAAGTGACTACCCCTCACAGGTTTTCGAAGTTTTGTTGTATTAAAAAATTACAGTCCTTAGCATTTACTTGTACATTTAACCCCCGCCACTCCCCCACCCCAAGGGACTGGGGGAACCTGCGCCCCCCCCCCCCCCCCCCATATCGAATTTAATAATTTGAAAATACAAAATGAACTTATTAAATAAACTAAGAAAATGAAAGTGTATGATTTTTTCTGTAAAAAGCAATGTTGAGAGTGGCTCGCATTATACATCACAGTGTTGCAAATTCCTCGGGGGCGATTGTTATTGGGGGTTGTTGTCCTCGGGGGTAGTTGCCTTCGGGAGGTAGTTTTCCGGGGGTAATTGTCCTGATACGATATCATTGATTCTGAAAGTACACATAACACAAATTATACTCAAACGGTATATGAGACTATCCTAATCAGGCTTGACTGAGTTGCGAGTTCGTAATGACGCTATCATAGTTTTTCCTTCATAATCATTTTGCCTCGCGCGTAGACTAGAAGGGTTGAGATTTAGATGACGTCATACGCAGTGAGAGATTAACAAAGGCTTCAAGGTTTTCAACATGGATGTCGATTTTGACGCATAATTTCCTGAAAAGGGACCATTAAACGCATGATACAGTCGAGTTTGTACTTGACACCAATGTAGTTAGCCTAGGCCTAATTTAGGCCAAAACATTTGCACTGGAGCGCCTATATGGTAGGTTTCTGTCTCCAAATAGAGAAACCGACCCCACCCAAACCAGAGGCTGTGCCGTCACGTGAATAAAATGGCGACCAGGTTTATACAGTTGTTCTGCATGTCGTGCTATTCATGTATGATACTTCATGGGAGCTCACTACAGGGTAAGTCTACTCTAATTGAGAAACATGAACTACCAATTTGGCAAATCCCTAAACCGTATTGTTCGCTGTTGATTTCTTACTTCGATGAAATGAAATTAGGATCTTTGTCGTCACGTGAATAAAGATGGCGGCCCGATTTATACAGTTGCTCTGCATGTCATGTGTGCTCGCTACAGGGTAAGTCTATTATAATTGAGATGAAAATTATCTACATATTAAGATCAAGCTATTATATGGCACTGTTTTTTTTAACATATGCCAAATGTGTCCACAACAGGGTCAAAAATGAAATTATGTTTACTTACTTCAAACGTGTATTTTTAGGAACAGGACTATTCATATTTATGAGAAATGCACATTTTGGAGCTTAAAAATAAACTTTAGTACTGGTAATGCGATTGCATTGTGATAGAAAAGGTGTGGAAAGGATCAGAAACAGGTGATCATGTAGCATGTAAGTATTGGTGTGCACTGCAAGGTTCTGGAGTCATCAAAATCATAATAAATTTGACCGAGTCTTGGTAAAGTAACAAGCCCTGTACACAGAAAGCTATGTATGGGACAACACACATGGTGTCGGGGCTAGTACTACTACCTTGATTTCCTTGTCTTTCTATGCTCATTACTCAGCCAGTATACATTTTCATCCAAAATTGTTTGGCACATGTCATTTATTTGTAATCTTGAACATTCAGTGTAAGTTTCGTTTGATTCTGTGAGAATTAATTTTCTTTTTTTTACCAGAACTGGAGTTTATGTTTAATCTATTTCCTTATTTATTCACTAGATATGAATACTATGAGTTCTTATAATTGTATTGTGAATTATAGCATATCTAATAACTGTGATATAAAACTCATTTGCTATTAACTACAACTTTAAATATGTTGGGTCTTTGAGAATATGTTTCAGAGATTATTCATGCATATTTTTGAGTTTCTATCTTGAAAAATACAGATTTTGTATCCCTTGAAAGTGAAAAATAGCTCTAAATTTGGGTTTTGACAATAACAAGTTTTAATTTCAATTGGTAAAATACTTTTTTCTTAGGCCAAACTTATTTTATTATAACAACTGATGATATAAGGTAAATACATGCTTAAAAAATGGGAACCAGTGCATTGCCTAATAATTTTCATATGTCACACCACTGATGTTTCGGACGTTAACACACTGTTAACATCGTAACTTATTCAAGTTAATTGCTATTCTGTAGGTATTATTGACCTCATTTACATTAATTGTTTGCAGAAAAATACTTCTGTAACATTTTTTTTTGTTTTTTTGGCAGTTTTAATTAGTTTAGCAAATACATGTATACTAAGTTTGTCTTCATCGACCACTCAATTTATGTAAGGTATATTATTCATTTCAAGAACGTGTACCGGTAGTTAAAAATGCTTATGTGATCTAACAGAGTGAAATATGAAGCTAATAGCAATTTTAGTCATCAAAACTCCTTAGAAAATTAACTTAGAAACATACTCTTTATTGCATGTTATGAACAACAGTGTGAAATGTATGCTATGGTTTGTTTCGGATGTTACACAATGTTAACATTTCAATGAGATCATCAATTTCTACAAACTCTACAATATAGAAGTTTAATCAGCTTGCTATGTTCTTTGCCTTCAACTATATAGTGTGTCATTCAATAATATCACTAACACATACATGTATGTAAGCAAAACATTGAAAAATCTTTTAAAAATAAAACTATAAAAAAAGTACCCCCAGTCATGTAAGTAATAAGAAATAAGTGAATCCTAATTTATGTCCATCTCGAGAATGAGACATTTTAGATGTATTTAAAAAATGTTGTATGTTTTAGGTTTAATACTACTGTAGGGTTGCGGTTCTAACAGATAATTCCTAGCACTTTTAACACAGAGGCAGCCCAGCAGACATGTTTTAGGATTGATAACTACTGGCTAACTGACCAGGTTCTAATGTGTAAAAGCATTGCAGCATTCTATGTAGCATTCCACATACATTCCATGCAAAGTAGATTTAACCAATAAATATTCATATAGTGACATAAAAGTATAAATCAACATCACAAAGAATTCTTGAATATTCAAACATTAACAAAGGGTATATATTGAATATTCATAGTATATGTAAATTATATTTTAAGCTTGATTGCATCAGGTGAACATAGAAACCAATGAGAGAACGAGAGAGATAGATAGAAGATAGGATGGTGGATGAACAGGGTGAATGTGAATGAGGGATGACCTATTAATATGAAAGGGATGAATCATGGAAATGAAGGGGAGTTTCAGAAGTTCAAAATAAATCCCTACACTACTGTAGTAACAATCATTCTTTACCACTATTTGTATTAGGAGGCTGTTTCAAACGACAACATTTTTTAATGCTTTTAAATAAGTATTTATTTATTTATTTACTTGATGACCGATTGATTGGTTGGTTGGTTGGGTGGTTGATAGATCTAAACTCTTGCTGTGCCGATATCACAGGTGACAAACAATATAGAGTGTAGGTTAAACATGTACCGTATTTGCCGGCGATAAGGCCGCAGCGCCATATTTCCCATACATTTTTAGAGAAACATTTTAATATGCTTGATTTTATCAACTTTATATACTTGTATCATACCCGTGTCATGTACATGTAAACTTGATATTGCTTATTTAAAGTGGGTGACTTTTAGCTTTTGTAACATACCAAATAGTTTAGATTGACCATACAATCTTTGGTTATATGACATAATTTGGAACAACCTCTGTAAAAATGAAAACCTGATGATTTGCAAACACACAGCAATGTAAATAGCAAGAGGAGAGGCTGAAAAATTGAAATTTGCTATTCTCACATCTATCTTTGCCCCTCATTTGAACCAGTTAAAGTATGGAAATGTCTGTTAACAGTTTCATGTAACATCCGAAACGTGCTAACAGCATACCAGAAAGTGCTGTTAAAATGGCTGAATATTTTTTATGAGTCACTTTTATTGAGATTTTTTCTGATAAATTACAATTAAGGATATACTAAAACAGCCAGCCATGCCTTGCATCACAATGTGTGGCTTCAATATGTTATGTTTTATAAGTCAATTTTGCAGAAAATTCAGATATTTTACGGAAAATTTGATTTTTTTTTTTTTTTTTTTATTTTTTTAAATCATATTTCTTCATATTTTTATGTCTAGATCTTAATGAAATTATCAAAATAGTGTTTTTAACAGTAGTGTACATTGTGAAATCGTAACTTGCACATATGATCGAAAATTAGTTGAAATGTGCAAACTATGTGTTAACAATCAAATAGTGTAACGTCCGAAACACCCTTCTTGAGCTTACACAAATTTATTGGATTTGAAAGACCTGATTTGTGTTTTTACTTGTGTTAAGACTTATAATAACTTATTTCATCATGATTTATTCACTCCAGATACCCTCAAATATGGATTATCATCATTTATTTGGTATTTTTTGTTTCGGACGTGTTAGGCCGGGTAATCAGCTCACATTGACCCTAACCATAACTTATTATTACATTAATTCATGAAGGAAATCAAGACGATTTGGTTACCTTTTGATCCGATTCTTCGTTTATTATTCTCAACTCGAGCAACAACTCCCAAATTAGCATATTCATAAATCATCTAATTTGCATATTCGTAACAGACGTTACAACTGTTAACGTAAAACTGGTTTTAACTATAAAATAGTATTGTAATGATGTATTGCAAATTACTTTTTTTGGTGGGTAGCCGCCATGAAATGTTATAAAAATGTTACGAAAGATAGGTTCTACTACAATTAAATTTTTTTTTTTTTAATTTAATGACTTGGAGTAACTAATAAGCTTATTTAAACCATAAACAATCTCATTAATTTATTGTTCTAGTGGGTTAAATGAGGGTCTACATTGTTTACGGAAAATTTAACGTCCGAAACACCATTTTCAATTGCACTGTTCCATCAAAATACAGGAGTTAATTGAAATTACTGTTACGTTTCTTTAAGATCCACCATGCTCATTAATCATCAATAGAAAGAAAAAAATATTGTTTGTGGGTATATATTTTGTTCGGCTCCAATCAAAAAGGTATGTCAATTTTGTTACAAAATTCCGTAAACAATTGGCTGTTTAGGGATACCTCATGCACATAAAGCAATGTTGAAAAAAAATCATTAAGCTATGGGAGGTCAATCTAGGTCCATGCTACAAGAAAAAGTTGTAATCGATTTCTAATTCTTAACTTTGAAAAGTTTTAGGATCTCAAATGGCCATTTAGCTTTTTGATTGGACTATGTGGTACCCTGCATTCTAAGATATACATTTTTATTCAGTTCATTCATAATATACATATTGCTTCATTTTTTAAAATAATTTTTAAACCATAGTATTGCAACACCCCTCAATCCATGATATTCAAATTTAAGTATAAGTATTAAATGTTTAAGAGTGTCAAATGCCTTGCTCAAATCCACGAGTTCACCAATTACATGATTACGATAAGCTAAGGCATTTGACACTGTCTGTATCAAATTGTTGCAATACTAAATGCTAATTTAGTTGAATGGGATTTTCCACAACAACAAGAAAATTATAGATAGAGCAAATAATTTGTGGTTAAAAAGTCATACCTAAGAACTTCGAAAGACTAGAGCACCCTTATAGTTAACAAAATAGAAGTTCATTTGGGTGCTGAACCAGCTAAACCAGTTACTGTAAAGACACTAGGAAAGTGCTGAAATTATCTTTCCCGGTGCTTAAAATAGCACCTTTGAAATCCTAGTGCAAGATTAGTAGCAATTGGATTGGGTGCTGTACCAGGTAGCACCTGCAGCGGTGCTAAAGCAGCACTGCAAGTGCAGTCACTTTGGCCCGAATTCACAAAGGAGGTTTGTCGACAAACCTTGGTTTTCGTACGTCATATGACGCGTTTTTTCGCGTTTTTACAAACCTGTGAATTCGGGCCTTTATGAGCACCCTAAAAGTAACACGCAGTTCGTAAGAAAAAGTATTCCCAAATTTGGTAGCTTCTAATAAGAGAGTCATAACCATTATGACTTTGAAATCTATTTAATGATGAAGGATTACTTGTTTTCTGATAAATGATACCCTATTCATAATATTTCTGCCACGGGTGACTGATCACTAGGGTCTTTAATACCCTTTTGCAGTGCAGAATAATTGGGTGATTCCGTCAGCTGAGTTGAAGGAATCAATAATGGCAATGAATTAGCACATGTAGAGTTTTTTACAATTGTGGATATCATTTGCTTATTGATTGAAGAAAATACAAGTTTTTTTTAAAAGTTTTTCGTCTACTTCGAACAATATCGCCTTGTACCAAGTTTGGAATGGTGGAGAGAAAATGAGTCAGGTCATATGCATGTGCATCTTTGGTCTGATATCTTGTTAAAAGCTCAATTATGCCTCGTGCTCCATTGTTTATAATGATGCAATGTGTCTCTAGGCTTTCACAGAACCTTGTTCAAATTTATTGGATAACTTTTAGTTATTCTGAATAGCCTACTAACTTCTTGTTTCATGATATATAAGTTTCTTCCTGCTCACTTGTCATTCGCGCCATTTCACATGCACAAGAGGCATATTTATGTTTATCCTTAATGGCGAATGAAAACTCAGATGTTACTAAACCCAAATGAAAAGAAAGAACGCATGCGATGATAAGTATCAAATAATTTGTTAGTAGACTTTCATTAAAAGAAAGCATCCCAAATAAAATGTATCCATTCTGTAACACTAGATGAGAAGGGTAACCTTAGATACGGGCTATGAGTGAGGTCAAGCTCGTTATCTTTATAACGAAGAGAATATCATGAATATGCTTTTAATAAGCATTTCCATGAGTTTGAGTTATCATTTGTGCAAATGAACGCAAACGACAACATGTTATATCGTGTGCTGAGAGCCAGAACACACTATTATGAGAAACACCCTTTTAGCTTTTCACAAACCGTGAAAAACAAGACAATAAATATGAATAGATTTTAAGCTGAGTCGTATTCTCATGCAGTGCATTCAGACATAAGCATATTAAACAGAGAAGGAGAATAAACAATACCAGAGATTTGAGTAGAAAGAAAGAGAGAAAGAAAGAGATGTTGTACCATTGAGGAACACTCGTATACAATGCACGTTTATGCCAGGCATGTGTCCAACTTGCATCAAATTCTCTTGAGCTTAAAATGATTCCCATGTGCATTATTTTATGATTACAAAATATATGGTCCTTTTGATCAAAATATTTCAATTATATCCTATTTCGATTGGGATTTTGTTCTCCTTGGGCCTCCTCATGTATGTACATTGCGAAGACCATAGTTTTAAGAGCGTGTTGCGGTTCTGTACAATCGAAAGCTTTTCATAGAAGTAAACAGGCATATTTCCCCGAGGCAGCCCACTCGGTTCGATCATGAACCTAACATGGTTCGATACAAAGTTCACGTCCTTTACCGACAGACGTCATTCCACATCTGCCAAAGGCGGGAAAAAAATCTCACTCATACATTGTTGAATCGGGCTGTGTATTGCTTGTCTCCCACGCTCATACAAGGTTATTTGTAGAAATTGTATGCATATTATGTGAAAGAACTGTAGAAGCGTGTCGGATGGTGATAATGAACCCTTTTATTTCCGTTTTTCAAAACATAAGCGAATTCTCTCCCCCCCCCCCCCCCCTCTCTCTCTCTCTCTCTCTCCCTCTCTCTGTTTCTCTTCTGGATATTTCACGTACACATACGATTTTCAAAGCCATCTTTAAACACAGCTTGGCTAACTAGGTTTCATTTGGTCACAACATGGCGTATGTAAGACCCCGTTCTCACTCACTTCCTAGACCGATCCAACGGATCGCCGGGTTCACACTTACGAGCTAGACCTCTTTTGTTGATGGGGGTAGCAAAGGTCAGTGGGTCAAATGTTTCGCGTGGAATTTAAAACCGAATAGAGTGCCTCATCTTCTGCTATGTTTTGCTTGTGTGAATCTGTGTCTTCTTTTTTTTTTGCTGTGTTACTGTTAATTTTTCTTTGTTTCGTTTCCATCACAAAATTACTATTTATTTTGTATCATTATCTTTCCCTTTCTTATTCTTTATCTTTACTATTCTATCACCTTCTCTTTCTATCTTTCCTTATGTTATACTTTTTTCCCTTCTTTCATCTCTTATGATTTCTCTATTTTTATCATGCCACCATATTTTCTTTCTACATCTTTCTCATAACATCTCCTTTTCTTGTCCTGTCATTTTCTGTTATTCTCATGTTATTCTTTGTTTTTCCATCTTTCATCTTCTCTTCTATCTTTGAATTTTCTATTAATATTCTCACTATCTTTTCTTATATTATTCTCTGTTTGTATTGTTGTACTGTAATATCGTTCTCTCTTTCATTACTTTCCCGCCAAAACACACTCATTTCCGGGTGAAGATCGCCTCTGGCATGGTTTATGTTCACACTGCAAGCTAGATCGGTCTGGGGCGATCTTGGAAAGAAACCGGTCCTGAAGACCACATCGCGAGGTGGTCTTTTAGACCGGTCCCGAAGATCGCTTCCTGGACAGCTTGTCAGTTCGGTCAGTTTACACTCACAGTTAAACTGATCTAGCCTAGAGCGATCTAGCCTGAATCGGTCTAGGAAATAAGTGAGAACGGGTTTCTTATTTTGGTTTAACCTTGCCTAACAAAGCATTATGTGTTATATTGTGCCCAAGTTACATGATATTGTATTATTTTGTTGTATATATGTAAATACAAAACAAACAAGTTTTACATTCATATGTAAAAACAAATTAACAGAAAAAAAATCTTGCCAAAGAATGGAACTAGGCTCGACTAGCACTTGTGCTAACTTCTAGTTCCCATTAACAACTTCACCTAAACATAGTAATATACATATTTACGTATATATCTTTTGCACATTTAATAGTATGCAGATGTATGTCTAAAAAATATCGTTTTAAAACCATTACTGTTCAATCGACATTACTCTTATGTTATGTATACATGTATCAGTATTATTTTTTGCATTGTAAGATTGTTCATATGTACTGTCATTATTGTGATGTGTTGTTGTTAATAAATTCAAATTCAAATTCAAATTCAAATGGAAAGCAACTATTCAAAATACGCTATCGACTAGGACATTAACACTTTACAAAGATATATGTATTTTAAATAAATATTAAGACAGAGGATACAGCAATGAGTACCTACTATGGTTTTAGTAATACTACAGCGAATGGGCTCAGCTTATAAGCCTTTTAATATGTACATATTAACCACAGTTAACAACATAATTATTTATACCCCTTGTACACACAAAAAAATCTTTGCTCAAGAACGGAAGGTGGACTAGTTGAATTAGGGCCTCTGTTGAATACTTTAAGATATAAGCTTTGGTATGTCTCATTCTTAAATGGATAGTTGAGTTCTTGTTTCATATCGCAAATGCCTTCAAAGTGCATGGTTAATGCTCTTAGTATTGACATTTCTAGTGCTCTCGTAGAATCTTAAATGAAGGTAATTTTAGACCCTAAAATGTGTGAAATAGCCGAGATATTTGATTTTTTGTTAGATAATATGGATTCAGATCTAATTACAGGAGCAATATTCTTAGACCTCAGTAAAGCATTTGATGTTATACCCCATGATATTCTTTTACAGAAATTACCGTACTATGGAATTTATGATACCGAATTACCTTGGTTCACCTCGTATTTATTTAATAGGCAAACAGTTTGTAGCCTATCAGGGCGTAATGAGTGTTTGTTTACCTGTTGAAACAGGAGTGCCCTAGGGGTCGATACTGGGACCTTTATTATTTATCATCTTTATCAATGATATTTGTTATCTTAATTTCCAACACATGTCAAAAGTATCTCTGTACGCTGATGATACTGCCATCTTTGCAAAAGGGAATTATTTTGCTCATGTTCAACAAACATTACAAAATAATTTGGATGCTTTGATCAAATGAGTTACCATAAACAAAATGAAGATAAATTCAAGTAAAACTAAAACTAAAACTATGTTACTTGGCTCTCTAAAAAAAAGTACGAAATTGTGAGTTGAATTTAGAAATACAAGGTCAGTATCTAGAGTACGTTACTAACATGACGTATTTAGGTGTTGTTCTTCAACAAAGTCTTAATTGGTCGTTGCATATTAATAGTGTAGTTGTCCGGAAAATATCGCGTACTGTAGCATGCGTTCGAAGAATCAAATCATGTCTGACGAGGCGAAACATAATTCAGCTGTACTTTTCACTTGTTTTACCCCATATAGACTATTGTTGTTGTGTATATGGGTACGTGTACAAAATAATATATGACAAAATTACAAAAAAGTCAAAATAAATATGCAAGATTAGTTTTACATGTTGATTTCTATACGTCGAGTGTTACTTTGATGCGTAAACTTAAATAGCAAAATGTTGAAAAAAAGATTAAACTACCAATGCTGTGTAAAATGCTCCTTTGTACTTAAATACATTTGTATCCAGACGTCCAGCAAAGTACCCTACAAGATACGCCCTGAATAGCCCATTATTCATACCCAAACCACGAACTGATTTAAAAAAAAACGCTCGTTTTCTTACTTTGCATGTTCACAGTTTAACAAATTACCAATTTCTATTCAATTATCATCATCTTTGCAAGATTTCAAAAATCAAACCCGACACTATCAGTCTGTTCTTTAAAGACCGTCAATACTACTGGGCCAGAAGGTATTAGATCACACAGCGAGGTCACTGACAGGTGGCTATCTCATTAACTCAGCTCTCAACTAACATAAGAAAAAGGGAATCATGGGGGACCAATAGGCACCGGTTGGGAAAGTTGTATATATAGAGGGAGCAAGTAGCTACAAGTAGGGCAGTGGGGCTTTAAAACAAAATTTATTTATAATGGATTTCACTACTTTCAACGAGGGCTGACACATTGTGTTTGTTATTTTGCTTGTTTGATTGTACAATTTTCTTTTAGTCTCGTTAAACTATCCATTGTGTGCTTACACTGTCTTCCGTTTCACACATTGTGTTTGTTATTTTGCTTGTTTGATTGTACAATTGCCTTTTAGTCTCGTTAAACCATCCATTGTGTGCATACACTTTCTTTCGTGCAATCCACTTTAATCTGCCGTTTTCTTTTTATCCACACTTTTATTTAAACTCGTCAGTGAAATTGTCTTATTTGTTAGTGTGTTTTAAATTTTGTTGAGTTTATCGTACCAGTGCAAGTATATCAATTTAAGTGAACATGTTTTGTATAATTCATAAACATAATTATATTCCTTTGCTTTATTTGGCTCATTTAAATCCAAGCATGAATTTTAGGTAGGTTGTCTGTTCAAACTAAAACGTGTTATGTGTTTATATTTTTATATCTAGTAGTAAATAACTGTGTATTATGTATTGTGTATATGTTTGTATTTGTTGTTGTTGTAATTTTTACCATGTATTTTGTCACTCGCTTACAGTGCTCTATTAAAACGCAGGCCTTGTGGCTCTGAAAGGAATACCCTAAATTTTAAAAAAAGACTGAATAAATAAATAAATACGATCATACCAATTCAGCTCCAATTTAACAAAAATACGGACACCGTTAATCAATTAATTACACTGGTCGACTGGTTGTGCGTATTATAAATGACACGAAAAAGCCAACACAAAGCCAACATCAGCACGGGCTGGAATGAAACGTATAAGGCGCTATCTATTTTTGTCAACGGCTGGTTCAAATGATCTCATATTTGTGGTAACATACAAATATTAGAAATGGTTATATCTATGGATATTTCAGCGTCTCTGAACCGATTTCCCTCCGCCCCTCCCGCGCGAAGCGCGGAAACCTTGACGTTTCATTAAATTATTAGAGCAAGAAGACGATTCGTTGTACCGTTCTCGACTCTTAATCCTTTTTCTTCCTACGTCCTCTTCCTTTCTTCTTTCTCTCTCTTTTTTTTTTTTTGGCCGGCGTTTTTTGGGGGGCGACCGCCCCCACCCCCTGGCTACGCGCCTGACTGCTCCAGGTTTCTTCGGAAGTGTAATAAATATTGATTTGCACAGGTCATCTGGAAACTTTCCAACATCATTGATTTTATTGGTGACTTCAGTTAGTTTCATGACATCCTAGTTCCCCAATGCCTCGACAATACAATACAATACAACAAAGTCATTTCTATAGCGCTCTTACAAACTAACTGTTGTTTCAATTCTGTAACTGTTTGATATCTACCTTCTGGGTTGTCTTGGCTTTTGTCATCTTCTTTAGCTTGCATTGCAGAGTTGCCACAACAGTAATGTGATCACTCCTACAGTGTGCACCCGGATATGTTTCAGCTTGCTTAACACCTCTTCTAAGTCGTTCATGTATTGTGACGTAATCAATCTGATTTCTTACACAATCCCCAGAGCTTTTCCCAAGTATATATCCTTCTTGGATGTTCCTTGAACCATGTATTAACAATGACCATTACTTTGGCCTCACACCACTCTACCCATGTGTTACCTCTTTCATTACTGTCTCCAATACCATGGGACTCTACTGTTTCACCATATCTGCCTCTTCCCATCTTGGCGTTCATGTCACCCATAATAATTACAATTTCACTTGATTTACATTGTGATTTGGCTGCTTCTAATTGCTCATAGAAAATATCAATCTCTTAATCTGTGCCGCTGTGGGTTCATAAACAACTAGTATCGCCATGTTGAAAGGTTTCCTTGTAATTTGATCAATAAGACTCTGTCGCTGACTGCCCAAAAGCCCAGAACAAAGTTAGCCGTGCACTGTTAGAACAAGTATTACAATTTTTAATCAAGTTGGTTAAAATTTTAATCAACCACGGATTACCAGGTGAATCACACAATCGTTGGTTAAACTTTAACCAACAGCCTGTTGATTAAAATTTAACCTGTGGTTGATTAAAAAATTTAATCAATTATTGGTTAAAAAAATTTGCTCAATGTTGGTTAAAATGGTGTTGATTAAACTTTAACCATTTGTTGATTAAAACTTTAATCTTTTGTTGGTTATTTATGCTTTGTTCGGGGCTGATTCACATGATGTTGGTTAAACTTACATGGGTCGTTGGTTAAAATTGTAACCATTGTAGGTTAATTCTTTTTTCATTCACACGATGTTGGTTAAACTTTAGTGGGTTGTTGGTTACAGTTATAACCAATGTTGGTTAAACTTACGGGGGTTTGGAGGTCTTATCCTCGTGTTTGCAGGTAAGAAATTGTTTAATATGATTATCATCAATGCTAAGATTGTAAGGAAGAAGTGAAATAAGGTTCTTGCTCAAATTAAAAACGCTTTGTGTCCCGGCCCGTAGGTTGTAGCTCAGCCAGTAAGTGTAACGGATGACCTACCCAAATTGCATGCATAAAGACGTTTCACTTTATGATGACATCTTATTTTATATTTAATTGTTTTAAACAATTAGATACAATTAGATTTAAAAAATAAGATTATTATTCATGCATGCAATTTGGGTAGGTGATCAGTAATAGGCCTACACTTCTCCTTCTGTAATTGGGGCTGCCTCCTTCCGGGCCTCCTTCACGGTTGAAGATTCTTGCAGACTGATGAGTGTGTGTGCTTACGAGAGAGCCAGGTGCACGGTGCAAGTAAAATGTTACTTATTGGTTGAGCTACGTACAGCCTAGGGGACACAAATCGTTTTTGATTTGAGCAAGAACCTTATTTCACTTCTTCCTTACAAACTTAGAATTGATGATGATAATATTAAAATAATTTCTTACCTGAAAACACGGAGATAAGACCGTCCAAACCCCCATTTCTCAGGTCCTCGCGACAACCTCCATTGTTAATTTTGTCGCACGCGTAAACTGCATGTACTTTGCATGTACTTATTTTGTATGTCGAGCGATCGCTAGCTACGCGCTTCGATATCGTTCCGTTGGGTCACGTGACCAGTACTTTAATCAACATTGATTAAACTTTAACCGGAAGAGGGCTATCATTACTGTCGGAATTTTGTTTTTAATCCATGCTGGGTTAAAAAATTTGCCAACGACTTAGACTTTACCAACATAGGTTCAAAGGAATAATTTTGATCAACACTGTTTTTAACCAACGCAAGATTAAAAGTAAATTTTAATCAACACTACATTTTTAACCATGGTTGAGCGTTTTTTAATCAACAATCTTTTAACCCGCAGTTTTTTAATACTTGTTTTAACAGTGTGAATGGATCCAGAAGCACCCCTACACCTCTTTCATGTCTTACTCCTCCTGAATAGATCATCTTATGTTTTTTCAACAGTGAGTTCTCCACTGCCAAGCCATCTCGTTTCAGTAATTCCTAGAATATTTATTCTCATCGTGTTCATTTCTTGCAAGACGTTGTCCAATCTCCCCTTCTGGTAGAAAGTGTGTACATTCCAGGTGCCGATGCGCATGATATTACGGTAGCTAGCCTAAAATTAATCAAATAGCTTAATTTGACCTTTATCAGACCAATAATATAACAAATTTTGTCTCACCTAATGCCGATGACACATCATTCCCTTTTTCCATTTTTGATGCCAATGACTAAGAGATGATTTCTTTACGACAGCTATGTCATAATATAAAAGTAGTGTTATGAAGGCGGCCTATGCTGGATCGTGTATTACAAACAAACATACAAAAATACCTGTACGGATATTATATGGCACTCAGGCGCCACCGACGCTGTACTATGTATACGCGAAGCTTAAAGGGATAGTTGAGTTTTGTTTTCAGACAGCAAATGCCTTCAAAGGGCATGGTTATTGCTTGTATTCTTATCTATGACATTTCCAGTGCCCTTTTAGAACCTAAAATTGCTATCAAGGTAATTTTAGACCCTAAAATGTGTGAAATTTAGCCAATACGAGCATACCAATTCAGCTCCACTCTCATAAAAACATGGTGACCGTTAATCAATTATTCAATTGAACATAACAATACATGGGCCAGAAGGTTGTGCGTAATATAAGCAACAAGAAAATGCCAACAAAAAAGGCAACTTCGGCTTGGCTGAAATACGACGTAAAAGACGTTATTTCGTTTTTTTTCAACGGTTTTTTCAAATTTTTCAAAATATCTTATATTGTGGTGGTACACAAGTATTAGAAATCGTTATATTTCAGCCGTCTATGAACCGATTTTGATCAACCAAAGATGAATTTGTCATTTAAATATTATGTTCTTTCAAATTTGACACTCAGTTTTTCTCACAACAAAATTGTTTTGTGTAGCGCCCTCTGCAACAGAACTCAAAAATCCCTTTAAGTTAATTTTGGTCAACTGATAACCTGCGCTCGCGCTGCATGCATGTTCCCATCCGTATGTTTTTTCATTCCATTTGATGGAAACCCAAAACGACATTACGTGCGGCAGCACTGCCGGTGCCGAAGCCCTATTTAAACATCCTCATGAGTATGCTCAAATATAGGGTAGATATCTAACTTATCTTAGATATCTCGATTGTATTAGAATACGAGAATAAGAGAATATCATAACTTGCTTTTAATAAGCATTTACTTGAGTTTAAGTTGACATTAACACTTTTTTCTTCAACTGCCTTATAGTCAATGTAAATAAGTGAGCAATTGTTTTGGTATGAGATAGCACACACATGACGACTTTTGACCCACATCCATTGATACAGCCCTAGCTTGGTACAAAAGGATTCTCACCACACATTTTGATAAGCCTGCTGCTCAATCATCCGTGGTAACACAATTATGAATGTCGTATACTAATAATAATAATTACATCTATAGGGCGCTTAGTATGACCGTTTCTAAGCGCACAGGTGGTAGTGTCCATCTCAGTATAATTATTCAACATGTTCAATAGCTTAAAATTTGTTATAATGTTTTAATTAGAATCTAGCAAAGTTGAGCATATTTTTTTGGATACTCACTTTATATAACCCTCCAAGCGTAGTACAGGCTTACACATTGTATGAAATGTTAACATATATTCTGATGGGTCGTGTTAAAATGCAAAGATGTATTACAACACGTGCGTACTATAGAGGGAATTGTTGCAGCCTATCATATGCTTTAGTTTCAAATATATCAATAAGATTTTATCATTTCATTTCTTCGATCAAATTACTCTGTTACTCATCTTTATAAAGACTCTTTGTAAATGCTGAAAAACAAGAATATGAGCGGTTTTTAATAAACAGATATAAAGTAAACTAGCAAAGTTTAAGCCTGCTCTTTTTATGTGAAACTAGTAATTTTCTAATAGTGACTGCCAAATAACAAAGAGACTTATTAGGTATCAGTAAGTTCATTTTTGTTTTATTCAGTACATGTTTTTTTATATACTTCAAATGGCCAAGCTCTACCTTTCTAAATTTCTGAACATTCACATTGGATATAGCTATTAAAGATTCCAGTATATATCATAAAAATACATCACTTCTATGGGTAATTCTCATCACATTGTTTATCCTTCATTGTGTTCTTCCTTATAGGTTAAAGTGGACCAATCCCCAAAGGAATAAATTACGCTCCATGTAACATGTCGTTGAACTATTACCGCATCTTGAGCTTTAAGTAGAATGTGACTAGAATAAGACAGGAGAATCAAAAGAAAATCAAAGGGCGGGACGAGATTTTAAAAAAATGTCAGCGATATTAAATTGGTTTTAATAGAAGGAGAATAAAGAAAGGGACAGGTCAATGAAAGTTTAACAAAATTCTGAAAAATAAGTAAGTTATGAAAATTTCCCGTCCCCCGCAAAACTACCCCCAATGGACATTAACACCCCAGAAAATTACACCCTACGGACACCCATCCCCCCCCCCCCCCCTCGAAGACAATTACCCCCGGCAAATTATCCCCCGTACAAATTACCCACTAGGACAACTAACCCCGTGGACAGTTGCCTTCTCCAATAAATTACCACCTAGGACAAACACGCCGCTCCCCCCCCCCCCCCCCCCCCGAGGAAAACCAAGGACAACCACCCGATAGGAGCATTATTTGTTAACTGTTCTCTATAAACGTTATGCTTTTTGATGTAAATATGTTCATGTTTATTCAGGGCCCCTTGCAAGACCACTACTTATTGGTGATTGGGCTACCCTGTCAAAAGATTGGAAATAAATAAATAAATAAATAGGAAAAATCCCCCTTGTTAGTTAAAGGGGAAGTCCGCCCTGATTATAGGTTCTTTTTAATAAAAGCAGATTTTGAAAAAAATAAAAAATTGGAGGGGGCAATGATTGTCTAAGGGGGTACATTTTCATGGAGGGGGTATTTTTTTGTCCTCGGTGGTTATTGTACCGCTGGTAATTGTCCGGGAGGTGATGGCCCATGGGTTATTGTCCTAGAACCGTCAAATGACGAGGGAGCTAGCAAGATACGTCACAGAGGCCAATTTGTGCAAGTGAACGTAAACAACAAAGTGTGGTATCGGGTGTTGAGAACCAAAACACACTGAGAAGTATATACACTGTACGTAAACACCCTTCTAGCTCTTCACATACCGTGAAAAACTAGACGATAAATATGATTATAATTTAAGCAGAGTCGTTTTTGCAGTGCTTTCAGACATAACACGATGTAGAAGAAGAATACATAATACCAGAGAAAGAGAGAGAGAGAGAGAGAGGTGTACAGTCGTAAAACACTTTTGTACATGCTTGGGTATGCCAGGCATACGTCCAACTTGCATGATTACTCTTGATCGTAGTACAATTACTCCCAAGTGTCTACTATTATGATACCAAAATATATGGTCCGTTTGATCAAAATACCCCATTATATTATATTCCTATTTAGAAATGTATCTCCCTTGGACTTATCCTACGTTTCACGATTTGTTGTTCATGTACATTTCGAAGAAAATAGGGTTTTGAAATAGTGTGTTTTGTTTTGGTAGAATTGAAAGCATTTCATACACGTGAAGTAGTCAAACGGGCACATTGCCCCCCGGGCGGCCCACTCGGTTAGGTACAAAGTTCAATTTCTTCAAAAGAGTTTGTCTGCCACACTCAAACCAATTTACTTGCCGGAATTGTATGCATATCATGTGAGTAAAATGTAAAGAAACTGTAAAAACAAAGCGGATAGTGACAATAAACTGGTATCTTATGCTACGGTCACAAAGGTTCGTACAAACGATAATTTCGTACGAATCTCCCTGTTTTTCCATTGTCTTCTCGAATTTCCATTGTCTGAAAATTGTTCGTACGGCGTTCGTAGCAGTTCGTAATGGCATTTGTGACCGAGGCTTTATCCTTTTATAAAAGATCTCTGTTTCTGTGTCTCTCCCTCTCTCTTATTTATATTCTCAATTTCTTCTACTGGATATTCCACGTACCTGAATATAATCTGGCCTTAATTAGTCTCGAATCGGATCCATGGTAGGGACATGGGGACACATGCCCATACCCCTGGAATAAAAGAAGTAGAAAACAACGATGGTAACCACGATATTACCTTCTCTTTTTTGTTGGTGAGTAAAAAAAATATAATGCTCACTATCCCCCCTCCCCCTTACCCCCTTGTTGAGCCCCCCCCCCCTCCCCCAATACAAATTGGAAGTGGTCATAACCCCCCCCCCCCCCTCTGTCGAGCAATAAATTAAAAAATGAATGGCCATTACCCTCCTTCCCCCCCCCCCCCCCTCCCCCCCCCCCTCCCCGCTTGTTCGCCGGCTCGCCAAGTATTTTCTCACGAATTGGGCCCCCACCTTGCCGCCGGCTGGAACAATTAGATTGGAAATGCAAGAATAACCTACATCTTCAACTAATCCAATCAATAGAATATATACGAATTGAAATCATTTTTGAGAACATTATCTTGTTCAATAATGTTTCATTGATTTACATACAAAATATGTATTCTAGAGCCAAGGTCAGGCTAAGTACAGTAGTCACAATAGGGATTTTTAGATTTGCACAACGACAAAGTGGATTGCTACGATCGACGTCCTTTTAATGCACTGCCTTAAATGGACGTCACATGTATCAGTCCACGCAAATCTAAAAGTCCCTAATGATCACACTCACTTGCTCATTCATTGACTTCTAACTTTAACGTTTTATCTAGGTTGTTGTTGTTGTTGGTAATAGTTTAATGGCGTTCATTCAGTATTGAATATATTCGCCATATCTTCAATTTTATAAGAAAATCAGTTATACATAAGAAAACTGAGAATATAGATTTGTAATGATGTAATTAATTAATCAGTAACGCAATTTATTAGGAGTCTCTGGATGGTTTGCATCTTCGTGTTTCTGCTTTTTTTTAAAGTTTAATCTGGTCAGCCCGGTTTCGATTGCATGGAAAACTAGCTTTGCCCGATTTGAAACAGGCTTCTTGGCTACTCGGCGTGCGTGCGCAGTGATCTTTTAATTTTGTAACGCACGGTGCCTAGACCATTCAGAAACACAGAAACACTAAATTGAGACACATCGTACAGGGGCGCTCCTGAAACCGAATTTCCAATCCATTCAAGTAAATTGTTATACAAATCTTATCACATTATCACTATTTGTAAGCAAACATTAAAGTGGGCTTTTGGTTAGTATCAATGCATAAATAGAACAAATTGAATTATGAACGTCTTTCTTTCACATTATATAGGGCCTATTTATAGGCCTATATATTAAATACATACATTATATTTCTTTATTAATTCCTCCTTTTATTCTCTTTAGGAAAATCTCCTAAAGAAGCGACAGGGGAAAGAAGTACTTTTGGCTTGTTTTACTTTACTTGTAGGTAAACTTATTAATGAGGTCTTTTGTTTTATTTGAAGCAACCTGTTCTATGGATATATGGTAAGGTGGCATATTGAGCCTTCTGTGAAAACTTGAAAAGTATTCTTTTTGTTTCTTCTATTGTTTTGGTGTCTAAATCTGAGAAAAGCATTGCTCGTTCAATGATATACTTATTAAACAATAAAATATAAAATGTTCTTCTGTTTCACTGATGTAACAATAATCACAATATTCTGTTTCACCTAACCCCACTTTAGCCTTTTGTTGGTTCAGTTGAAGAACACCCATTCTCAATCTATGTAATATTATTTCACTGTATCTGTTTACCTTGATTGATATACATGAATGATTCTCAAATCGTTTTAGAGGTGATTCTATCGTTTTCCATCTTTCTTCCCCAATTTCTCGTACTCTTTTACTCAGTATTGATTTCAGTTCTTGTACATTAAGATCATTGTTAATTTCTATGTTTTTCTTTAATGCTCTCTTTGCAAAACTATCTACTACTTCATTCCCTACTAGTCCACAGTGAGATGGGATCCATTCTAGCGTTATGTTTATACCTCTATATGAAGATGTGTTATTTTAATCAGTATTTCTACTACGAAATTTTCTTTTATCTGAGATTCTATTGCATTTATTGTACTCAGAGAGTCTGATAGAATAACAATACCAACATAAATATTCAAGTTTTCAATCCAATCTAATTCCATAATAATGGCTACTTGTTCTGCCCTGTATGACGATGTGTCATTGTGTAATCTTTTCTGTTCATGAATTTTCATCGCTGGCACGTAGAAGCCTGCTGCCGCATTGCCTCTCTTAGGATCTTTAGATCCGTCTGTGTATATAGGTGTGTTTTATATCTAGTGTTTATAATGCTATGGTCACATTACCCAAAAGTAGCCTGCTCGGCGGCCGAGCGGCGAGTTTTTAACCAATTCTGCCCGGCGGCTTCCCGGCCACCGAGCGGCGGCCGCCCAGGCACCGCTCGTTTTTAGGGCATCGCTCGGTCGCCGCTGAAGTTTTAGCGCGGAGTTAAAATTTGGGCGGCGCCTGCTCAATTTTCACTCGCCGCCCAAAATACGCTCGGTGCCTGGGCGGTCGCCGCCCGGGCACCGACCTAATTGCTGGGCGATGCCTAAATTCCAGCAGCGACCGAGCAGGCTACTGATCGGTCGGTCGCTGCTCAGATTTGTGACCATAGCATTACTTCTAAAGATTTGGCTTTTTGATAGTGTGGGTTGTCATTCTTGCTGATTAAAGTATGTAATTCAGTGGAGATGGTGGGTGGTATGTAATGCCATGGTGGAAATGGTATTGGTCCACTTTTTTCAACCTCATCCGATTCTTGAACTATTTTCTCATTTAGAATTCTAAAACCAAAGGGCTTTTTTCCTTCTTTTTTTAAAGATGTTCATAATGCCAACAGTTGATTGTACATTTTTGGACCGGGTGTTGGGGAGTAGATTTCACTTTAAAAATAATATCTATTCGTCAGCATTTTTCTCCTTATGTCTAGTGGTTCTTCTCCTGTTTCTTTAAGCAGGGATTGTAATGAAGTTCCAATAGGGCCACCAGTTATAATTTTTAAAGCCTGATATTGTACTGAGTTCAACGTATTCTTCATTAAGTTTGAAGCCGAATCATATGCTTCACATCCATGGTCAAACGGTGAACGTATTAATGCTTTATATACAATAAGCATAGAGTGGGAGTCATTTCCCCATGATATAACAGTTATTTTCTTCAAAATATTCAATTTTATTTCACATCATAATTATATTCATATTCATATTCATATTTATTTCATTTCCAACAGAAAGGTAAACAAAGATATTTCATTTGATTTCATACATAATTCATTTTTTCAAGAAACTATAAAAATAAACTTTGCACATAATAAAATTATTACAAGAATTTCTTAATTTCTGAGGAAATGGGGGGGATCCACTAAAAAGCAGTGCTTGTAGGTTGTGGATCCCCCAGAAAAAAATAAAAATATAAATGTTTCAAATTTTGCCTACGAAGACTTAGAAAACACAAGACAATATTTCAAAACAACATACAATTTACAAACACGAAACGAACAAGGAGAAGTAAAACAGATAAGAGGGAAAGGGGAAAAGGGGAAAGGAAGAAGAAGAAGAAGCAGGACAAATCATCTTTTTACTATATCCTGAATATGTGGTCTCCAACTTATTTTGTTATCAAACATTAAGCCTAGGAATTTGTGCTCCTGTACAGAAGGTAAGGGTACTCCTTCAAGTTTCAGTTCACATTTTGTATTACTGTTTATAAATAGAAGCGAAAATGTTTTTTCATGAGATATTGAAATTCCCCAGTATTTAAATCATTCATTTAACCGATGTAAGTATGTTTGTACTTTGTTTTGAACAAACTTTTCATTTTTACCTGATTTCCATATAGCACAGTCATCTGCAAATAATGATATATTCACATCCTTTTCCAATGGTATATCATGCATCATAATGTTGAATAAAATTGGACTAAGGGCACTTCCTTGTGGTAATCCATTGACTAGGGTAGATATTTTAGATAGTGTCTGTCCATTCCTCACTTGGAAGGTTCTTGTCTGTAGTAAGTTCTGAATAAATGTATACATATTTTCTTTCACTCCTAGTTTGAGTAATTTATACAATAAACCATTGTACCACAACTTATCATATGCCTTGGTTACATCTAAAAAGCCGACTAGAGTATGTTCATGATTCCCTAAGCTTTGCTCAATACTATTTTAAAGTAGTATACTATTATCTGTAGAGCTTCTTCCTTTTCTGAATCCGCTCTGTATGCTCTCCATTTTTTCTTTTCTCTGCTAAATATCTTAGGTGATTTCTTACTTGTATACTTTGTGAACATTCCTTGTTCCACCAGGGAACAGGATTTTGTCTTCTTTTTTATTTCACTTTTCCTAGACGTATCATCATGTTATTCAAAGTTTCTACAAATATAATGTAAGCTTCTTCTACATTATGTTCGTCTATATTAATCATCTCTTCTTCACATGCTTGTTGGAATGTTGACCAATTTATTTCTTCCGGATCAATCTTTGGAAGATTATTTTGATTTCCCATTTCTATCAATATAGGAAAATGATCACTTCCTAAAGTGGTAGATTCTACGCTCCAAGAAATCTTATGGGAAATATTTGGAGATGAAAAGCATAAATCTAATGCTGAACGCTTTGTCGTTCTGTGGTCAATTCTTGTACCTTCCCCAATATTACAAATCGTAAAATCATGTTTCAACATGTATTTTCGATTATTTTTTCCATTTCCGTCGGTCTTGTCACTACCCTATAAAGTATTATGTGCGTTAAAGTCTCCTAATATAATTTTTCTTTTAGCTTCTTTTGCATTTTTTGTTACATTATCCAATATCTGTGGTGTTATCTTTTTACATGGGTTATAACAGTTCACCACTGTGTATATACATTGATTGAAATATATATTCACAGTTTGACATTCTATGTCTTCATGTTCTGTAACTTTGCTATGTCCTAACGAATTATGGAAGTATATAGCACATCCACCTCGTATGCCTGTTTTTCTATTTCTATAAACTCCTTCATAATTATTTATATCAAAAAGTTAGTTTCCTAATAGCCAAGTTTCTTGCACACAAATTAAATGAATTATTTCTTGTCTATTATTAATGTGAAGTCTCAGTTCGTCTCCGTGACCATTTATGCCCTGCGCATTCAATTGCAGTATATATTTAGGGTCACGGAGGCGAACAGACTAAAATACCAGACCAATAACATTTTGTTCGTTTAACATTTCTTAAGTGAGATTGAAAAATTTGAGAGCTGCTCCTACAATCAGGCTTATTGGATTATCTTTCTTTTGATTAAAATTTGCAAGAATATATACAATAAATGAATTTATTTCTTCATTACTGGCATTGACAATGAAGTTTTTCTAATTTTTACTAACTTCTCCTCCTTCATGAACATACTGCGTGGTTCCAGAATAATCTTGGTATGAAGTATTTTCTTTCGTATTTCTGTTTTGTTGTCTACCTTCGTTTTGTTTTAGTTGTTTGCGATAATTTTTTTATTTCCTTCTCAGATTCTTTTATCTGGGGTGTTTGTTTGTTTATCTGTACCGGAAAGTCTACCGCTTGTCTTTCTTGTGAAAGAGGTGCGTTTTGGATTTGGTTTGTATCCATTGCTTGATCTTGATCATTCTTCCAAACTTTGGCAGCTTGAGCATAGCTTACTTTTTTCTATCTCCACAATTAACACATTTTGGCGTTTCTTTGTGGGGACATTCGTCGAAGGAGTGCGTCTCCCCACAGCGAACACATCTGTGCTTGGATTGACATTGTGCTATTCCGTGGCCAAAACGTTGGCATTTGAAACATCTGAGTGTGGGTGGAATAAATTGTTTAACCTTAAATAATTGGTAATAAAACGTTATTTCAGAGGGGAGGTTGCTGCGGTCAAATGATAGAATGATATTCCTAGTGGGAATTGGCTCTTTTATTTTGTCTTCTCTTCCTTGAGAACCATTTTCCTTTTTGTCATTTCTTCTACTCATCATTCTTTTAATCCCCATGACTTTCTGTTTAGTCAGTTCGTTTTGAATTTCTTGTTTTGTCATTTCGATGGGGACACCATATATCACTCCTTTCACCCAATTTCTCATCTCTTCCGCCTTCACGGGGATATTTCCGATGTTTTCAATTTCTTTCACACTTCTCATTTGCTTAGTGATTTTACACTTTACCATGATTCCATTCCTTACTTGTTTGGCGAATTCCACTGGATTATTGCCCACCACTGCATGTATGGCTTTAGCTATCACTAGAAGATTCAGATTGTTTAGAGTGTTGGTTTTGTCTATTGGGACTAAAAAGCATTTTAAGTCAGATGGTTTGGGGCCGGTTGCAAAAGTATGATTTTCTTTATCCGAATTCGAAGTATCGTGCATTTTAAGTGTTTCCACTTCTCTACTTTCTTTTCTTCGTCTTTTCGCTGATTGTTTTTTCCCTGGACTGACAGTCATAAAATCATCTTCTGTTTCGTTGCCTTGCTCCGGAGCGGAGGCCGCCATGGTGGCAGTGACGTGGCGCCACTACAAAAAGGCGGGAATTTCAAAAATATTTGATAGTTTTAACAGTGTTAGTATAAACAAGTCGCCAACAAAATGTCTGCTTACCTTTGTGATTCCTTCTTGCGATGTGGGTGTTCACTAGATATTCCAAATAATATGTGATATAAAGGAGATTGTCTATTGTAAATCCAGATATTTCCTAAGTGTTACGAAATTACGTCCACGCCCTATCGCGAGCCCCTCTAACTCCAACTTTTGTTGTTATTTTATCTAGGGCAGTGTCCAGGCCCGGGGTCAAGGAGGGGGAGCTCGATCAGGCTCATGAGCTAACTCACTTATACATATCCATATACATGTTTAGACTTTCCAGGTGTTCGAACAGAAAGTGTATATGTATGGAGTCTATGGACATAATTTTAAAGAATGATACATCAAATCGAAATAACAAAAATTATGCCTAAGGTACTTAGCCACTCCGGCACAGCATAGTAGCCAATGTTATAAGATAATGACGTGGATCCTAATCAAATTAATGATTGGTTGAGAGCGTACAAGTGACCAGGCATTTATTTTGCCTTACACATAATTTGGATAACGACCGTTCATTATCAAATGCTGATGACCGGTCATTAGTAAAATAATGTTATAAAACATCATTTTATGAAACAAATAAAACATAATCTTATAAAACAAATAATACACATAATTATGTTCGGGCATTAGTAAACTTACCCGCACTCGGTACCTTCGAAACAGTCCAAACACCTGTTCGTAAAGGTACCTTGTGTGTGTAATTCTTACTAATGCCCTCACTGCTGTGTATAATTTGTTTACCAACTTACCCGATAATTGTTTAAAGAAACAGAATGCGTACGGTACTTTAGTACGGGATCGCATGGACTTAACCATGATTTCCTTCATGAAGACTGTTCTGTTTAACGGTTATTTAAGCTTCTTGTTTTCCTTCTTCTGTGTCCTTCTTTTGGTGTTTTAAAAGATCTGAATTGCATGAAGAACTATCTAAGATAATCATTTAAGTTTGTAGAGGTATAAGTCTCGCGTTCCTCCCATTGTAGAACCCATTGATATATGGGGAAGAAATACGGACGCCCGGTACAAAGAATCGTTCGTTCTTCATGGACCACCGGTAATCACCGGTTGTTGTTGTTTGCAATGACGAATATCGTCATTTGCTCTCTCTCTCTCTCGATCGATCGATCGATCTCTGTCTCTCTCTTTTACTGAAGATCTCTGGTACTATTTATTTTCTTTTTATTATATTTATATCTAACTCCTCTGAGAATACGGCTCTTTTTAATATATTTTATTCATATTTATTCTTTAGATTTTCACGGTCTATGAAGAGCAAGAAGAGTGTTTAGGTACAGTATACATACTTCATATTATGGCTAGGCCCTCAACCTCGTAGCTCACACCACACAGCGGATCATTCCTCTTTCGAAGACTTTTCCCTTGAGGAAACCACAAGGGAATGATCTTTAGGACTAACGTCTGAACTCCGCGGATTCCATTCAATGGACTGATTCAGGGCAATGACCATGCCTTGAAAAACCTGTTGCAATCTCTCCGTTGCAATCAATCTGCGGTGGGGAGGAGGGGGAGGGCATATTCATACGACCTAGGCTCGTCGCAGACTTTGGATACTTGTGTTGGTATCCAAGCATGACCTCTGCGATGTATGACTCTTACTGGTTGTCCTACGTGGGGTGGTGGAAGATCTCGACCTGCATGTCGGTCATGCATTTCTTTCATCTCGCTTTGTCGATTCAAGAGATGATCACTAGTGGTGGATTCTCTTGATAGTGGGAGTGTTGTCTTGATGGGTCTTCCAAAAACATCTGACATGTGACTGTCAAAAGATGTTGCTCTTAAGTGTGACATAACCAGTTGACTTTGGGATACTTGAAGTAGTAGTCAGTGACGAGTAAATACTCTTGTCTGTTGAGCATGAACAAGTCTGTTCCCAGTCTAATCCATGGTGCTGAAGGTACATCATGGGAGAAGCAAAGGATCTTTATGTAGCCTTGCCTCATGTTCCTGGCAGGCATCACATTGCTTTGTGATCTGTTCAATGTCTTTGTTGAGGTGTGGCCAGAACACTGTCTCACGAGCTAGTCGTCTCGTGCTCTCGATTCTCATGTGTCCAAGTAAGGATATCTTCCCCAAGTGTCTTTGGTATGATCACTTGACTTCCTTTGAAGAGTGCTCCTTGTGATACTCCAATCTCGTCTCTGTACGACCATAATTGTCCTAGGGGTGTCGGCAACTTCTGGAGATTTTCAGGCCAACCCTGAGTGACTATATACCACAACGACCTAAGAACAGGGTTAACATTTTCCTCTGGAGTTCTACTGTGTTGTCCGAAGAAGATCAAGTCAATTTTATGAGAGTCTTCTTCTCCGGAGCAGTTGGATTCCACTCTGATATCTAGCGGAACATCGCGTGCTTCCTTCGGGTTAGGAAGATGACTCAAAGTATCTGAAAGAATCATTTCTTCCCCAGATCGGTACTTGACTTGGCATCTGTATCATTGTACCTTGTTCAGTATCCGTGTACCCTAATCAGTAGTCTCTGTAAACGGGTTGGTGCGCTTCTTAGAGGTTTCTTCCAAATCATCTCCAAGGGCCTGTGATCGGTTATCACAGTGAATTCCTTCCCAAATAGGTATGTATGGAATCGGGTGATACCAAACACTAGGGCTAAGGCTTCACTCTCTATGTTCCAGTAGTTGGACTGCGCATTGGAGATACTTTTGGATGCAAGAGCTACAGGTTTGCCATCTTGGAGCTTCGACGCATCTACCTCAACGGATGTCTCTTTCTTTGGGTCAAAGAACTGCAGGCATGTACCCGATGAGACTGCTCTTTTTTAATGTTTAAGGTATGTTCGTGATCCTCGTCCAAAACGAATGGAATTTTCTTGTGAAGGAGTTCACGAAGTGGTGCTAACTTCTCTGATAGATTCGGTATGTATGGTGCTAGGTACGTAAACAGTCCTAGGCATATCTGAACTTCATCCTTGTCCTTGGGTGAAGGCATTGTTGTGATAGCTTCAAACTTGTTTGGATCTGGGTAGATTCAAGATATTGTGTACATGGATCCAAAGTAGTTGATCATATCAATGTGTTGCTGGAAAATATCTTGGCTTGTGCATAAGCCAAAGGGTAATCGTTGGAAACAACATCTTCCGAGTGGTGTTCTGAAGGTGGTCTGGGGGGGGGGGGCGTTTCATGAAACAATTAGTCGGTGGTTTATTGTTAAATAACGAATTGTAAATAAATTATGATGTTTTTTTATTTTTTTTAATCAAATCTCTGTAAATCATGCATGCAATTCAGCCATTGGCTGCGATATGTTGATGAATAAATACCATACCTTACCTTACCTTACCTTTCACCGATTAATATCATGTTCACTAACAATTTAGTCAGCGCTGACTAAATTTGACCAATCACAGGCCTGGAAAATAGTCGGTGACAAAAGAATTGTCGCTGAACATGAAACGTCCCCCAGGTATTGGCATTCCTCTGCTTGGTGACCGGTATCCAGCCTTTGCGTCTAGCTTGGATCGAAGAATTGAGCGCCTGCGAGGATCGGTTGGATTTCTTCCAAGGTAGGAATTTCGTGTGGACACCTTTTCAAGGCATCGTTCAACCTTCTGCGTTCAAGAGATATCCGTATCCGCGTCTTTCTTCACAACAGTAGTCATCTATTTACACAGTGGTCATCTATTTACACAGTGCAACGCACTTTAATTGTATACGCTGCGTATTGCTCTCCTCTATAAGCGATGTTAGTGTTAGTACTCGAACTTTGGTCACGCAGGAACTATATGGTCACACCACCATATTGTATGCACTGTACGTATCGTACACCATTTGGTAGCTGTTTGGTAGCTGTTTGGTAGATGATGGCTTGTTGCTCTAAATTGACGGAAGAAGTGAACCGTTTACGATGTGGAATATAAAGCAAATAATCACCTTTTGGTTTCAGGTGATGGCAAACTATCACTTCCTCGTCAATCTGAATGTATACGCTATCTTTCCTCAGCTTCGCTTCGGAAAGATAGCTACATCCAGAACGCATCGGAAGTAATAGTTTGTCCTATCACCTTCACCAACGGTAATTATTTGCTAATACTGTCCTGTTCTCTGCGGTCATATGTCAATGTTTGCATAAGCTACTGTACCCTGTGAGTTAATCACTGTGTGTGGTCCGATCGTGTGTATGGTGTCAAAATGTACGAAGTTAGATGGACTTGATGTTGATTCATGATGATCATGATCTGTGTCAACATCATCAAGTCCATCTGGCACACTTTGACACCATACACATTTGCTTATGATTAGTGTCCATTTCGCTTATCGGTTTATACTTTGGACCTTTGGATTTTGATCGTGATTTGTTTCCTTGTTTTGGTTTACGGGCATCGGATTTATAATCATCTGATCCACGATCTGATTTGCGAGTACGATCGTTCTTTGCCTTTCGACATAACTTGGCCCAATGGCCCTTTGTGTCACAGGCGCGACACACATCTTCACACGCAGGGCACTGACGGGGTTTGTGGATACGTCCACAGTTTCCACGTGTCCTTCGCCGCTTGAACAAATATATGCTTTCTTTAGAATCAAGCGTTTCTAGGCATTTTCTGCTTGCCGCAACTGCCTCGTATTTTCGATTCACTACTGAGATTGCCTCTATTTTTGTATCCTTTTGGTTGATCCAATAAGGATTCCTGAAATTCTTCGACGTTTGAAAAAGGCTTTGCGTTTATCACCTTAACAATTTGCCTGAAAGACGTTTGATAAACCTGATTCTAGGCCAAAAATTGGTCAATAAACGCACCCTTAGCAATGTCAGTCTTGTGGACTTTGAATCCACTGGGATGATACCGGTTTATCATATTCCATGATAAACGATTTATATCCGCATACATATTGGTAACTTTTAGAACATGATGCAATAAAGCTATTCCTTCTTTCTTTGCCGTTCAAAACATTAATACCAAATAAATATTGTCCAAATTAAGCCAGCGGAAAAGCCTACATATCTTAGCTTGATATTGCCATTCAACTTTGATTATGCTTCGGCAAAGTGGTGCTGGACCCGTATTCATTATTTTCCGAACGTTTATAAATGTTATCATTGATTCCATTTGTTTTCAGATGTTTCTTGCGACGTTCCCGAAAATGCTGTGTATACTGATTTACACAGAAATATCAGAATTGGGGACAACGTATCTCTATTATGCCAGTTTCGTGGGACACCATTAACTGTCTTGTGGAAGAAAGTAGATGACCCAAAAGGGGTAAAACGACTCCTTTTCTCATGGAATAGAGGCGACCCTGTGACAGGAATATGTGAAGGTGAAAGGCCATGTCAGATCATGGAGATGAATGCAAATCGCTCGTTGGTCATCAAAGAAGTCAACATAGCAGATCGTGGAGAATATATGTGCAGGGTAGCAAACTACAAGGGGAAATGGATACATAATTTTACGGAAATCAGTGTGTTTTGTAAGTATTATCATCATGAAGCCAAATGCTATATTTTATCAGTGGAACTGATTTACAATTTCATGTATATGTGATTCTTATCAAATATTATCAAATGCAAATAGAACGTAAGAAGGGATTCTCCTTTTTTCCCCAAAGAACTAAGTTCGATTAAGGTATCATTGTAATTCTTTTACTTTAAGAGACTTGTTCTAATCAAACATAACGTTGTTTATATGGTAGGGGAACGCATTGCTAACCGTGTCCAAACCACCATATATATTTCCTATGACTTAATGTTCATGCACTTTACTCTTTCATTTTGCTAAATATACGTTCACTTTTTTTCTTTTTTTTAATGATTTTACGATAGCTTCAGAAATGACATTTAAGGCCTATGAATATCTTCGTTCATAATGGGACTCCTTTTCTTTTCATTGAAGCTCCCCCGAAGGAACCATACCCAACCATCAACGAATGTCTGAGGTCACCTGACAAGAGTTCAAATCAGACTTGCGTAATATCAACTGCCGAGGACTCAATCAACATCTCCTGCACTGTATCGGGGTACTTCCCAGACCTAGACCTTTTCTTTCTTCATGGCCCTAAAAACATCACCACACTACATTTAGAGGAAACGACAAATGAAGATGAGAAGAAAAATAAAACCATCACCGTACATGTTTCTCCAAGTCCAGAACCATACGTTTGTGTGGCGTCAGATATTCCAGGTGTTGCAGGACGAAGCGAAGCATCCCTGTTAGTGACAACCGCAACGGGTAGATCGGTAGATCGAGTTTACAAAACAATGAATATAGGTAAGTTAACAGTTTAATTAGTCAGTTAACATTATGTTATTCTTTTATATTATGTCATCCGGTCCAGAAATTGCTATCATAAAGTGATAACACACGGCAGAAGTGATAAGGCAAGGACACAGGAATTGGTGCTTTTGAAGAGCACAACGGGTCTTGATGTGATGAATTACATGTATGTGTTGATTACCATGATTAAATTATTATGGCAAAGATCACTGTTCCCACTTGAGAAGGGCATAACACTTTGACGGGTACATTTCGTAAAATATCCCACTTATAATCCTCACGCCGCGAGCGACAGATATATCAAATACTGACTGCTTATGTTCGGCTTAAGATTAAAACTATGTATTTTTCAGTCAAAATTAAACGGAAGTTGAATTCGACATGTCTAGTACATATTTCCTAATGTAACTTGACCGACGTATTAGGCCAAATAAAAAAAAAAACATGTTTAGCGTCCTGTTTTTTCGAAAAATAGGAAGGAGGAGGCCCTTTTTATTTTTTATTTTTTATTTCAAAATGGCCGCTCAAAATGGCAGCTCGGTACATTTTCCCTGACAGTCGGGGCTATTTTTTTTCAAGATGGCCGCCGACAATTTTTGTTTTTTTTAAATCAGAAATAGAGCCATTTTAGCAGTGTTTTTCATGTTTTTTTTTCTTTCAAAAAATAAAATAAATAAATTTAAAAAAAAATATTAAAAAAAAGGAAGCGGGCGGGGACGCTAAACATGTATACTTTTTTTAATGGCCTTAATGTATATTTTCTAAAATATTCACAATACAGTTGGTGCACTTATATTCATCATCGTTTTGCTTGCGGTTGCTCTAGGAGCTTTCATTCTATGGCGCAACCGACAACAAGGTGAGTAAACAAAAATGAAGACTTTTCGACCTTTTTTCCCCTCTTAATCACAAACCTTCCTCGTTTCAAATTAAAGGCTTGCTATTTAACCATTTCACATATCTTATTATATATATATGTTACCGCTCCCTCCATGGGAGGGCGTTAAAACTGTAAATTGAAATGAAAAGAGAGAGAACAATGGTCAGTCAATGTGTATGGGCATCAGCAACAATGACATATAGATTTTGTTTTAAGGCAATACGTCAAGTTACAATTATTATTTACATAATCATGGATGGACTTCATCGATTTAACTTGTCCTTTTAACACACTCTGTAACTAAACAAATACATGTGTATATAACTAACTACTCAAATAACGTCAATATACTAACAGGCTAAAATAATATATCTTCAGCAAAAGTCTTCTAATAATTCTTAACTCTATTTACAATCAAAATAACTGTGTGTTCATCAATGATAGTCTAAACTGTAATATAGAAACATGGCCAAAACACTAAGAGAGATCCTACAGTCTCAAGTTTAAACTGTTTAGATGATCCCTCAATCCTATGGGAACTTCTGTGCAAATTCAACATTTCAGCCATAACTAACATCCCACAAGAATCACTGTATACACCTCATTGCCATTTCTGAGCTGGTCCCTCAGTCCATTCCAATTTAACCCTTTCACTCTCACAGTCACTAACCACTGTGTCCTATTACTGATAACACTTTCTTCAAGCATGCTATATCTTAACCCTTCATCTACTACTGCCTCCTAGTTAATCCTAATGCAAACAAAAGTTATATTGGTCATGGCAACAAGCCTGGAGAGTTCATGACTCTTACATAATATACTACATCCAGCCAAACTGCAACACGAGTTCCTATGCAGATGTCAAAAAGTTGAGGAAGGCATAATTATCATACAACAAACTCATCAATATGAGAAGATACCACATTCCAATCTTCTCCAGAATATTACAATCATATCAATAGCATATAAGCTTACAACAGTAACAATCATAATAATGATAAAATGTATCTTTTCTTACCTGTAAATTGAAATGAAAAGAGAGAGAACAGTGGTCAGTCAATGTGTATGGGCATCAGCAACAATGATGACAACCGAAGCTGACCACTGAGCTTGGGGGATTTTGGGTTGATACATTATAACTGGAGGTGTGCTGTATTCACACTTGAGGGGTTAAAATAATACACTGAAAATGTGTAGTAGAAGCAGTAGATACCAAAATGTGTAATGGTGCCCTATTTTGGAGGGGCCTCACATAATATATCATATATGAAATATAAAAAGCGTGCTTCTCCTGTCCTTTGTATGGTGCGATACGTATTCTTGATATACAATTCATCAACAGCCCAACCATATATATGTATTCAATGAATCTTAAAGCATGGCTCTTCTTATCGAGTCACTACGCCACAACGTTCACTCTTTGCTAGAGTGTCCCAACCCAGTGTTGGATGCATTGCTTCGTGCAGGGGTCGGTGCTTCCAGATCTTCATGGGTGCAAGGGTCTGGTAGAAGTATATGTACCGAGTTAACAGATATTCCCTCGGTGTTGGTGGAGTCTTGTCGACCGATAGCCCATTGCGAATAAAGACTACGCTTCCATCATGTTCTTGTGGCCTCTCAGCAATTAAGGTTATACTAGATATGCTGGGACGTTCTCCGGAAGCTAGGTCCGTGGTGCGTCTCTTGGAATCAGAGAATGTCACATCTGTGTTGAATGCACAAACCGCCAATAGATCTTGTTCGGCGCCAGTAACACGTTTGGTGTTTCATGATTTTATACACAAGGCCGGTCCTAATAAGGACCTATGCTTGCGAACTTGGGAATCATCAACAGTTCTAAGATCCCGTTAAGTCATAATAACTGGGTAGGTTTCAAGCGTTGTGTTCATAGCGTTGTGTAGTTAAATGACAGGTGAGAACATCTGACAGGGACCGCGACATGAATGCTCCTCCATTGGCCCCAGGATGCATGGTATAAACACATCATAAACAAGATAAAGGGATATGTATCCAGGCTTTCAAAATACAATTTTATTGGCATGATTGTTGCAAGGCTGAGTAACTTAGATATCCTACTAGTTTGAAACAATTTTTTTTCCAATTGATTGCAATAACACGAATTCAGTACCTTTAGTTTCCAGCGGATTATCAGGTATTTGCAAGTTGCTGGATTTTCAGGATAAAGTTAAATTGCGCCGTGGTTGAAGTAAGTTAAAACAAATGTTGTTAAATAAATATGGACGGGTAAAGTTAACCTACTAATTTTTCCAGTAATGCTTCTTCTTTCTTTCTTTCTCCTTCTTATTCTACTGATGTTACTGTTGCTACTGCTGCTACCTCTACTACTACTACTACTATCACTTCACCAACAATCATCGATCGTGGTGTTATGATACGCGAATCGACCTTGAATTATCGTATTGATCTTTATCGTTTTCTACAGAGCCCATTTCGTACGTCGAGCTTAGGAAACTTGTCGATGAGAGTGACCTGGCTACAGTGAACGATATTATGAGCACGTTGTTCGGAAATGCAGAAACAAGCTTGGGAAAGGAAGATCTCTACACAAGATTGTGTGAAGGGAAGGAACGGTCGTCCGTAAATGTCAGATCGCTTGGTATCGCTATGAAGAAACGTGGGTTTCATGATGCTCTTCAAGCAATCAAAGGTATTTATGTTTACCTTTCAATTTACATATCCTTGTTATTCTATCTTAATTTAATATTCCTTTTGTATCGAACACCAAACATTATACATTTATATCATGATTATGTTAGGCTATTATAAGGAAACGAACAACGGTGTTTTAATATTCTGTTCAATGTAAAGTACAATATTAACCCTAATAAGGCCGGGGGGGGGGCATTATGGCCCCCCCCCCCTCCACGATTTTTCTGATTGTTCGAGAACGCATATGGATGGCGCCTCGCCGCTCGCTGACTTTTTTCTTTAGAGTCTTGCGCATCTTTAAAAAAAAAAAAAAAAAAAAAATCGGACCTATAGTTACAAGGTCACGTGACCTTTTGTCTTTGCATGTCAGCCCGAAAATCGCTCATTTTTGTGATTTGTGTACAAAACATATGGAAATGTCATTTTTCCTAAAAATAGATAAAACATTGGTTATTGGGTCTTGTTTAAAGTTTAGGTGGTTGTTTTGGGAGTCAAAATAGTTGAATTGTAGGAAGAAATGAAAGAAAAAAAAAAAACAATAACATAAATAAGTTAAAAAAACAGTGAAATACATAAGAAATTATCAAAACAAGAGATAACATAAGGAATAAGCTGGCCCTTCCAATTTTTTTTGTCATATTATTGTTCCAAATGGTCTAATGAATATATGTAGTGAAAAAGAATGCTTAAATATGAATAATATATGATTTATGGGTAAAAATGTGATTTTATGACGTTATTTGCATAAATTACCATAATTATGCAAATGAGTGATTTTTTTCAAAAAATTGAAATTATCATATTGTTCTATACACTTCACTTGACATGCGTGCAAATTTTCGCGGAGATCGGCCGTTTCACGGCCGAGATCTTAGGGGGGGGGGGCATAATGGCCCCCCCCCCCCCCTCCCCCCGGCCGTAGTAAGACTTCAAATAGCCCGGCCTTATTAGGGTTAAGGTAGTGACCATTGCCAATTGTAGGGAGTAAAAATATATTAGTGGAAAAAAGGACAATTAACTGTTATCAATATGCGCATGTTCTTTACAGATTGTCGTGCATGTACAAGTGTCCGGGTTGCTGATGACGTCTTGGCACATATCTGCTCGCAGGTTCGCAGTTGCGAGGAGGAGACAATTAATCCGATATTGCGAGCCTTGTATAGGGAAGGTAGCTGTCCAATATTATCCACATATAAGAGCTTAGAGGATGACTTCAACATGATGAAGAGGTGGAAGTCAAGCCCAATGTCAGATATAGTGACATATTGCAGCAGATCTGAAGAGGTATGCATACAAATCACACAGGATGATGAAATGACACCTATGAATCCTGGTTCAGGAGAGGTACACCCGAAAGTAAAAACTGCACCTCCTAACCAGCTGATACGACTATGTCTCGCTTTAGAGGAAGCAGGAAAGACGGTAGACGAACACAATCGTCCAGTGTATCTCGAATTGGCCAAGACATTATATAAGGGTGAGATATATTACCTTGTTTTACCTGGGAGTCACGAAACGTCTATAGTCTCTTTCAACTTAAATAAAGATCTAGATTTTGTAACTCATAATTATGTTAAAATGATATTATTTACTTCACCGTGGCGCCTCGCACTAACGCACATCATATATTCACCCCGTGATTGCTTCTAGGAGCTGCTGAAATGGATTATAATTAATTGTCAAAGTTAAATATTCAAGAAATTTATCCAAGGTCTATATATTTATTTCGGGTAAACTATTTATCACGCGCAATGCTATAAAACATAACGCGCATCTGACGATTTTAAATACTTCTCCTTAATTATGCGAATGCAGAAAGAAAACGCAGTTAGCGGAAGATTTCCTGGTGCTGTTTATTTATTTCTACTACACATTCTGTCATGTAATTAATCTGGGCCCAATCTTATGAAGAGTTGCGATTGATACAGATTAATCGCAAGTCCTCTTTTAAATCGCAAGTTTGCAGTCCCTTATTTCTTATTTACATAGTTGTTGTTGATATCAGTCGCAAATAAGTTGCAATTAATATCAACTCTTAATTGGACGGGGCCCAGGTAAACTATAAGGTAAAGGAAGAAACTGACAACAGTGCAGAAAATAATGTTAATGGAATAACTTCGTAATGCACACTTTCTTCATTTCCAAATTAGGATCTTGTAAAATACTGAGTTTGAGTGTATGTTATTTAGACACGTTAAAAGCCCGAAACAGTTCGAAGACTGGTTTAAATCAGGGCCGTGTTGATAACAAGCAACAAAATCATGACAACATATTTTTAAACACAAATAATATAACACTGACAAATTTACAATTATAACGTATTGTAAAAAATATGAAGCAAAACAAGCGAATGTGATCATTTCTTATAAGCATTAAGAGTATAAATATGTAAAGTAGACAAAGCAATATATCGGTAATAAGCAACGACACTTTAATAATTACAACTATATTATATTGCCTAAAAGATAAAAAAATCAAAGTAAGTTACGAACTTCTAAATCTGTTGGTATTTATAGTAAATAGTAAAAGTAAAAACAAAATTAGATATACAAAGATAATAAATAAGTTAAGAACATATGATATATATATATATATATATATATATATAAGCAAGTTTAGTGAAACTGCAATTTCTGACAGTGCTCAACTGTAGGAACAAATGTAGATATAGGAGTTGGAAGGTTACACTTTATTGGTACGAGTTATACAGACTGTTTCGCCAGAAGGCTCATCAGTAACTAAATACATAATACAATCATGGCGAAGTTAAAAACACTCATGTGCAGTCAGGCAAGAATACAAAAGAGACACAAATAATACCCAAGTACTTTTTTCTCAAAACTGGATTCTACATTCCCATAGGCAGAGGTTGCAGCGATTTGTTCTGGGTGAGTATGGTTGGGCGTGCCGGATGATTCTCCATGATATTGTGTAGGGTGTCCCGTCGTTTTTCAGCATCCAGGTGTGTTTGCTTAGCTCGGTCTGGTATCTCTTTTCTCGGTGGGTGAAGCTTGCTTTGTGAGTTGCATATGACCCCCAACGATGAGAAACTCTACATTGGACTCACATCCACCTCCTTCAAAGCCATACTACATCACAATAATTTAAGTGAGACAGTATTAATGAATTATAAACCAATTTCATTTCATATTCACTTACTGTATTTCTTATAGATTTGAGCATTTATAATCCGTCACTTGCTTTTTAGGTGGTCTGTCGATGACAGATCACCTATTGATTTCGTTAGAATTTTCTTTCTTTATTTATTCTTTCTTTATTTTTATTTATTCCGTACACTTTTTTTGTGTATACGTTTACTCGAACTCGACTTGGTCAATTTCCTTCAAATTTCTGTTAGTCATCAGGCTCTATGATATGAAGTTCCCCGAAACCTTTTTCAAGTTCATGGGGTCATCGTGACGTCATCCAGGCGCCATTTTGTAAAAATCAGGTCATTATCGTATCTCAATAATGAGTCATCAAAAATGAACCATATTTGGTATACATCAACTTCAGATCAAAGGTCAACTAAAAAAGTCAACAAATTCCGTGCGCGCACTTCGACGCGCACGTACGCACGCATCAAATTGTTAAAATGCTCTAATTCATTTCAAATTTTTTTTGCACACGTTTCAGGCCATTGTAAGCATTTTTAAAATTTGCGCGCGCGTAATTATGCGCGCGCGTTTCCACGCGTATCCGCGCGTCCTGATATTTTGCAACATAGAATCGCCAAATTTTCTCTGTTATCATATTTATTACATTTTTCCAAGCATTTTGATACCTTGTTTACCTTTTTCCGACCAGTAATAACGCAATTAGCGGCTGACAAAGTTGAACGCACGCGCCGACCTGCGCTATCTGTATCCACAATACATGGGCAAAAACATGCCTATACACAATTCAATGTAACTCTTCAGAATGGATAGATACCCCCCAATTCTTTCATATTTAAATAGATTATGAGTTGGAGATATGATTTCATGTCTCATTTGACCCTCGATTAACTCATGACGTCATCATAATTGCCTCCGAACTCAAAATTTCAATTTGCATATTATGACGTCAGCAGATTTTTGGAATATTGATTGTATCTCTGTAAATATTGATTAATTTTCTTTCAAATTTTGATATGTTCTACCTGAGAATATTCTCTACAAATGTAGTCGCAACGATATTTCATTTTGACAATGGTATCATGGCGTATTTTTGCGATTAAAGGAGGCATGTCAATTTTTTACATTTTGCATGTATTCTCTATGGGACGTGACTTTTTCTCAAAACTGGATTCTACATTCTCGTCTTTCGCGAGCAATATCTCCGTCGTTTTATCTTTGTTTACTCTGAGCTTTGAGTATGTTGTAGCTGAGACAATAAGCTATCACAAATGTGCCCTTTATATTTCGATCAGATGCCGGGATAATGCTCATATTTCACTTACAAAGTGGGATTTGAGAATTCCATTTTCCGTTTGCGCGCACGTTTGTGTTCGTAATGGTCGTACGCAACCTAGAATCTCCTTTTTTTGTCTATCATAGTATTGCCCATTTTATTCCAAACAATTTGATACCATGTTTATCTCTTTATGACCATTAATAACGAAATGAGCGTCCGTTAAGGTAAAGTCCGTTCGAACACTCAATTAACTCATGACGTCATCATGATGGCCTCCGTTCAAGGTAAATGTCCGTGCGTGCGAGCTCTTGTAATACATAGCATATATGTGCAAAAACATGCCTATACAAAATTCATTGTAACTCTTCAGGATGGATAGATACCCCCAATTTTTTTCTTCATATCTTGATAAAGTATGAGTCCGAAATATGATTTCATGTCTCATTTGACCCTCAATTAACTCATGACGTCATCATAATGGCCTCCGAACTCAAAATTTCAATTTGCATATTATGACGTCATCATATTTTTGGAAAATTGATTGTATCTCTGTAAATATTGATTAATTTTCTTTCAAATTTTGATATGTTTTACCTGAGAATATTCTCTACAAATGCAGTGGCCACGAATTTTCATTTTGACAAAAACATCATGGCGTATTTTTGCGATTAAAGGAGGCATGTCAATTTTTTACATTTTGCGTGTATTCTCTATGGGACATGACTTTTTCTGAAAACTGGATTCTACATTTCCGTCTTTCACGAGCAATATCTCCGTCGTCTTAGCTTCGTTTTCGCTGAGCATCGAGTATGTTGTAGCTGAGACAATAAGCTATCACAATGTGACATTTATTTCTCGATTAGATGCCGGGATCATGCTCATATTTCAGACCACCTTAATCGTCCTCGTGACGATTTAAATTCTAGTTTATGAATGTTTCTGCCATAATAATGTTTCATCTAATATTACCCCAAGGTGTCTAAAATTACTAACTAGAGAACAAAGAATTATCTATATTAATGTATAAATCAGTATCTTTTACTTTATCCAGACGGTGTTTCGTACCGAATACAAATGTATTCAGTTTTCTTTCTATTTAAATTTATTTCGTACGGTATCAACCACTTTTTAACATATTCTAAATCTTCAGTTATCTTAGAATAGAATAGAAAAGAGAACAGAAACGGTTTATTAAAAAGATCATCGCAGCCAATGGCTGAATTGCGATCCATTTTACAAAGATACAATACAATTGCAATTTAAATTCGAATGACACAAAATATGACATAGGCCTGAATTACAAATCCAACATATAGACATTTCATAAAAATTCATTGATCAAATTCATTTTTTTGTTAAAAAAGAAAGAGAAGGGGAGAGGTGTAGGAAAGGGGGAGTTGAAGTGAGGGAGAAATAGAGAAAGAGAGAAAGAGAGAAAGAGAGAAAGAAAGAAAGAGAAGTGGACGAAAGAGAGTGAAGGGGACGAAAGAGAGAGAGAGAGACAGAGAGGGAGAGAGATGAAGGTGGAAAGAGACATACAAAGTGGGTCCTTATCATCAGGGGCGGCGATCCCGGGGGGGCGGGGGGACACGTCCCCCCCCCCCCCCCTCGATTTTTGTAGGGGGGATTGTCCCCCCCCCCCCGGAAAATTTGAAAAGGTGCAAAAAAATAATGTACCACAAATACTGACTAAAGACTGCAACACACTATTAGGCTTTGGAGGGCCCAAGAGTGCAGCGTTTAGACAAATAAAACTGCAAAAAATCTTCTGGCTCGGGAGCTATGCTCCCTCGCATAATATCCTTCAAAATGTACAAGTAAAAATTGTAGAGAAGTGAAGTGTGAAAAAAGTACATGTTTGTTTTCATACTATAGTTTTGCTAAGGAATATAATTTTGTAATACAACAAGACTTCAAAACCTGTGAGGGGGTAGTCACTTTCGTCACCTTCACCCCTCTCATTCGCTAAGCTCACTCACTCGGACTTGGGTCAGTTCCCCCCCCCCCCCCCTCCCGATAAAATTCAAACGTGGTTTATTTCTAATTTAATACCAGTTACTAATTTACAAATGTTGCTGAAATGGCATGATTTTCCCTGGGCTTCCGGGGGCTCTGCCCCCTGTACCCCCACCAAGGGCCTTAAGGCGGGCCCCTGGTTGCTCAGCTGACCGTAATTAAATGCCTAAAACACCTGAACTTCCGGGGGCTCCGCCCCCTGGACCCCACCAGGGCCCTAAGCGGGCCACTGGATGCTCATCTGACCATATTCAAAAGCCTGAAACCCTGAGCTTCCGGGGGCTCCGCCCCTAGACCCCACCAAGGGCCCTAAGGCGGCCCCTGGATGCACACCTGATCGAAATTTAAAGCCTAAAACCACTGAGCTTCTGGGGGCTTCGCCCCCTGGACCCCACTCCGGTTAGTGACCTGCATGCAAGTGTCACAAATAAGGTATCAAAATTATGCTCATCTGACCCTTATTAAATGCCTAAAAACTCTGAGCTTCAGGGGGCTCCGCCCCTTGACCCCCGCCGGGGCTTTTCCCCTGGACTCCACGCCAATTTACGCCCCACTTGCTTTGCTCTATCTGATCGCAAACACTTTAGCCCCCCCCCCCCCCCCCTCACTCCCACTTTGAAAAACGTTCCGCGGGGCCTGCATGTAACATGTAAGAGCGGTGATGATGCGGATTTTTTTCTCCCCCCCCCCCCTAAAAAAAAAAGAACAGAAAATTACGTCACTCCCCCCTCGTTCCTCGCATTTCGTCCCCCCGGTCATGAAAAGAAATCGCCGCCCCTGCTTATCATTACAGATGAGGGAAGATGGCAAGAAACATTCAGAAATGCAGAAAACCGAGATAAAAACTATCAAAATTCATTCACATAGTGCAATCATGAACTGTGAAATTCTAAAAAAAAAAATTTATATTAGTCTTACATGTTATTAGGAAGATTGATAAAGTATGGAAGGGAGCTGCACTGGAAGCGTTTTGTTTTACAGTGGTATTGTTTAAACTTTGATTGAGATCTTAGACAATAAGTGCTTTGTTGTCTAAAAAGTAAACAATCTTTAAATTACGGGTGTTTGGCAAGAGCATTGTGAAAGTCTATGCATAACTGCTCACGTCTTGCTTCTTGTGAACGTAGATTGCACGTTTCTACTGCTGCTTCATAACTACATACCGACGTCCTCAAATGATTTTGCAAGCTCGTTTCTGAAAACGTTCTAAAGTAGATACATGAGTTTTTATCTTCTCACTTAATTCTATGGTATCCTCTGCTGAACAAAGTTTTACCGTAGCAATTCAATTCAATTCAATTCAATTAAATTCAATGTTCTTTCGTCCAATAATGACATGGAGTTCATTGTGGGATTTTACATATTGCTTTTACATTAAAATCATGTATGAAAAGACATCAAAAGCATGACATTGAAATAGGAAATAATTACATTCAAAATCGGTTAGAAATTGGAAAAACATAACATGACATCGACACAATGCACAAATATACTTAGTAAAAAGGCCCCAAGATTTTCAACATAACGTTAGTACGCAATACCCCGATCACTTGCACCCCCCCCCCCCCCCCACCCCCAGAAACTCATTCCAAGCTGGAGGGACATAGAGAGAAAGAGAGAGAGAGAGAGAGAAAGGGTCGTAGAGACAGAGACAGAGACAGTGGGAAATTACGAGAGACGAAGACAGAGAGGTGGAATGGAAGGATCGAGAAGGAATCCCAACCCACAGTACGGGCAAACCCGAATTGAGAGATAAGTAAAAACGGTTACATTCAATAATTTTGCTCTATTTTCTTCGTACGTATGCATCCTGCGGTGGGAACTCATCATGTTAATATTAATAATACGAAGACACAGGAATATTGAAGACATGACATGGATATTGCACATAGTGAGGACAGGTTTCCAGTCATTCATTCATGCATGTCAAGGAGATACAAATAACGGCCAGTTTCGCAACGTATCCAAACCGAATGCACAGGTCCCCGCGAGGCGGCCGGACGCGAGCGATTCCACCCTCCTGTCAGGAGCGACCACACCCCGATAGACAGAGCGCGAATTGCACACACCAGCCGCACCCAGACTGGGCATACTTTAAAGACCGTCAATAGTACTGGGCCAGAAGGGATTAGACCACACAGCGAGGTCACTGACAGGTGGCTATCTCATTAACTTAGCTCTCAACTAACATACGAAAAAGAGGATCATGGGGGACCAACAGGCACCGATTGGGGAAGTTTTCTATATAGAGGGAGCGAGTAGCTACAAGTAGGACAGTGGGGCTTTAATGTTCACCAGCGTACATGCTAACTTTACAACGGGCTGAGGCCACGTGGCAAATCATTTACATGTAATATAAAAAGCAGGGGTTCTAAAATAGATTCTTGGGCGGCCGTTCTAATCAGCTTATGCCTGCGATTAGTCTACGGAGCCCGTATCCTGCCCGTATCCCCTTTTCCGTGCGGCCTCTGTGCGGAGGCAGAAGGCGGCCGTGAGATTTTCGTACGGATTCACGGGCTCCGCAGCCTTTACGATTTTGTTTCGCGAGAAGTTAAACAAATTTGAAAAAATCGTAAGCCCGTAGCCCGTATACATGTCGTAGGTGGCATTGCACAATCCCCTCACGGGCATCGCCCGGAGGCCTCGCACTGTTGTGCAGCAAACGTACGATTTTTCGGTGAATATGGGGGCAAAAAAAATCGTACAGAGATTGTAGACTCGTGGGGCATTCGCACGGCCATTGCACAGCTATCACAAGGTTGCTGCTCGCTGCCCGTGCAGTATCCGTGATATTGAGCAGTCATCCCGCGCCTTCTCCGCGCAACCTTTGCACGGAAGCTGCACGGGCTCCGTACGATTTCCGTGCGGAGGCTGCGGAGACTGCACGGCTACTGCATTCAAATTGCACGATTTCCGTACAATGTCCGAGCAGCCTCTGTACGGATTTGTCCCGGCCTGCCACCGAGGGCCAATACAATAAATGGCACGATGCTCGTAGATAATGGAAACACAAACATCGTAGCCCGAGCTTCCTACTATGTCTACGAAAAATCGTAGACTAATTTATCGTACGGCGTCCGGGGCAAATGTAATCCAGGCATTACCTGGAATTATGTCACACCACATTGCCTTTATCAACGACAGGCTTTTTAGTACTTTTAAAACGACGTTGGAATCCACTTGCCTAAATTGAAAGAAATGGTGTGCTGGTGTTACTAAAGTCTCGTCAACACAATTATTTGCAGAATAAATGTTTTTTACAAGAGATGGTCACACGCTGACAAAGTACTCATTTAGTTTTTTGGCAATAGTTTTTAGGTTCAATATATCTCCTTCCTTCCTTCCTCGTTATGTATACAAGTTATACTATTGTTCTGAAACAAAATTCTGGATTGAGCTCATGATGCAATGATAATTATAAACCTTTAGGTCATTCAGGAACCCAAAGACTTTTACAAGCCGATCGCCTGTCTGATTATCAAGATATTTATGATTGGAATTACAAATTTTGAAAACCGTTCGCCTGACGGTTTTCATAACACTACAGTGTATTAGGGAAAACGAGTATGGTAAAACCGGTCACTCAAAAAAAAAATTACTTTTTTGAGGCACTTCTTGATCATTTTGAAGCGCAATTTTTTTAGGGCTTCAATATTACACCATATCACAGACACTGATAACACGTAGGGCCGTGTATCTCAGATTTAACATTGTTAAACGATTCCTTTAACGCTGTCCATGTTCTTTTCACGTCGTGACTTGTGTTTTCAATTTGATAATGCAAAGTTGTTTTTGTACGTTGTTTATTTTTTGAAGATACATAATTTTATTTATAATCTAACCATTCTTCAGTAACTTTGATTTCTTTGACATTACTTGTTGTTCCTTGCGTTCTTTTACACTATTTTCATTTTTAGAAAAGTCCCTCTGTTCATTTTCTTTCAATGTTCTTTCGAAAGCTTTCTTGCTCATTGCGTCTCGTTCATGCATCAAGTGAAATATATCTGCATTGGTCCATTGAATTTGAAAACCGTTAAATTCAGCTAAGCTCGTTCCTTAGTTGTGCTTGTGTGAGAAATAAAGGGGATTGCGTAGGTCTACCAAAAAACGATGTGTTGATGTGTTTCGAAGACTTGAATATAAAATATGTATTTTTAATTTATAATTCAATGTCTATTTCCACTTGGTTTAATAATATCAAGGGCGGATTAAATGCTTTATAACTGCGAGGGAAATGGAGCGCAATTCGTCAAATTCCAGACAAGCAAAAACATAGAAACAAAGAAATACAACTAATATTCTCAGGTGCTTTGTGTTTCGAGACTTCAAGAGGCATATTTGTGTGTGTGTAATTAAAGTATGCAACGTTGAATTGAAAAGGAGAGCGCAGTTTTCTTTCTGTCCTCCTAAAAAGTGAATACAACGTCAGAACTATTATTCATAACCTTCTACGGGCCCCTTTTAAAGTAGATATTCATTGATTTTAAAAACTAACTTTATTTTCATTAATGCAAAGTTGAAAATTCGATTCGACAAGGTTATCAAAATTCAATGCTTGGAAACATTCGAAGTAATGATTATTATAAATTACAAAACGCTTAAAAACAGCCCCGGCATAGCACCTGAAGAGCTTTCCGAACGCTGCTGAGATATGTGAGATCAAAGTATGGACATGATTTGCACGAGCAGACGATGTCCCATAACATCTCACACATTTTCAGTGCCTGTGTTTTCATCTTCTCTTGAGTTTTTACTTCACTACCGTCAGGCTAAATGTATTTATTGCCTCACTCTAAACCACGCGAATGGTTTTATTTTGATGACAAATGCAGCGATACAAAAATAAAGGAATCTGTCGCTTGTAAACAAAATAACACGCCATTGTGAATTCAGCTGCACACACCGCGGTATGTTCGGCGTTTCAAGAGGGAACAAATTCCGTCCTTAATATCATTCCGGTAGTTTTTTCAATTTGAAAGTCTGGTTTCTTTGATTGTTAATTAACCCCTATCCTGTGTATTTACAATCAAACGATTTTAGTTATCAGAATTGGGTCATATCTCCTTTTGTATGGTTTGACTTGCCATTACATTTATATACACTAAACTCATTATAATTTGACAAATAATAGCTTTGCAATTATGTTCATTCTTTATGAGATGTCGTCTGCTTGGGCAGTATTGGTCCATAGAGTGACGTCATTAAAACATCGTTAATTTTCTGGCGAATCTCTCGTATATCCCAGCTGCTATGGAGGTGGATGTATTCGTATTTTTATAAATCACCCTATATGAAGGTAACATAACACTTGTACGATGGCCATCTGTTAGCTTACCAGTTTCTAGTGTTACATTAGTTGACATATTTGTGATTTTCTTTGAATTTCACCTTTAAATGAAATTCACGTGAGCAAATTTACTCACAAATATAATGTTGATTGCTCTTTCACAGACGTTATAGTTCCTATAAACCCGGGTGAAATCGAGCCACTCATTGCTCCACAATGCCAGGCAACTACAGAGGAAAAACAGTGTCCACAACTCAGCGTATCCGATGACGGTAAGTAGGCATACCTTAACATTGCAGAAATTCCTGAATTATTTATTGCATGTTCACCACATTATTGCTCAAAACATTGATATGTCTGTGTTACTTTAGTATACAAGCAAATAGAAAGGCAGACACACAGAAAACCAAACCCTTTCTTTCATTTCAGTTGTATACGAATATTGAATGCTTTGAGGGGTACAGTCCAAACTAATTCTCGAGGTTATCTCGAAATTGTTCTCTGCTCCGAGTCGAAACCGAGGGGCATAGTGCATTCTCGAGATCACTGGGGTGCTACAGTTTTAACCGTGACCCGAAAAATAAGCAGTCAATATTTGTTGTATCTACATCATCGCAAGTTTTGATTCTTAAAAAACGATATTTCAACATGAAATGACTACTAAATTTTATTATATCTAGAGTCATTTTATCAAATAAATATATTAACGTAGGTATTCAGAAGGGTAGCTTGATAGGCTCAATTTTATTCCCTTTAATGATCGGTGTAATTTCGTCGCTTTACTACACAAAAGAAAGAACAAAATACACAAAATATCCTTATTCTCATAACCATGGGTGTCGATCCCGGGAGGATGGGGGGGGGGGGGTATATCCCCCCCCCCCTCCTCAATATTTCAGGTGGGGGATGGCCTGTACAATCACCCCCCCCCCCCCCCCCAATAAATCACCATAAAAAAATGGAGAGAAAAAAATAATGATGAGAGCCCGATGAGAGTAGTGGGAGGGAGGGGGGGGGGGGGGGGGGGGGGGTAGTGAACACATTTTTTGTTTGGCCCTCGGAAATTTGAAAATTTATTTGGTATTTTGTATTGGCTCCCCCTCCACCCTTTTTTCTTTCTTTTTTCACTTCCCTTTCCTTTCACTTCCTTCTCCCCCTCCCCTTTTTTTGTGGCGAGGGGATAATGCCCACTCGCCCGCACCCCCCCCCCCCCCGATCCGCACCAGCGCACCTTGTTGGCGGGAAAAATCGCAACTGATCTTCCTTTCTTTTATTCTTCCTCTTTATTTTCTTTCCCTGTCTCTCCTCTTTCCCTTTCCCTTCAGTTCCTTCTCCCTCTCTCGCCCGATCTACACCTTGATGGTGGAAAAATTCCAACTGATATCCCACTTCTTTCCTTTCTTCTTCATCTTGTTTTCCTTACCTTGATCTCATTTTTCCCCCTTTCCTTCCTTCTCTCTTTTCTTTTGCTGTGGGGGGAGGGGGGGGTGAGGCAACAGCCTGTGAGGTAACGCCCTTTCGGCCCCCCCCCCCCCCTCCCCGATCTCAATACCCCCTTTTCTTTTCTTCTTCTTCTTCTTCTTTCTGTCCCTTTCTCTCCTCTTTACCATTCCCTTCTTTTCATTCTCTCTCTCCCTTTCTCTCTGTCTCTTTTGTTAGCGGGGGGGGGGGGCACGTAGTCTGCAAGCACAAACCCTGGTCAGTCGTAAAAGTGAGTCTGCACTATAAGACTACCATAGGCCATGTACTGTAGCTGCTTGACACAACCAGTAGGTAGCTGGGCTAGGCTTCTCTCAAGGCACAATGATTTTTTGATAAAGTGTCAAATTAGGGTCTGTGCTTGCAGACTAGGGGGCACGCTCAATCCCACTGGATCCACGCCTGTGAGCGTTTTTTAGATAAACCACGCCCGCCTTTTAATGTCAGCTAGTGCTTCAAATAATACCTTAACCTGTTAAAAATATCATTAGAAATTTAATGATGAAAATTAATATTCTTTTATGTTTTCTCTTCAAGTGTAGCCTGATTACCCAATCAATACCTATAATTGGCATTATTATTATTATTATTATTTATTCGACCATAAAAACACATTCAGCATGTACAGTGTATATAGGTGTATACAGAGTGAAATAGGAAAAATACAAAGTAAGATAAAGAAGGAATAGCATGTGGGTCAGGGTGCACAAAAGCGAAATTCTTCCCTGTTGCCCGGGGGCATGTGCACCCTCACATGCCATTCCGAGACATAATAGAATATATTGCAAGGTTCACATTATATAAGTATACAAAATAATTACAAACACTCATTCAGAAAATCATGATTAAATTAAATTTCGATAAATGCATTAAGAGGATATGAAGCTGCAATGAATAGAGTGCTTTAAGATTTGTATGCAGAAAAAACTTAAAACTTAAAATAACCAGAACACAATTAACATAAATCGTCATTATTCAATTGATCCAACGGTGTCTCATTCAAAGAAATTCTAATTAAAAAGAAAAAAGAAGGGATGTGTAATTGTTCAAGGTAAATCTGACCAGCAATTTCTTGTATATAACAAAAATATACATATGAATAGAGCCGTAAATATTGTTTTGGGCTATACAATCAAGGAAATTATAAAACGTCATGTACCACAATAATGTACAATTTTTGCAGAAATTAAAGGTGCAATAAGCATTAGGATTGATAATCATTCACAAAATATTGAGTAGGGCCTATGGTGTTATCATTTAAGAAGAGTGGCATAATGTGGATATGAAGCTATCAATGTGGACCATTGTTCCAGGTTCAATTAATATAATCATTGTATCATTGAAAGAGAAAAAAAAGAAAGAAAAAAAATTAAACAAGTAATATTGATATCATTCTGAATCCAGTGTTTCAATAAGTTCTTGGATATTGATAAACAATGATTATTAAAGAAAAGGAGGAATCCCCCACTCTCAGTGAGGAAGCCCCTCTCAGTTTGAAAATTAGTTAGAATCGAGAAGGGACCGCTTCATAGAGAGTAGAAAGGATGAAAGTGAGGAGACCACCGATGCATCCCTAACCTCTAACGGTAATTCATCCCATACCCGAAGAAATCTCCGGGAAGCGGACAGGAACAGGGCCTGTGTTCGTGATTGCTGATGAATGAAGGACAGTGTAAAGAGGCGTCTCTTGCTAATGGCTGTGTTTTCTATTAGTGTTTCACAGTCACAACAAAAGTACAGACATTTGAAGGTAAATGAACATAAAAGATAATCTCTACGAGCTGACAAGGTAGACCAGTTGAGAACCCTTAACCTTTCTTCATACGGCATTTCTCCTCTTCTCTGTTTAAGAGCAACGCGCGTTGCTATACGTTGGATTCTTTCTAATTGTTGTGTTTGTTTTAGGGTATTGGGATGCCATGCAGGGATGCCATATTCAAGTATTGGCAGTACCAAGGCCTTGTAGAGGGCAAATATAGCAGAGGTGGACGAACCACGGGCTACAACTCTTATAAACCCAAGAAGACGACTCGCGCGTGCAGTAATTGCATCAACCTGAATGTTCCAAGAGAGGTTTGAACCTATTACAATACCAAGATATTTGTAAGAAGTGACAGAAGAAAGCAGTGTGTCACCCAGGGTATAGACGGCATTTTGGATGTTCCGCTTCCTAGTTATATGCATCACTTTCGTTTTGGATGGATTGAATGACATGCCATTTGTAATTGTCCATTGATGGAGTGAGTCTAAGTCATGTTGCAATTGCATTTCATCATCATGTGAACAAATTGTACGAAACAGTAACATATCGTCAGCAAAAAGAAAAAGATCGGAGGAAACATCAGAGATAACATTGTTGACAAATAGATTAAAAAGTAGCGGTCCAATTACACTACCCTGGGGCACACCAGAAGGGACATTACTCCAAGAAGAGAGAGAACCCAGGAACATTACTCTTTGGAGCCGATTTGATAGAAAGGAACGTACCCACTTCCATATGTTACCACGAATATTGTACTGGGTTGCTAACTTGGATAGGAGGATATTGTGAGGCATTCTATCAAAAGCCTTTGACATGTCAAGAAAAATTGCATCAATGTGTGGAGGGCGTGGTTTGTCTAGTGAGGCTGCCCAATTATGTACCAAGTTTACAAGTTGTGTTACACAATTTTTACCTTTAGTGAATCCATGTTGGTGTTTACTCATAAGACCGTATAACCCTACATGTTCCTGTATGCAGTTGACTACAAGTTTCTCTAGAACTTTACATAACACAGAAGTAAGGGCTACTGGGCGGTAGTTAGAGACCAACGACCTATCACCATTCTTGAATACAGGAGTAATATGGGATTTTCTCCATGAAGAAGGAACTTTACCACAACTCAGAGATGCATTGAACAGAATTGACAAGGGATGTGAAATTTCAGAAGCTACTTTAGAGAGAACATTTGGTGAAATACCGTCTGGCCCAGGAGATTTATTTACAGGTAATCTGGAGAGAGCTGAGCTGACATCTGTATCAGATACTGTTAAACGATTAAGTTCAGAGATAGGCAAGGTGCACTCAGGAGCTTCAGTAGGTAGAGTAGAAGGAGGGGAAAAAACTGAAGAGAAATGAGAATTGAAAGCTGCAGCTATATCATCTGGTTGAGTAAACTGTGCTTCATTATACTTAAATTTAGGAGGAGGTAGTGATTGTTTACGACTACGTACAAATGACCAAAAACTCTTCCTGTTGTCTTTACGTGCAAATAACGTGTTAACATAAGTCCAGTAAGCTTTCCTTGTGAGGGTTTTCACCTGATTCCTGATCGTTTTGTATGTAACCCAGTCAGTAGAAGCTTTAGTTCTTTTAGCGTTTCTGAACAGACAGTGTTTCTTAGAAATAAGTTTCTTGAGTTCAGCTGTGATCCATGGTGAGCATTTGGATTTACGCTTAGATGATTGTGGAATCGATTCTTTAATTGCTGCATTAAAAAGATCTAAGAATAGTTCAGAACTTTCTTCAACATTACAAGGGTCTAGAAATGAGTTCTAGGGAATGAGATGAAGAAGAGTCCGCAGGTGGTCAAAGTCTCCCTTGTTGACATGTAGGAAAGACCGGAGAACAGAAGGCATTGGAGCGGGCTGCGATGAGCGAAGACGAACGCAAACAGCCAAATGGTCCGATTCCACAGGATTGGCCATAGTATGAACATTTGTTATGGCATGGTCACGATTGGTCAATACTAAGTCTATGAGTGACCCTGAATAGACATTCGTAGCGGTCAGACGAGTAGGAGAAGCTACCATTTGAGTGAGATCGAAGTCATTCATGAAAGATGACAAATGGGTCCGGTTGTTTGAAAGAACATTAGGGGACATGTCGACGTTGAGGTCCCCTAGGAGAAGAAGCCCATCGTAGTCATCGGGTTTCACAGAATCCAGCTCAGCTTGTAGCAACTCCCAATATGATGCGTTGCTGTTTGGAGGCCTATACAGAACGCCAATAAGCCACGAGTCAGAGCCATTCTTGAACGTGGCCCAGATTAATTATAAGGTGTCGTTGTGGATGCTCTTCCGGTCGGGTTTCAGATGCCGATGGAGTGCCAGCAGAACACCCCCTCCTCGTCGATTATCAGCGCGATCACGTCGAAAAACAAGGTATTCATTCGGAAACCCCAGTGACGCATCATAAATATCTTCAGTAAGCCATGTCTCGTTTATACAAATGATATCTGGTTTGGTGGTGCATATATATGACTCAAGTTCAGGTATCTTTGAACGCAAACTTCTTGCATTAAGTAAAGTACAACTCAGAAGTTTGCTTGTCGTGGGGCGGGGTGGATCAGGGGCAGTGACCTCAAATAAACCCCCATGAGGTCCCGGGTTAGATTCGACATCCCCACAAGAAAAGATTTCTACTTGAAAAGTGGATGTTGTATTGGAGTAATGGGGTATTCTCCTCCCAACAAAACGCCTATTCAAGCAAGAGTTAATTTCTCGGGGATGGACCTCTGAAGAAAAGAAGTAATCTTGTTGATTGGGCTTATTCCACCCAGTCTGCACTCCGCATATAAGGGCACAAAGGAGATAACAATGTAGCTCCATTCTTAAGTACTTAACTCACAGTTCTGAAGGCACAGTAGACTTTAACAATCCTTTGTTCAGCTGACAAGGTTAAGTGAACATCTCCAGGCAGCCAAGTATCATGGCTGCCAATGTAGAATCAGATACAGTACGTACTACCTGGAAAGTTATCTCCACTTATATCTTCTTCTTCCTGTCTTGAAATCAACTGAAATTTGTCCTGCCGGTTCCTTGCTATAGAATCAAACTTCAGTCCACAATTGGAAACAGCATATGTAGGAGAACTATACAAAAAATTGCAAAAGCTACAGAGCTCACGAGTGTATGTGTTGTTTAATACAAATATGACATGCATGCAATAACGAGAATACGATAGAAGTAAAGCAACATAACATATAGAAAGACAGAATTATCTGGCGGCCGACAAATAAGCTAGCTATCTTTACCTATGTTATGCTGTAGATAGAAAGAGGAAATGATATACAAAATAAAAAACAAAGAATAAATAATGAGAGATAGAAAGAGAAAATAGAAGGATAAAAAAAATAAAAAAATAAAAGGAAAGATAGAAAGAACAGAAGATAAAAGGAAAAACAAAGAATCAAAAACTGAAGATAGAAAGAGGAAATGATAGAAGGATAAAAGCAAAGAGTAACACACGGAAAAATATAACGAGAAGAAGATGGAAGGATACAAACAAAGAATAACATAAGGAAAGATAGAAAGTAAAGGAGATAAGAGGAAAATAACACAATCATGATAAAGAAATATATATAAAAAAAAATTGGACCATGAATAATTATGGAGAGGGGGAGAGGTGGGGCTGTTCAGTCGTTTTGAGTCTCCCCTTCCTCCTTTTCAGGTACCTTATTTCATTCTCGGAATTATGAACCCTTTTTAATTTTTTCGGAATTATGAACCCTGGTTTATTTTCGGAATTATTAACCCTATTTCATTCTCGGAATTACGAACCCTATTTCATTTTCGGAATTACGAACCTTATTTCATTTTCGGAAATACGAACCTTCGGAATTATGAACCCTATTTTATTTTCGGAAATACGAACCTAGCACTTACCATTGGTGCTAACGCAGATGTCTCTTAAATGCATTTAAGAGACATCTGCGTAAGCACCAATAGTGAGTGCTAGTTCCGCGCACTTTAAGTTGTTATATGACAACTAACTTAGTTTCTAAGATCATAATAGATGGATTTTTTTCGGAATACACCCCCTAGTATGTTTTATAAGCTAATTATACTAAGTATGACTAAGAGTATGATTAATCCAATCACCACTCCTTTAATTTCTCCTTCATGATATCTCATGCATCCATTATTATTTATCCATTGCAGCTACGCCTTTGATCTACACACCGCGCGCCACGGCGTCAACGTTTCCTCCAGAAACCCGGGTTCAACTGAGTGAAAAACAAGGTCATGACATGACATGGTCATGTAACAGGCACGTTGAGCCACTCGAATTTTACTGTATACAGCATGGCATACTTATTTGTCACTTATGTGCTACAAAAGATCACACTCAGGAACCATGTGAGCTAGTCGACATAGCGGATGTTACATTGGAGAGGAGGAGGAAACTGGAATATGAACATCACGAGATTGAGAAGACAACAAAAATTGATTCCAGTGCGACTTCTGCAAGGAACCATCGTCAGACCGTCAACGATGAAGACGATGAGAAAAAGGAGATTCGTCTCATCAACGAGGAGGCGGATGAGGAAATTCGAATTATTAACGAAAACAGGAACAGACGGATTAAAAAATGCAAAGCTAATTATCACCAGTTTTAAGAGGTTGAAACAAATAGGATATACCTTTAATATCTCATGTATGCTTGTAATTTGAATGTATACGATTAATTTCGAGTTTAATGAAATTGTTTGTTGAAGCTCTCTTGTGAACCAATATTCAAATGTATGGGATTAAGTTTAAGCATAGTTTTGGAAATGGCTACCCATACTAAAGAAAACGCAAGCAATACAGATTTTTTCTTTTGGTGGTACTTAACATTTTAGATCGATACGAAGTCTCAATCGGCTTAGCCACTTTGAAACAGTGAGGCACTTTTATGATTAAAAATAAGAAAAGTTTTGTTCTCATTTTTTTTTAAAGAAATGGATCACTATAATATTTTACGAATTTTCCAAAGTTATCGCGAAGAAGGGTTTTAGAGAGGCATATTTTGCCCAAAAACTTTTCAGGTTCAAAGCACATTTTATCAATATAACTTCAGTGACGTGTAATATATAGGTGGCTACAACATTGAGGGGTATGACCCAATCTTTTGAAGTTTTGTGAACAATTTCATGTACCGAGACAATAAGGTCATCATATTGATTCAATTGTGGTTAATTTCATTGATTCATACTCGTTATTACAATATCATTGTAAATACATCCGAATTCATGATACTTTGCTGTATGTACTAAAACAAATAGATTAACAGGTGATTTAGTAAACCTAATAATCTCTTGCATCTATGTCGAATCGCGCTTCAGTATATATTTGTTATGTTATTTGTTTAAATACAGCTGTCAAACATCTTTCCAAACTGCTATACATCTATCTCAAATCAGTCAAACTTATTATTCTGTATCTCTTCTTCGGTTTGTACCTTTTCTTCTATATTAATGCCTCAATAACTTGTACATACGAGTAAACTTGGCTTTTTTTTATTTTTTTTTTATATATCATTACCTTTTTTCCTGTTTATTTAAAGAGTGTGAAAGATCAAGCTATTTTTTTTATGCGAGTAATATTCGTTTGAAATAGGCTACTGTATCTTTTATTTTTATTCATTTCTACATAAGGTATGCCAGTTTACGTTATCTTGAACAATCGTTTCTACTTACGTAAATTATTATTTCAAACATCAATATATTATTTTGTAATGATTGTAGATTTTGAAACATAAATTCAACACTATATTTTGCAACACATGATAGAAGTACCATTTTTAAATTGTATAGAATTGGATTTTGTGGGATATAAAACAATAGATATATTCCATTATGTACAGATGGCCTATACACATGTATCTTCTCTTAGTCCTAGCGTTCATTCCTAGACATCTTAATAGTGTAACAAATGTGGTAAGACGGGCTCTTAAAAAAAATACATTTGGCTTGTAAATACAGGTTGCAAACCTTGGCTAACCATAGCTGATAAATGGGGAAACTAGTTATAGTATTAGGTCTTTAGATTGTATTGTATTGCATTGCTTTGCCAGACAAACAAACTGTTTTATATAATCTAAATCTTATAATGATTGATTATTATTAATCCTGTCCTTATTTTGATAGTTCATGATTTAGTAGTTATGTGTAATTTTTGATGTTTTATTATTGTAAAGCGCATTGTAATTTTTTTTCGAAGATGAAATGCCCTATGTAATTTTTTTTCGAAGATGAAATGCCCTATAGAAGCCTAGGTTATTATTATTGTTATTATTATTTTTATTATTAATATTTTATTTAAAAAAATTGCAAGCGAGCGGGTAAAAAATGTAATACAATAATATATGCAGGCAACTCGCAGATGAATAAACATAAATTTCAACAAAAATCGTTTGTTCAGTCACCTCGATACACGAATAAATGACAATATCCGGCCATTTTCCAAAATATTGCAAGCGAGCATGGGGGGGGGGGGGAGGGGGGTGAGGTTTAACCCCCTCAATTGTTTTTTAGTGTACCCCCCCCCCCCCCCCTCCCCACTGAGCGAAATCGGCGCGATTTTCTAATTTCAGGGGGAAAAATAAGTGCTCACTAATAATAATATTTACTATTTTTATAATGGTATTTCCTCGTGAAATTACATACTCTCGCGGTTTCTAAGCTTGGTTTTTTTTCCGACGTTATTCCATAAATATGTTATTGGATATTACATAATGTTTCTAGTTGCGCCCCTAGAGACGTCCTGCTGCACCTCTGGGTTTCCCTTTTCTGATTGAGCATTGAGCATTGATTTTTATCAAGATCGCTGAATGTTTAAGTGGCATTTCCCTCACAATCTTTCCCTTTAGTACACATTCACTACCACCATCATGTCATCATCATGATAGGTTTGCCACGTTTTCCACGTGTGACGGACGTGTCTTTGGTTCTCTCTCGGAATATACCGAAATATTTGGAATTATCTTTGAAACGTACTTTGGAATTCAAATGGTAGCATTTGTAAAGATTTATGAATCTGGATTTTTTTGTAGGTAAGCAATTAATTTGTGGGCTTTCTAACACAATCCTGCACCTTCTAACCTAATATAGCACATACGACGGCATTCAAATTTCCCGCCTTTTCTAGAAGGCCAATCATGGCGGCGGCTTCGGCTTTCTCTGAGCCGGAACTGTCTGGGAAAAGTGAAAGCGATGACGTGTTCAGAGTTGTTACTCATAGATCTAGTCGACCTAGGAAAGGAGAACCTAATCAAAAAAGAAGACGAGAAGAAAGTGTAGCGGTAGAAAACTTAAACACTAAAACATCAGAATCAGACTCAAACACCACGGTTTATCAAACCCCTTCTCCTGGCAAAGATCCAAAGCAGACAGATTTTAAACTGTACATTACCCCAATAGACAAAAATAAATCTCTTAAAAATATGAGTCCCATAAAAATCGCTCGAGCGATTAAAGATGTGTGTGTTAGTCCCGTGGAATTCATAAAACCAGTTAGCTCTGGATTACTGGTTAAGTGTAAGAACACAAAACAAGTTCGAGCAATCTTACAGTTGGATAATATAGGGAATATTCCCGTCAAAGTGACCGAGGGTGCAAGAGGCGCCAAAGGGGTAATTTACGCCATTCCAACAGAAATGACCGAGGAAGAAATTTTGTCTGAATTAAGAACGCAACAGGTAACAGCGGTTAAAAGAATGACAAAAAGGGTGAGGAATGAAGAAGATAAAGATCAAATGGAAACAAACGAATCAAAGCAGATTCCTCTAACAAGCGTCATCCTTACCTTTAGTACATCCACTCTACCAACATCGATAAGGATGTGTTATCAAATAAAGTTGGTAAAATTATACATTCCCAAAGTAGTCAGGTGCTTCAAGTGCCAAAGATTTGGGCATGGGGCAGCAACGTGCCGGTCTAACATGAGATGCGTTAGATGCGGCGAAAGCCACAAGTTTGAGGAGTGCGCCAAAAAAGACACCCCAAAATGTGTAAACTGTGGAGGAGAGCATTCTGCTGCTTATAATGGTTGCACACAAGCAAAAAAAGCTAAACAAGTACAACACATCAAAATCACAGAAAAAATCACATATGCACAAGCATCACAAATATGGACAAATAAACAAAATCACCCTCAAACTAACATTGTCACACAAACCTCCCAAATGAGGAAAGAGGAACAAGAAAACACACAAATTAAACCAAATGATGTGATACCTGGCTCATATGCCAACGCTGCAACCACACAAAACGTATCTCCCGCAACCACCAGCACCCTACAAACTCAAAATGTCTTACCACCTCGAACAACTTCAAAAAATCCTTCGAAAATCCCTCGAAAAATCCCACAAAATCCTTCAACAACATCAACAACAATCACTTCAAAAAAATACAATGAAAAGAAAGAAAATCCATCTTTACCCCTGAACTTTATAGCTACAGCAAATGATGATCAGATAATTGACTTTATATGTCAATTGATCCTTTCACTCACAGAGGGCAAAACTCTCAAAGAAATAAATAATTTAGTTCTGGTCGCAGCGAAAAGATCGCTGCAGCAAATAAGTAGTGCTAACAATGTTGATAGCGATACTTAAAACATTGATGATACTGTTTTCCATCCTACAATGGAATGCACAGGGATTACTAGGGCATGGAAAAGAACTTATAAAGTATTTGAATACACACAAAAATTGCTATGATTTGATATGTATACAAGAAACATGGTTTCAGGAAAATAGAGTTCTTCAAATTCCTGAATACACATGTCTCCCAAGAAATAGGGAAAATCAGGCGAGGGGGGGGGGGGGGATGTGCGATATACATTCATAATAAAATCAAGTATGAAGGTCCAATGAATGATGTAAATTTAGAAATACAGCAAGTAAACATACACGCAGGAAATGAAAAGTTATCAATAGTGAACTTTTATAATCCTTGTAAGAAATTGAATGAATACTCTATGAATGTGCTATTAAAAAACGTGAATAAAAATGATAAAGTTATTATACTAGGCGATTTTAACGCTCATGGTACCATGTGGGGAAGTGACAAAACAGACAAGAATGGACAAGTGATAGAACAATTCGTGAATCATCATAATCTAACTGTTTTGAATGATGGCGAAGGAACCAGACTGGATCCACGAACAGGAAAACTGTCATGCTTAGATTTATGTATAACCACTCCTTCACTGGCATGTAGAAGTACGTGGAGAGTCATGGAAAGCCTTTTTGGAAGTGATCACTTTCCAATAAATATCCAAACAACTTTAGACGGGAAAAGCTCTGAATATAAAGATGCTTCAATAAGAAGTGCAGATGATTTTATCTCCTTTAAACATATAAATTTGAAAAAATTTGCTAAGAAATGTGAAGAGATGATTACAAATGATCTCATACTTATAAATAATGATATACAGGATATATATGATAATTTCATGAAATATTTAAAACTGTGTATAAAAGAAACTGTACCGAAAAGGAGAAATTTCTCTAAAAATCCGGTGCCTTGGTGGACCAAAGAATGTACAGAGAAAATCAAAGAGAGAAATAGAATGTGTTATAAGATGTCACGGAAAATAACTTTTGAAAAGGTAGATGAGTACTTAAAAAAGAAAGCAGAAGCACAGCGTGTGCTCCGCCAAGCAGAACGAAATTACTGGCGAGCATTTTGCACGAAGCTTGATCGGTATATGCCAGAATCTAAGATCTGGGCTTGTATAAAACGGCTGAATGGTGTACTAATAACAAAAACAAAAAAGATGTCAACATTGATTGTAAATAGTAAAGATATTGTCTCCGATCAGGAAAAAGCAAATGCCTTTGGAAATTACTTTCAAAAAATAGGAATAAAAGACAGGGATACTAATAAGAAATTACCAAAGTCACCAAATAATGACATTCATATTTTAAATGTAGATCATGTTATAAATGAAACTTTTTTTATAACAGAATTGGAAAAGGCAGTGCAATCCCGAAAAAGGACTGCCCCAGGAAAAGATAACATACCTTATGTTGTTTATGAAAATTTGCCAAAAGCAATCAAGGAAATCATGCTGAATATCATTAACTTAATATGGAAAACCGGGGAAATTCCAATTCAACTAAAGCATTCTATAATAATCCCTATTCTTAAACAAGGAAAAGATCCTAGAAATACATCATCTTATCGACCGATTTCTTTAACATCATGCTTTGCCAAGATTTTTGAACGCATGATAAAAAATAGACTGCAATGGTATGTTGAAAAGCATGAATTATTACCCAATTTTTTAAGTGGATTCAGGAAAGGTCGAAGTGTGACGGACAATATTGTCCAATTAGAAAATGACATCCAAAAGAGTATAAACAGTAACGAACATGTAATAGCAGTTTTCCTGGATGTTGAGAAAGCGTTCGACACAGTTTGGATAAAGGGTCTGGTTTTTAAATTAGCAAAAAATGGAATATAGAAGGGAACATGCTGAGGTATATAGAAAATTATCTAACAGCACGAACTTTTCAAGTTCGAATTGGAAATACAGCATCTAAAACTTATAAAACGCATAACGGGTTACCACAAGGGAGTGTTTTAAGTCCTCTTTTATATAATATAATGATGGGTGATATACCTACAGACCAAGATGTAAGAATATCTATGTATGCAGATGACTGCGCAATATGGATATCAGGCAGGAACATTGTACATATTACTGAAAAAATACAGAAATATTTGAATCTTTTAATTTGTTGGTTTGAAGAGTGGGGGTTTCGACTCTCACCTGTCAAAACAGTGCCCGTATTTTTTACGAAAAGCTGGAATGCCGCTTTACCGCCTGATATAGAACTGAATGGAAATGTGCTAATGTACGAAAAATCTCATCGCTTTTTAGGGGTTATATTTGATAAAAGGTTAACTTGGCAACCACATATCGAAAATGTAATCACGAGAAGTAAAAGAAAATTAAATATCTTAAGATGTCTAACTGGAACAAACTGGGGAAGCTCCTCGAAATCACTTATTATGGTGTACAGAGCACTTATAAGGTCTCTTTTTGATTACGGATGTGAGGCGTATGACAGTGCAGCTGCTACCACCAAAAAAGCCATTGACTCTGTCCAATACCAAGCACTGAGGATATGCGCAGGTGGTCTGCCTTTAACCTCCTTAGAATCACTACAGGTGGAAATGGGGGAAATGCCTTTGGATATAAGAAGACAAATGCTTTCAAGTAAATATCGACAAAACATCGAAAGATGGGCGAATCATCCGTTGTTGAAAAGCATTGAACCATGTTGGCATTTTGAATACTTGAAGGGGAAAAACGTAAACAAACCTTTTGGATATAGAATACAAAGCAAGCTGGGAAAACGAATAGAAACGATAACCCCCTCCCCATTTCCACCATGGTTATTCTACCCTCCGGCAGTGTCAACGGAATTAAGTACTCGAATAAAGAAAACAGATCATCCTACACAGCAAAAACAAAGCAGCCTGGAAATCATACATACTAAATGGGCGACACAATTACATATATACACCGATGGATCAAAAGTACCTGAAAGAGGGACCTCTGCAGCTGCTTTTTACGTCCCTTACTATTCTGTACATCGGAGCAAAAGGTTAGCAAATTTTACCTCTTCGTACAGGGCTGAATTGGCTGCCATCATTCTTGCTCTCAGATGGGTAAATGAATTAGATATTTATGTAGGGGTTGTTATTTTTAGTGATTCACTGAGTGCACTTATTGCATTACAACAACAGAAGGACGAATCTTTTATTCTGGAAATTCTCACCATGACTACTCACTTAAAGAGAAAAGGAGTTGATATATATGTAGAGTGGATACCTGGACATTGTGGAATAAAAGGAAACGAGATGGCGGATTTCCACGCAAAGGCCGCATTAGTAAAGAAAATAGAAGTCAATAATAATCTAAATATGTCAGAAATGAAAAGCTTAATTATTACAAGTTCCAAACTCCTCTGGCAAGAAAGGTGGAACAAAACCAACTCGTATTTGAAAACATTTCAAAAAGATGTTAATAAACAATATATATGTTCATTAGAGAGACAACATTCAACAATTATCCATCGACTTCGTTTTGGAGTCCTTGGACTTAACCAGGATCTCCTCAGATTGAAAATTCATGCTACTGGTTTCTGTAATAGATGCCCCAGTGAAATAGAGACTGTAAAACACCTTTTAGTACATTGCCCTAACTATATTATAGAAAGGGCTATGTTTTTAACTGAAATAAATGAATCCCAACCGGAAAAAATTATGGAATATTTAAAAAAGAGTGAGTGCAGTATACAAAAAGCTATTGTACGGTTCGTTCACAGAACGAAACGGTTCCCTATCAGGAAGTAATACCTCCCTTGATGAACAATAAAACATAATACAATATTATAAATATGCTAAATTACACTCAGTACATTAAAAATATAATAACATAATGTAATAAGAAAAATAAAAATAAATAAGAACAGTAAAACATAATACAATATTATAATATGCTAAATTACACTCAGTACATTAAAAATATAATAACATAATGTAATAAGAAAATAAAATAAGAAAAGTAAACATAATACAATATTATAAATATGCTAAATTACACTCAGTACATTAAAAATATAATAACATAATGTAATAAGAAAATAAAATAAGAAAAAGTAACAACAATGATAAATGGTATGATAAGATTATTGAATATAGATCTAGAGGCTTGTGTAGGTACTATCTTATATACATTTATGTATGGTGTGTAAGTGATATAACAAATAATCTGCACGTACTGTTAAGAAACACTAACAAAGCCCATGAATGTTTTGCTTACGATATTATTTCTCGATACTATCTTAAAAGATAGATAAATATAAAACGAAATAACTATATTTTTTTTTTAAATTCAAAAATGAGAGATATAACACGTGCCGTAAAGTATTTTGGTGACAATAGTCAAATTACTGACTAATCGCCAATAAACCAAAACACAACAACAACAACATCATCATCATCATCATCATCATTGTCATCATCTTAATCTTCATCTTCATCATCATTATCATCATCTAATTGCACGAGCACCAAATCCTCTTGCAGTTTAGTTAAATATGCTGATGATGCTGTGATAACAGGCTACCTGTTCAATGACCCTCATGAATACATCTCCCAAGTTGAAGACTTTATCCTTTGATGTGACAACCATTACCTATCACTGAATACCTGTAAAACCAAAGAAATTATCGTTGACTTCTGGAAAGGCAAAACAATACATGAGCCACTCCGTATTCATGGAGACGTCATTGAGCAGGTACATGAGTACAAATACCTGGGAACAATCATTGATGATAAGCTTTCTTGGAAGCAAAACTGTCTGTCTGTTCAAAAGAAAACGAACACAAGGATGTTCTTCTTACGGAAACTAAAGAGCTTTCATATCGATAGAACCATCCTGAAGCTCTTCTACCAATCGATCATCCAAAGCGTAATGACATTCAATCTGATCTGCACTTTTGGTAACATGTCAAACGAGCAAAAGGGAAGAGTAGACCGAACTCGAAGAGTCGCACAGAGGGTTGTAGGATCAGATCTGCCCCCTGTTCCAGCACTTTATGAAAAACGCTTACTTGCAAAAGTTAAAGTTATAATGACAGACAATACCCATCTTCTCAATGATTGTTTCAGGTTCAACCGTTCTGGAATAAGGATGTGCCCTCCCCGTACTCGCCTTTCACGTTCTCGTAATTCATTCATCCCTAATTTCATACATGTGTATAATTCAACTGTGACGCGATAACTGTATACATAAGGCTACCTACCTATCCTTATAATCATATATTTCCTACTGGATTTGAAATTGCTATTGTTGATTTTGAAAGCTGTCTGTTAAATTGCACTTCAATAGCTGCTATTGAAGTGCAATTAAACGGATAGCTGGAGACTGTGGATCGGGAGCTAGCAGATGGGGGGGGGGGGGGAGCTGACGGGACATGAAATATCATATTATGAGACACTTTAATTTATGACGCATGTTATTCATTCATACGATTGTGGCGGTAAATTGTTAACTTGATTTCTTCAATCGTTAAGAGTTCATTTTACTGTAGAAATGTTGCCGTAATTTTATCTCGCATTATAATTATGAAATATGAATGTCAATCTATTTATTCCTGTTATTTTCTGCAAAATCCAAAACCATCCGTGGATCAGGAGCTATCGGATGGCGGGGAGGGGGGGGGGGAGCTGACGGGAAATATTATATTTGGAGACATTTTAATGAAATATCATGTTATGAGACATTTTAATTTATGACGCATGTTATTCATACGATTGTGCCGGTAAATTGTTAACTTGATTTCTTCAATCGTTAAGAGTTCATTTTACTGTAGAAGTGTTGCCGTAATTGTATCTCGCATTTATAATTATGAAATATGAATGTAAATGTATTTATTCCTGTTATTTTCTGCAAATCCAAAACCACCTTTGGATCGGGAGCTAGCGGATGGGGGGGGGGGGGGGGAGAGAGAGCTGACGAGAAATACTATATTATATTATGAGACATTTTAATTTATGACGCATGTTAAATGTAGGCAATAGGAAATTGAGGGGCATATGCACACTATAAATAATTATCCATATTTATGTACATAGTTTTCTATTGTTAAATGTTATATTGTATTTTCTATCATTTGTATTTTCACTGTCAAAAAAGCCATTGGAAGCAAAATTTCTATGTTATGTTTGCATGCATGGACCAATAAATCATCTTCATGAAGAACAACATCAGCCAATACGCACCAAGAGGACAACGGCCACTCAACTTTTCGTACGAGAAGAAGAATTCCCGACAGAAAGTAACAGTCTAGGTGGTCTTGTCGGGAATGGAACGCTTATTTGTGTGCGTGTGCGTGTGCTAGTGTGTATGTGGGTGCGTGTGTTAAAGCAATCAATATTGAACACGTGAATTGTATGCTATGGTTTGTATAATTGTATTACACATTTGGAGAAATAAAACAAAATTGCTTTTAAAAAAAGGTGTGTGTGTGTGTTCTGCCGTTTGCTCCTTTTATTTTATAATAATATAGCAACTTTAAATTGGGTATAATCAGCGATGTAACTATGGTTACTTTCACGAACGAGGTCAATGTTTTTTTTAAGCCATGGTGTCATCTGCCTTTTAATATAGTTTATCTTTTCGTAATAATCATGGTCAACCATGTCTGTTAAGGTGCCGACAAGTCTATAGCTAAGTCCCTAAAACAACTTTCAGATTAGGGCGATAGAGGAAATTTTAAAGGGGGGGGGGGGCACCAACAAAAAGGCACATTCTGAAAAAAGGGGCACCTACAAAGGGAAACCGCAAAGCGAAAATATACAATTGTTTAACATTAGTAGGCCCTTATTTCCATACATTGTGATTATATTATCAGGGATTATTTTATTGTTTGGTTGGGTGTGATGGTTTGAATATGTATTTGCAAGCGAGCGAAGGCAGCGAGCACTGAAAAAATAAAGATTTGTGAGGCCGCGGTGCGACAAAAATTGCATCTTATAAAGAGTAAAAAACAATCCTAATCATGAAAAAGTGAAAAGACCTTTATTCGGAAACAATTTTGTTAATAAAAAAACACGCGATCGAGAGTATGGAGCGAGCTTTTGAGTGAATGTGAAGAAAAAGTTGCTATTAGTCGCCTCAAATTAGGAGCACATTTTATGGTGAAAGGAAAAGGGGGCACATATTCAAAGTTAAAAGGACACTTATTAGAAAATAAAAGGAGCAAACGGTAGAAGGAAAATGGCACTAATAAGGAAGTATAGGGGCACGTGTCAAAATAAAAGGGGTACTCATCAAAGATGAAAAGGGGCACTTAGTACAAAGTTAAGTGGGGGGAGGACACCTCTCAGATTTGAAAAAGAGTCAATTATATGAGGTGAAAGGGTAAGGAGCATTTCTTATACATGAACAGGGGCACTCACCTGAGATGAATAGGATCATTGGTGAAGGGGTCACTTATCAGAGGCGGTAAGAAGCATTTACATTTATAAGAATGGGGAAAGGGCACCTATTACAAAATAAAAAGGGGCACTTATCTTAAGTAAAAGGGGGTACCTTTCGTTTGTATTAAGGGATACTTTAGGGGTACTAGAAAAAGTGGGGGAGGGTAATGTGCCCCTTCCTCCCCCCCCCCCCCCCCCCCCCCCCCCCCCCCCCCCCCCCCCTCTGGCTCTCCCGCCTCTGTTTCAGATACCCAGTTCAATTTGTATTCGTAAAAACTTTTTGTTACAAGAGACCTGTTCTTCCAAATTCAAACAACATGCGTTTTTTTTGTTGGACATGAAGATATGAAAGATACAAAAACCCTATCCTTATTTATGTACACTACTTTCGATAGAATCTTTATCTGTACAGTAGGCCATTGATCCCTGTAAACGTGACGTCTACCTTATTTGAGAACAGCTAAGAATGGCAACGTACTGAACAGAATTGTCTAATATAGGCCTAATTATTATTTACGTATTTTGCCTGCTGATAATACTGGTTTCTTATTATAGGGCTTTTTTATCATCTGAACAAAGCGCTTGTCATTGGATTAAAATACTCTTCAGCAATTTCTCCACTCCCTGAGGAGCTTTCTAGCTAGTCGCCATTTTACGGGCGCTTACATGCCAACCCAAAGAGAGTAGCATGTCTGAAAAGTGTAGAGGTGTTTTGGCCTATTGGATAAGTCACCCGACTGCAGATCGCAAGGTACGGGGTTCCAATCCCAGACCGGAAAACGTCCTTTGGCAAGACGTTAATTGACATTATGAAGGGTAACAGGTAGGATAATTTTTTATTTTTTTTAGTGATTATGTTTTATTTCTCCAAATGTGTAATACAAACAAGAACATACAATTGAATAAAATAAACAAAAGTTTTCAATATTAATTGCTTATACATAAAAATTATTAAACAAAAACTCATTTGCAGTATATATATATAACTGAGCAATAAAATAAAAAAGTACATAAACATAATTTATAAGCCAATACATTGTACAAATTATTCACTTATATAAACTTTAATAAATATGTAGGTTGGGTGCGAAGACTATTGTAATTGCTTAGCATTGTGAGCTTCTGTAAAATGACGCCTGGCTGGAATGCTCCCTAGGGAGTGGAGAATGTGCATACATTGTGAGCGGGCAAGCATGAACCCGATAACCGGGGTAATAATGTTTATGTAAAGCGCTTAGAGAAATCGTCAATGTATTAAGCGCTATATAAAAGCGGTATGTTATTATTATTCTTATCAAAATATGACATAAAGATATGGAAACTGAAAAAAATACATAAGCAAATTTAGAGAAGATTGAATTATAAAGGCCCACGAGACTGACAACTGTCTCGTAGGCTAATTTCTGCTAGTAACAGCCCCCTCCTCCCCCCCCCCCATATTAATAAATAGTTGTCAGAAGGCCCACCAATCAAACTTGCCAGTTTTGTAAACCCTCTCTATAGTTGTCAGCTAGAAGTCCTCGTAAGTCAGGCCCATATTCGCAGCATTTAAAGTGAAAATATGATAGGGGCGGGGGTTGTGTGTCCGGACGCTTAACCGTAGATAAATCCACCACTTTTACCTCAAAGGGATCGTTTAACAATGGTAAATCTGAGATACACGGCCCTACGTTTTATCAGTGTCTGCATGAGATATGGTGTAATATTGAAGCCTTACAAAAATTGCGCTTCAACATGATCAAGAAGTGCCTCAAAATTGTAAAAATCTTTGAGCGACTGATTTTTACCATACTCGTTTAAGTTCCCCAATAGTATTATGAATAAGTCAAACGCAAAATTTGGTTTCGATTTCCAATAAAAAAATCTTGATAATCAGACAGGCGATCGGCTTGTAAAAGTCACGGGGTTCCTGACTGACCTAAATGTTTAAAATTATCATTGCAGCAAGAGCTAAATCCAAAATTTTGTTTCAGAATCTGAGACCAAGTTACCAGATCCTTTAAATATTTCATAGAGGGTTTGCATTACATAACACTAATTATCACAAATATTTATCTTTTATGACATTTTCAACGTAATTCCTACAATATCTATATAATATTGCATGTATACACTTTTGATTACATGCCTATTCAACACTAGCTGGCGCCATTCACTTTTCATTACAAAGAGATTCGAGCAAATTAATTATTAAATTATTATAAAAAGAAGACGATTTGCTGTACCGTTCTCGACTCTTAATCCTTGTCTGAATTCATTTTCTCTTCCTCTTGCGCAAGCTTAGACATTTCGTTAAATTATTAGAGAAAGTAGACGATTCGTTAAACCGTGCTCAACTCTTAATTTTTGTCTGAATTCAGTTTCTACCCCTCCCGCGCAAAGCGCGGAAGCTTTGACGTTTCTTTAAATTATGAGAAAAAGCAGACGATTCGGTGTACCGTTTTCGACTCTTAAAGGTAAAGACCAGTATTGGAAACGCCCCAATTTCAAAAAATTAAATGGAAGCTCTCATTACCATTCATGTGAAAGAATATGTTTTGACTAATACATGATAAAAAATTTGCCGGGAAACCGCCTACTAATTCATATATTTGGTAAATTTTTTTCTCTCATGGTCGTGTGAGAGATATAGGGTATAGTCCCATATACATCTTTCTGTGTATAGTGCTTGTAACTTTACGAAGAATGGGCCAAATTTCTTATCATTTTGATGATTCCAGAACCTTACAGATGCTAGATGCTAGATGATCAACCTTTTCTGATCGATTCCACAACGTTTCTTTCACAATGCAATCGCATGACCATTACTGGTCTTTACCTTTAATAAGCCCTAATTGTCTGAATTCAGTTTCCCCCTTTAGTGCGAAGCGCGGAAGTCTTGACGTTTCCTTAAATTATTAGAGAAAGAAGACGATTCGTTGTACCGTTTTCGACTCTTAATAAGCCTTAATTGTCTGAATTCAGTTTCCACCTTAAGCGCGAAGCGCGGAAGCTTTGACGTTTCCTTTAATTATTAGAGAAAGCAGACGATTCGTTGTACCGTTTTCGACTCTTAAAGAGAAGCTTGAGTTCTGGGAAGAGGGGAAAAATAATTTGTGAGCTTTATCATTGTTATTAGGAAAGTGTCGAAGAATATCAGATAAAAAATGTTTCCTGAAAAGCATGGCTCTTTAAATGCCTTAATATTCTGAACATGGCATGTAACATCATAAAAATCAGGACAGATTTGTTTTATGCCACATACTCGTGTAGTCCCTTAAACATCTTTCTGTGTACAGTGCTTGTAACTTTAACAAGACTGGGCCATATTTCTTATCATATTGATGATTCCAAAACCTTGCAGTATTATGTAAGATGACCAACCTTTTCTGATCGATTCCACAACGTTTCTGTCACAATGTTATTGCATGACCAGAACTCAACTTTATCTTTAATCCTTGTTGGAATTCAGTTTCTTCCTTCCGCGCGAAGCGCGAAAGGCTTAGACGATTTAATCATTATAGAAAGGAGACGATTCGTTGCGCCGTTTTCGACTCTTAAGCCCTATTTATCTGAATTCAGTTCCCCCTTTCTCGCGAAGCGCGGAAGCTTTGACGTTTCCTCAAATTATTAGAGAAAGCAGACAATTCGTTTGTACGGCTTTCGACTCTTAATAAGCCCTATTTGTCTGAATCCAGTTTTCCCCTGTGACGCGAAGCGCGGAAGCTTTGACGTTTCCTTAAATTATTAGACAAAGCAGACGATTCGTTGTACTGTTCTAGACTCTTAATCCTTATCTGAATTCAGTTTCTCCCCCCTCCCGCGCGAAGCGCGGAAGCTTGAACGTTTCCTTAAATTATGAGAGAAAGCAAACGATTCGTTGTATACTGTTCTAGACTCTTAATCCTTATCTGAATTCAGTTTCTCCCCCCTCCCGCGCGAAACGCGGAAGCTTAGACGTTTCCTTATATTATTAGAGAAACAAGACGATTCGCTGTACCGTTCTCGACTCGTCTAAATGAAGTTTTCCCCTCCCACGCGAAGCGCGGAATTTCTGGCGTTTCATCAAAAATAAAGAGAAAGGAAGACGATTCGTCGTACCGTTGTTGACTCTTAATCCTTGTTTGAATTTAGTTTCCCCGAAAATTGTAAACCTCTGATGTCTTTAGCTGATATTATAGGAAAGTGAAACTTCGAGAAAATACAAGTATTGTAGTTGTAGTCACTCTCGAAGTCGTCACAATGGATAAAAAGTCACAGTTCGTAAGGAAAAAACTTGTCGGCCGACCGACAATATACATCTCACCGAATTCAAACTTCTAAATTGATTTATCGAGCAAGAATACCGACACAGATGACACAGCAACATATTCACCCGTGTCTTTCTTGCTCCCTTGACGACGACTCCACCCAACTAACCCCCTCTCTCTTTTACTCCCACTCCTCCTCTCTCAGGCTCTTACCTCCCCTCTCTCTCCTCTCTTTCATCCCCCGTTTATTTTGTTTCCCTTTTCTCCTTTTTTCCCTTCCTTGTCTTTCTTTTCTTTCTCTTTATTTCTTTCCTCTCCTCCCTCTTTTTCTTTTTTTTTCTTTCTTTCTTCTCTTTTCATTCCTTTCTTTTCCTTTCTTTCTTTCTTTTCTTTTCCTTTTCTTTTTTTCTTTTTTTCTTTTCTTTCCCTTTCCCTCTCTTTTTCCCCTCCCCTTTTCTCTTTTTTTTTCCCGACGGCAGCGCAATATTACCGACAATATCCTGACAGGTGGGGGGGGGGGGGTGTCGCACCCCACACCCCCTTTGGAGACGCCCCTGGTTATAATCACAATTATCATAACAGAAGATTGAAAAGACCTTTGATAAGTAATACATTTACTAGGAGGACCCGTGGAAAATCCACGGGATTCTAGGGGAGGGCCGGGGGTGGGGGGTTAAATAGATAGAGGCCTATGTGCTATCGAAAATAAAATTAGATTATTTTTATGTAGACAATTTTTATAATATATCTGTTTGACCATGAATGGCGCACCGTAACAAAAACTATGTCAGGTAGGATCTCGATAAGTATGATTTATTTGCATTATTATTGTTGTGATTTCAATGTAGTTTTCATGAAAAAAGTAAAAAAAGCAGAAGCTTGGATTATGATTTTGTTGGCATTGTTCACAAAATTTGTATAATAATTTTTAAAGTAAAGATTTTACGCGAAAAATCGGACGGTTTGTGCCAATATGTAGCAGCCAGCTGCATGCAGTGTACAAATTGGCTCGACTGTGCGTGTGACTGTGAGCGTAGAATCCAGTGAACAATTTATTTTTTTTTCGGGGGCTCGATCTATATCAAATTTTTGGGAAATTTTCGGGGGTTACTTTTTCAACTTTCGGGGGCTCTTTTTTCTTGGGCTAATTTTTCATTAATTCATTTAAGGATAGTTTGTTTAGTTTGGTAGCGTAGTGTTACGTAAAAAAGGCGTACTTTCTGCGTCAAGTTTCTACGCCGAAAGTACGCGAATTGTTTAAAACATTAATTTGTTTGCGTCCATCTTGCGTACCCCTTTGCGTCCCTCAGGGTATAGTAACGTAGGCCAGCGTACTCTCAGCGTAGTTGGTACGCAACTCTACTATGGACCCCACGCCAATTAGTGATCGACCTGCCAGTGTCACAAATAAGTTATTAAAAATATGCTCATCTGACCGTAATTAAATGCCTAAAACCCCCGAGCCTTCGGGGGTTCGGTTCAGCCCTTTGAACCCGTGGACATCACGCCTGCACTCAACTCGCTTTGAGCTACCTGACCCCCCCCCCCCCCATACTTTCAAAAACGTTTTAAGGCATTGATTTTATGCAAGAAATGTTTCATAGTAAAAGTATTATCATGTTTTTAAACGACCATGACGACCGTCCGATTTTCTTGTGAAAACGTTACTTTGAAAAATGAATATCGAAATTCAGTATACAACTATACATGGACAGAATAATCACAATCTAAACTCAGGTTTCATACCTCTATAGTCACGAAACTATATTGAAATAGGGGCAATAAGAGCAATTTCAAAATGTTGTCGAGTCTACTCTAGCTCAGCTCAGCTCACACACAGTCACAGTTCCGACAGTGCTCGGCAGCAGTGGCGCACTGCACTGCCCGTGCCTCACGGCAGCTAGCTTGCAACTGAACTGTCAGTTACGATGAATTTCTTGTGAAAGCTTGACTTTGAAGAATGATTATCAAAATTCAGTAAACATGGACAGGATAATCACAAAGTATAAGTCCTGCTTTCATACCTCTAATTCACGTAAACTATATACAAATCACGGCAATCATCATAGAATCAGAGTCGAACCGACTGAGCTGTGCGTGTGACGCGTGAGCGTAGAATCATCGCATACATTATACACGTACGTTCGTACACGCAGCAGGTCCGGCTGGCCTACAATTAAAGCATATCCTATAGAAAGACGCATAACACGGATAAGCCCAAACCGTGAGAGCGTGCATTTCTTACATCCCCTCACCCGTGTGAGTCATCTGTTAATGTGTATTTCTCTTACATGCTACAATTTAGAAAGACGCATAACACGGGTAAGCCCAACCCGTGAGAGCGTGCATTTCCTACATCCCCTCACCCGAGTGAGTCATCTGTTAATGTGTATTTCTCTTACATGCTACAAAGCGTATCCTATAAGAAGAGACCCAACTCGGGGTACGCGGCACACCCGTTACAATAAGATTTGCTACACCCGTTGACGCGAGTGGATTCTCGTCCAATGTGTGTCTCTTCGTCTCTCTTTGATAATTAGACAGAGGGCGGGAGCACGCCTTGCCGACTCGCTCTCACGGGTTCGTCGCCTCCTTGCAATCCACCACGCTCGCCGATCTCTCGTCCGCCCGTCCTCCCCGGCACCCCGAAACCGCGTTTAACGGCATGGACGTCGATCGCGGGGTCGACGTGGCACGCGGGTTACGAGAGACAGGCCTCGTGGAATTGTGCCGCCGTCCCCGCGCCACGGCGGAGGCGGGCGCGGTCGGGGAAAGACGTTTTTGATGAACCGTTTTGTCCCGTTTTGGACGCCCCGCGGCGATTTTGCGTATTAATAGTATAGACTAGGAGGACCCGTGGAAAATCCACGGGATTCTAGGGGAGGGCCGGGGGTGGGGGGTTAAATAGATAGAGGCCTATGTGCTATCGAAAATAAAATTAGATTATTTTTATGTAGACAATTTTTATAATATATCTGTTTGACCGTGAATGGCGCACCGTAACAAAAACTATGTCAGGTAGGATCTCGATAAGTACGATTTATTATTGTTGTGATTTCAATGTAGTTTTCATGAAAAAAGTAAAAAAAGCAGAAGCTTGGATTATGATTTTGTTGGCATTGTTCACAAAATTTGTGTAATAATTTTTAAAGTAAAGATTTTACGCAAAAAATCGGACGGTTTGTGCCAATATGTAGCAGCCAGCTGCATGCAGTGCACAAATTGACTCGACTGTGCGTGTGACTGTAAGCGTAGAATCCAGTGAACAATTTTTTTTTTTTTTCGGGGGCTCGATCTATATCAAATTTTTGGAAAATTTTTGTGGGTTACTTTTTCATCTTTCGGGGGCTCTTTTTTCTTGGGCTAATTTTTCATTAATTCATTTAAGGATAGTTTGTTTAGTTTGGTTGCGTAGTGTTACGTAAAAAAGGCGTACTTTCTGCGTCAAGTTTCTACGCCGAAAGTACGCGAATTGTTTAAAACATTAATTTGTTTGCGTCCATCTTGCGTACCCCTTTGCGTCCCTCAGGGTATAGTAACGTAGGCCAGCGTACTCTCAGCGCAGTTGGTACGCAACTCTACTATGGACCCCACGCCAATTAGTGATCGACCTGCCAGTGTCACAAATAAGTTATTAAAAATATGCTCATCTGACCGTAATTAAATGCCTAAAACCCCTGAGCCTTCGGGGGTTCGGTTCAGCCCTTTGAACCCGTGGACATCACGCCTGCACTCAACTCGCTTTGAGCTACCTGACCCCCCCCCCCCCCCCATACTTTGAAAAACGTTTTAAGGCATTGATTTATGCAAGAACTGTTTCATACTTCATAGTAAAAGTATTATCATGTTTTTAAACGACAATGACGACCGTCCGATTTTCTTGTGAAAACGTTACTTTGAAAAATGAATATCGGAATTCAGCATACAACTATACATGGACAGAATAATCACAATCTAAGCTCAGGTTTCATACCTCTATAGTCACGAAACTATATTGAAATAGGGGCAATTAAGAGCAATAAATGTTGTCGAGTCTACTCTAGCTCAGCTCAGCTCAGCTCACACACAGTCACAGTTCCGACAGTGCTCGACAGCAGTGGCGCACTGCACTGCCCGTGCCTCACGGCAGCTAGCTTGCAACTGAACTGTCAGTTACGATGAATTTCATGTGAAAACTTTACTTTGAAGAATGATTATCAAAATTCAGTAAACATGGACAGGATAATCACAAAGTAAGTCCTGCTTTCATACCTCTAATTCACGTAAACTATATGCAAATCACGGCAATCATCATAGAATCAGAGTCGAACCGACTGAGCTGTGCGTGTGACGGTGAGCGTAGAATCATCGCATACATTATACACGTACGTTCGTACACGCAGCAGGTCCGGCTGGCCTACAAAGCATATCCTATAGAAAGACGCATAACACGGGTAAGCCCAACCCGTGAGAGCGTGCATTTCTTACATCCCCTCACCCGGGTGAGTCATCTGTTAATGTGTATTTCTCTTACATGCTACAAAGCGTATCCTATAGCAAGAAGAGGTCTAACTCGGTAAGCCCAACCCGTGAAAGCGTGCATTTCTTACATCCCCTCACCCGTGTGAGTCATCTGTTAATGTCAGGTATTTCTCTTACATGCTACAAAGCGTATCCTATAGCAAGAGGCCTATCTCGGGGTACGACGCAGCCGTTTCAATTAGACTTGCTACACCCGTTGATGCGAATGGATTCTCGTCTATCGTGTGTCTCTTCGTCTCTCTTTGATAATTAGACAGAGGGCGGGTGCACGCCTTGCCGACTCGCTCTCGCGGATTCGTCGCCTCCTTGCAATCCACCACGCCCGCCGTGCTCTCGTCCGCCCGTCCTCCCCGAAACCTCGAAACCACGTTTAACGGCATGGACGTCGATCGCGGGGTCGACGTGGCACGCGGGTTACGGGAGACATGCCTCGTGGAATTGTGCCGCCGTCCCCGCGCCACGGTGGAGGCAAGCGCGGTCGGGGAAAGACGTTTTTGAGGAACCGTTTTGTACCCGTTTGGACCCCCCGCGGCGATTTTGCGCATTAGTAATATAGACTAGCAGGACCCGTGGAAAATCCACGGGATTCTAGGGGAGGGCCGGGGGTGGGGGTTAAATAGATAGAGGCCTATGTGCTATCGAAAATAAAATTAGATTATTTGTATGTAGACAATTTTTATAATATATGCTGTTTGACCATGAATGGCGCACCGTAACAAAAACTATGTCAGGTAGGATCTCGATAAGTACGATTTATTTTCATTATTTTTGTTGTGATTTCAATATAGTTTTCATGAAAAAGTAAAAAAGCAGAAGCTTGGATTATGATTTTGTTGGCATTGTTCACAAAATTTGTATAATAACTTTTAAAGTAAAGCTAGATTTTACGTGAAAAATCGGACGGTTTGTGCTAATATGTAGCAGCCAGCTGCATGCATTGCACAAATTGACTCGACTGTGTGTGTGACTGTGAGCGTAGAATCCAGTGAAAGGTTTTTTTTTCGGGGGCTCGATCTATATCAAAATTTCGGGGGCTACTTTTCAAACATTCGGGGGCTCTTTTTTCTTGGGCTAATTTTTCATTTATTCATTTAAGGATACAGTTTGTTTAGTTTAGTAGCATAGTGTTACGTAAAAAAGGCGTACTTTCTGCGTCAATTTTCTACGCCGAAAGTACGCGAATTTTTGAAAACATATTAAATTGTTTGCGTCCATCTTGCGTACCCCTTTGCGTCCCTCAGGTAACGTAGGCCAGCTTACTCTCAGCGTAGTTGGTACGCAACTCTACTATGGACCCCACGCCAATTAGTGATCGACCTGCCAGTGTCACAAATAAGTTATTAAAAATATGCTCATCTGACCGTAATAAAATGCCTAAAACCCCTGAGCCTTCGGGGGTTCGGTTCAGCCCTTTGAACCCGTGGACACCACGCTTGCACTCAACTCGCTTTGAGCTACCTACCCCCCCCCCCCCCTCCCCCCATACTTTGAAAAACGTTTTAATGCATTGATTTTATGCAAGAACTGTATCATGAAGTAAAAGTATTATCATGTTTTTAAACGACCATGACGACCGTCCGATTTTCTTGTGAAAACGTTACTTTGAAAAATAATTATCGAAATTCAGTATACAACTATGCATGGCTAGAATAATCACAATCTAAGCTCAGGTTTCATACCTCTATTCACGAAACTATATTGAAATCGGGGCAATAATAGCAATTTCAGAGTGTTGTTTACTCTCCTCACACCATGTACCATGTGTACAGGCCTAGCTACTCCGGTCACCGCTACTCCATGCTCAAACACTCAGCTCCAACAGCACCGGCGATCGACAGCAGCGCTCAGCTGCAGTGCAGTGGCAGTACACCACACGTGTGTACGTGTGGACTCAAGGCGTACTATCACAGATCTTTTTGCGCTATTATTGTTGTGATTTCGATGTAGTTTTCATGAAAAGACCAATAAAACAGAAGCTTGGACTATGATTATGTTGTTATAGATCACAGAATTTGTATAATTATTTTCAGAGTAAAGATTTTACGCGAAAATAGGTCCATGGTTTGCGCCAGTAGTAGCAATCGCCTCGACTCGAATCGACTGTGTGCATGTGTGTGACCTGAGCGTGTAATACACGTACACTATGGGCGCCTGGTCTACAAAGAATATCCTATTGTAAGATGCCTTACTCGAGGAATGCCGCACCCGTTGTAATGAGATTTGCTACACCCGTTGACGCGAGTGGATTCTCGTCCATCGTGTGTCTCTTCGTCTCTCTTTGATAATTAGACAGAGGGAGGGTGCACGCCTTGCCGACTCGCTCTCGCGGGTTCGTCGCCTCCTTGCAATCCACCACGGCCGCCGTGCTCTCGTCCGCCCGTCCTCCCCGGCACCCCGAAAACGCGTTTAACGGCATGGACGTCGATCGCGGGGTCGACGTGGCACGCGGGTTACGGGAGACAGGCCTCGTATAATTGTGCCGCCGTCCCCGCGCCCCGGCGGAGGCGGGCGCGGTCGGGGAAAGACGTTTTTGAGGAACCGTTTTGTACCCGTTTGGACCCCCCGCGGCGATTAGTGGTATTAGTATATAAGACTAGCAGGACCCGTGGAAAATCCACGGGATTCTAGGGGAGGGCCGGGGGTGGGGGGTTAAAGGGATTGGATCGCCAGTTTCCATGTGCAGAAGGCTATAATTCGCTGACACCAGACTTGGTGGAAATACCATTAATGGGGATACAAATTTGCACACAGCAAACCCATAGTCCAGTCAAGAATTACCCCCTAATCTCTCGGAGAGCTCGAGAGTCTTCGAACAAATCAAAGCATTACATAAGGTCCAATGGTCATAAAACTCAAGGCTAACCCTGGTGATTGACAACACCTGTTATTGGGTAAACACCCGAACGGTGTCGAATTCCCCATGAGAGCCGACTACTCAGTGACTTTAAATAGATAGAGGCCTATGTGCTATCGAAAATAAAATTAGATTATTTTTATGTAGACAATTTTTATAATATATGCTGTTTGACCATGAATGTTGGCGCACCGTAACAAAAACTATGTCAGGTAGGATCTTTTTTCTTGGGCTTATTTTTCATTAATTCATTTAAGGATAGTTTGTTTAGTTTGGTAGCGTAGTGTTACGTAAAAAAGGCGTACTTTCTGCGTCAAGTTTCTACGCCGAAAGTACGCGAATTGTTTAAAACATATTAAATTGCTTAAAACCCCTGAGCCTTCGGGGGTTCGGTTCAGCCCTTTGAACCCGTGGACACCACGCCTGCACTCACCTCGCTTTGGGCTACCTGACCCTCCCCCCCCCCCCCATAATTTGAAAAACGTTTTAATGCATTGATTTTATGCAAGAACTGTATCATAGTAAAAGTATTATCATGTTTTTAAACGACCATGACGACCGTCCGATTTTCTTGTGAAAACGTTACTTTGAAAAATGATTATCGAAATTCAGTATACAACTATGCATGGTTAGAATAATCACAATCTAAGCTCAGGTTTCATACCTGTATTCACGAAACTATATTGAAATCGGGGCAATAATAGCAATTTCAGAGTGTTGTTTACTCTCCTCACACCATGTGCCGGTCACCGCTACTCCAGGCTCACACACTCAGCTCCGAAATCACCGGCGATCGACAGCAGCGCTCAGCTGCAGTGCAGTGGCAATACACCACACGTGTGTACGTGTGGACTCAAGGCGTATTATCACATCTATTTGCGCTATTATTGTTGTGATTTCGATGTAGTTTTCATGAAAAGACCAATAAAACAGAAGCTTGGACTATGATTATGTTGTCATAGATCACAGAATTTGTATAATTACTTTCAGAGTAAAGATTTTACGCGAAAATAGGTCCATGCCCTAGTAGTTTTTTTGAGTGAGAAAATATATATTTTCCCTATTTTTTTTCTATTTTTTGACTTTTTTTGCAAAAGATGGACTATTTTTATACTATTTTTTCTAAAAAAATAGAGAAAAAATAGACTATTTTTATACTATTTTTCAAATGGTGGACTATTTTTTCTCTATTTTACAAACTTTCCTTTCTTGCGAGGCTATTTTTTAAATATTTTTTAGAAACTTAAAAAGTTTTTATATATTTTTATACTATTTTTCCTACTTCATCTCACATTGCCAGGCTATTTTTTTAATATTTTTTAGAAGCTTAAAAAGTTTTTATATATTTTTATACTATTTTTCCTACTTCATCTCACATTGCCAGGCTATTTTTTTTATATTTTTTAAAAATTAAAAAGTTTTTATATATTTTAAAACTATTTTTCCTACTTCATCTCACATTGCCAGGCTATTTTTTAAATATTTTTTAAAAACTTAAAAAGTTTTTATATATTTTAAAACTATTTTTCCTACTTCTTCTCACATTGCCAGGCTATTTTTTAAATATTTTTTTAAAACTAAAGAAGTTTGTATATATTTTTGAACTATTTTGTCTACTTCTTTTAACAGGCTATTTTTTATATATTTTTTTTCCTTTTTTCCAATTTTTTCTGAAGATTTCAATCTCATTTAACAAAACAAGGGCAATATAGTTTTCACCATAGTCAAGAGTCAGTACCAATATAATCATAGCATGCGTTACACTTTTCTCTTAACAACTGACCTCACGTATATATTTGGAACATGTTAATAATTAATGGTATTACATTTAGCAGTCATGATTTTTCTCTTGTAGAGAACATCATAAACAATGTAAGTTAACAAATTTCAGTCCACTCCCATTAAAACGAGCACAGATACATCAAGATGTTTTAATGAGGCAATTCTCCCGGTCCTAATTTCAAATATGTGCAAACTAATGTGTTCTGTATAACGAGGTAATTAATTAGCTTGGTCCTGATGAGCACCTCCTTAAAACGTGAGTGGTACACTGCATGTGAACATTTTAAGGGAGCATAAATATATCGGTTAGGCCTGTGAACATTTAATCAAGAATTAAGAATGTTTTAATTTTATCTTTAAATTAAATGACTATCGATTTTGAATATTTCAAGTAAAAAAAAAAAAAATAGCAAAAGAATTAGCTTACTACTATAGTGTTATAGTAACTAGAACTTATCCAATTGGATGGAATTGTAACAATTTTCCCAATAATTAATACAAAGGTGAAAGGGTGTATTAATTAATTCTTCACAAATGTTGAATCATAATGAAAGACAACTAAATGTGTGCTGCCATCTAGTGGTAGAAAGCGAATAGGCCAACCGGTAGTTTATTTTCAAATTCAAATCTTCACTCAGACTCTGTGATGATCAGCTCAACGGCGCATATTTCAATCATTATTTTGCCATTTCGCCAGATTTGTCTTCCTGTAAAACCCACAGTATGGGGAATAAGGGGTAGATTACACCAGGAAAGGACAATTTCAAGAGTAATTCCAGAGCAAGAATTGAAAGAACAAAATGAAAGGATCGAATTTTATTACCAAGATTATGCCTATATACAGTCCCACACAACCACTCTTGTGTTGGAGAATTACGATCAACTTGCTTTGCACTGCACTGCCACTGGACTGCTACTGCTAGCTGCTGGAGCTACTTTAAAGTTCTTCATTTTGTCCAGAAGGTGAATTACACATAGTCTAGACCCAATTCCATGAACAACAAATACAACAGCATACATCACTCAGTAACAAAAATAGAAGAAAAATAGATTTAGATTTCAAAAATACCTTTCTTTTAAAAAAATAGGGGAAAAATAGGTTTGTAACTAAAAAATAGAAAAAAAATGTATTTTGAGAAATATATTTTTTATATATTTTGCGAGGCTCCTCTATTTTTTTGCTATTTTTTACTTGTTCCAAAACATATAGGCCAAAAATATATTTTTTTTCTATTTTTTTCCTATTTCCAATATATTTTTTTACTATTTTTCGACTATTTTTAGGGAAAGAAAATAGATAATTTTTTTTTTTTTTTTTATATTGTTTTTGTCTATTTTTGGTCTATTTTTTGACTATTTTTAAAACTATTTTTTTACTATTTTATTTTGACTAGGGTGGTTTGCGCCAGTTGTAGCAATCGCCTCGACTCGAATCGACTGTACTGTGTGCATGTGTGTGATGACCTGAGCGTGTTATGGGCGCCTGGTCTACAAAGAATACCCTATGGTAAGATGCCTTACTCGAGGAACGCCGCACACATTGCCATGAGATTTGCTACACCCGTTGATGCGAGTGGATTCTCGTCCATCGTGTGTCTCTTTGTCTCTCTTTGATTAGACATGCAGAGGGCGGATGCACGCCTTCCCGACTCGCTCTCGCGGGTCCGTCGCCTCCTTGCAATCCACCACGCCCGCCCTTACAAAAAAGTTGTATAGAATTCTATAGAACGCTTTATAGAGTTCTATAGAACTCTATAACATTCCAGATTTTCTATAGAACTTTTAAGGATTCTCTATAGAAAGCGGTTTCCTCTATAGAATTCTATAGAATAAGTTTTCTATAGATTTAAATTTCTATAGAAAAGTTAATTCTCTATAGAATTTTTTAGGTTGTCTATAGAAATCAGTTTCCTCTAAAGAATTCTATAGAATAAGTTTTCTATAAATTTAAATTTCTATAGAAAAGTTAATTCTCTATAGATTTTTTTAGGTTGTCTATAGAAATCAGTTTCCTCTATAGAATTCTATAGAATAAGTTTTCTATAGATTGAAATTTCTATAGAAAAGTTAATTCTCTATAGAATTTTTAAGGTTGTCTATAGAAATGAGTTTCCTCTAAAGAATTCTATAGAATAAGTTTTCTATAGATTTAAATTTCTAAAGAAAATTTAATATAAAAAATGGCGTCCCCACTTCTCTATAGAATTTTTAAGGTTGTCTATAGAAATGAGTTTTCTCTATAGAATTCTATAGAATAAGTTTCCTATAGATCTAAATTTCTATAGAATTCTATAGAATTTTTTTTCTATATGAAGATATGTATCTCATGCATATTCATGATAATTTGCATGTTTTCACAGAAAATGTAATTTTCATGATCTGTCAAGCAAATGTGACGATTAACATCAATTTTGTGATTCATATTTTCTTAGTCAATTATTTGCAAATATAATATATATGTCCGATTTTTTTAAACATGTAACTTAAGACGTAAAATAGATATATTAATATATGTAATTTACTAACCAGTAAAAACATGTATAATATTGTATATATGTATGTAAGATCTCAGCCCTACTTAATTAACAATATATACTCAACTGTATTTTGCTTCAAATGATCTTTGTGATGGAGCAATTGCAGGAGTTTATATAAATATGGTTAAGTCGGTGGCCAGATGTCATGCAATATTGATTATTAATTATCAATTGATTTCTTGTCGCTACTGAATAATAAACTGGTTTTTAACTGGTAAAAAATGGTCTATAGAATTATTTACAAAAAAATTTCTATAGAATTGTATAAAAAAAATCTATAGAATTTCTATAGAATGTTTTATAGAGATTCTATAGAGGTCCGTTATAGATTTCTATAGAATTTGTATAGAAAAGTGGCCCACTTTTCTATAGAATCTCTATAAAACATTTCTATAGAATTGCTATAGAATAAAATGGTCTATAGAATTCTTTACAAAAAAATTCTATAGAATTCTATAAAACAAATTCTATAGAATTTCTATAGAATGTTTTATAGAGATTCTATAGAGGTCCGTTATAGATTTCTATAGAATTTGTATAGAAAAGTGGGCCACTTTTCTATACAAATTCTATAGAAATCTATAAAACATTTCTATAGAATTGCGTATAGAACTTCTATAAAAAAAAATTTATAGAATTCTATAGAACTTTTTTGTAAGGGCGCCGTGCTCTCGTCCGCCCGTCCTCCCCGGAACCTCGAAACCACGTTTAACGGCATGGACGTCGATCGCGGGGTCGACGTGGCACGCGGGTTACGGGAGACAGGCCTCGTATAATTGTGCCGCCGTCCCCGCGCCACGGCGGAGGCGGGCGCGGTCGGGGAAAGACGTTTTTGAGGAACCGTTTTGTACCCGTTTGGACCCCCCGCGGCGATTAGTGGTATTAGTATATAAGACTAGCTGTTTGCGCCCGTTAAACGGGCACTCTTTGCTGTGGCAGCCATTTTGCGTTTGTCTCAGCCACAGATCCATGGGGCGCTGCTACTAAAAAATTGAACATGTTTAATTGTTTGCGTCCATCTTGCGTACGCTCAGCGTAGTTGGTACGCAACTCTACCCCCGTGGACCCCACGCATACACTCAACTCGCTTCGAGCTACCGATCCCCCCCGTCCCCCCCCCCCAACCCGTGGACCCCACGCCTACACTCAACTCGCTTCGATCTACCTGACCCCCCCCCCCACACTTTGAAAAATGTTTTGTGGGGTCTGCATGTAACATGTAAGATGCAGATTTTTTTTGTAACATGTAAGATGCAAAAAAAAATATTTTGCCCCCCACCCACCCCCCCCCCCCCCCCCAACGATCTTATGGCACTTCGGCCTGCCCGCTGTTGTGTTCACGTGTAGGCCTACTTCAATGAATGGATAGACATAAATAGTCGCATGGATGGATACATAATATAGCGTATAGTTGTCGAATATTGGCATGTTTGGCCCTTCATAGTCTCTTCGACTCTCATGAATAGCTCACTCACTCACTCAGATCAGTCGAGCAGCCATCGCAGCTAGAGTGCACTGCACTACACACTGTATGCGTACGGCAGAGCTCTTGAAACTGAACGATGTTTTTCTCTGATTTTCTTGTGAAAACTTTCCTTTAATAAATGATAATCAAAACTCAGTAAACATGGCCAGAATAATCACAAAATAAGCTTTGATTTCATACCTCCACTCACGAAAACTATATAAAAATCCCGGCAATAATGATGGAAATAGGTCTCTAAGTTTGGACGTGGATGGGAAGACATCTGTTGCGCTGATTTTATTTATAGGCCTAGATCTAGATCTAATTGATTTCATCATGAAATAAGCTAATAAATATCAAATAAAGACTTGACTCGTTTAAATTTTAAATATTAGGTCTACATTTTAATTAAAATTTAAAAAATGGTAAAGATTACAAAATCTAAAATATATAAAACAAACACAGGGAAGAAAAAAAAACTTGTGACGGAGGCGGGATCGAACCCGTGCGTGCAAAAAGTGCAAAAGCTGCCGGTGAATCGAACGCAACCGGCGCCTCAGACCGCTCGGCCATTTTCACTTCATGCTAAAGCATGAAGTTCGTGACGGCTAACCCTGATAGCAGACTGACGTCTTAAAGACGTCATAAATTGGTCGTAAAGTGGTAAACACGTCGTACGTCGTATGGACGACGTAATTATGACGTCATTATGACGTCTTCAAAAGACTATTTTTTCTAAGATAATTTTTGTCGCATTGACGACGTCATAACGACGTCATAATGACGTCTTTAAAGGACTAATTTTGTCAAGATATTTTTTGTCTTCTCGACGACGTCATTATGATGTCTTTAAAAGACTATTTTTTCCAAGATAATTTTTGTCGTATTAACGACGTCATAAAGACGTCCTTTTGACGTCTTTAAAAGACTATTTTTTCCAAGCTAATTTTTGTCGTATTGACGACGTGATAACGACGTCATTATGACGTCTTTAAAAGACTATTTTTTCCAAGCTAATTTTTGTCGTATCGACGACGTCATTATGACGTCTTTAAAAGACTAATTTTTCCAATGTAATGTTGTCGTATTGACGACGTGCTAACGACGTCATTATGACGACTTTAAAAGACTTATCTTTCCAATGTAATGTTGTCGTATTGACGACGTGCTAACGACGTCATTATGACGACTTTAAAAGACTTATTTTTCCAATGTAATGTTGTCGTATTGACGACGTGATAATGACGTCATTATGACGTCTTTAAAAGACTATTTTTTCCAAGCTAATTTTTGTCGTAACGACGACGTCATTATGACGTCTTTAAAAGACTAATTTTTTCCAATGTAATGTTGTCGTATTGACGACGTGATAACGACATCATTATGACGTCTTTAAAATACTATTTTTTCCAAGATACTTGTTGTCGTATTGACGACGTCATTACGACGTCATTATGACCTCTTTTAAAGACTATTTATTCCAAGATAATTGTTGTCGTATCGACGACGTCATTACGACGTCTTTAAAAGACTATTTTTTCCAATATATTTTTTGTCGTATTGACGACGCGTCATTACGACGTCATTATGACCTCTTTTAAAGACTATTGTTCCAAGATATTTTTTGTCGTAAGGATCGACGTTATAACGACGTCATTATGACGTCTCTAATTACCTAATCATTTCCAAGATAATAATCGGGTAAAGACTACAACATCTAATATGAGCATAAGTCAAAGTAAATAGGGCAATTATCAGAATTGAAATTAAGGAACAACTCCCCCCCCCCCTCAAATGTCATTAGTCATTATATTAATAGTGGACCAATTTACAGATTGTGCACGCACCAAGGTCTGCAATATCGATCAAGACTAAACATGCTCGCATCTAGTTCAAACGGGAGTGTGTACGTGTGTGTAGATGCATAGTACTCAAGGCATGCAAGGCGTCCCAGGTCGAAAATCCCATAGAGACCAATAGAGACCATTAGACAAATTCTTTTGGTCTCTAATGGTTTCTGTTGGAGTCTATTGGTTTCTGTTGGACCCATAGAATTGAATCCAATAGAGACCATTCAAACCATCAGAAACCAATAGAAACCAATAGCACCCATAAAAAACAATAGAAATAGAAACCAATAGGACCAATAGAAACCAATAAGACCAATAGAAACCAATAGGACCAATAGGACCAATAGAAACCAATAGGTCCAATAGAAACTAAAAGGAACAATAGGACCGATAGGACCAATAGGACCAATAGAAACCAATAGGTCCAATAGAAACCAATAAGACCAATAGAAACCGATAGAACCGATAGAACCAATATAAAACCAATGAGACCAATAGAAACCAATAGAAATCAACAGCTAAATCTATCTCATGCATATTCATGATTACTTTACACGTTCTCACAGAACAATACATTTATCATAATTTGTTAAGTAACTTTTGACAATGCACATCAATTTTGTGATTTTTATTTTCTTTAGGCAATTAATAACCCATAGATTATTTGTGTGATCATGTTACAATTACATTCACGTTTTAGCGATAGATATATTGATTATAATGATTACTAACCAAGAAACAATTCATGTATGTTTATTATATAGAATAGTACAAGCCTTAAGTTAATTAAAGGATATTCTTAAACTCACTTCAAGTGATCTTTGTGATGGAGTTAATGCAATTGAGATTAGAATACCTTTTTGGTGGACAGTTGTTGAAATCAATCTTTGATTTATCCTAATATTGATTTACCAATAGAAGCCATTGGACTATTAGGGAATTCAGAATATGGGACCATTAGAAACCCATAGAAAGATCTCTAATGGACCAACAGGAACCCATATAAAATATCTAATGGACCAACAGAAACCCATCATAGAAGAAAATATCTAATGGACCAACAGAAACCCATAGAAGACGTGGGTGGATGTTGGTCCAATAGAAGCCTTCTGTTGGTCCATCAGAAATTTTTCTGTGGGTTTGTGTTGGTCCATTAGATATTTTCTATTGGTTTCTGTGGGTCCATCATTTCACTTTCCCTATTGAAACCAATAGACACCAATAGCTCTAATGGTTTCTGATGGTCCAATAGGCTATAGGATCCTATTGGAATTTCGACCTGGGGTAGGACTACATGCACTATGCGATGTGTATGTAATGTATTTGAATTCAGAGTAAAAAAGCCGTTGCATGAAGTATCATCCTCCTGAATACTCTCGTTTTCTCCTGCAAATTTACAGTATGGGTAAGTCCTAGAATTACCTAATTTATTTACAAAAAGTACATAAATCTATAGTTACTGTTTTTTGTTCTGAAAAGTTGATTTGTAGACTCAATGATCTTATGTCAGTGATAGTGAGCTCGGACTTTCAACACTTGCTGACAAGATTTGGAATGTATGATCCCATCATATGTATTTTTATGTAGGTTCTTGATTGAAGGTATGCATGGCATGGGGCATCATTTAAAGCAAAAAAGTTTACTCATTTGCCTACACATGGGCTGCATGGCTTTAAAGGGAAATCTAACTCGAATATACAACTGCTCTAAAACTAAAAGAAAGCAGAAAAATAAGAGAAGCAAACTGATGACAGTTTTGGCACTAGATCTAGGTCTAGATCTACTGCCCTTCCCTTGTTCATAGACGCAGGCTATGTCAAGTGGAAAACACTCCGTCCCTCGTACAGGAGAGTCACCACCCTTGCACGTTAAGAACCCATTGCACTTTTCGTATAAGAGTAGGGGGAAAACCCGGTGTAATCATGGTAACCTGCACACCCCAATCAGGCCGAGTATACGGCATCTGCAAGAATCTTCAGTATTGAAGGAGGCAGATTATATTGAAGAAGAAGAAGAAGAAGTCAAAGACGGATAATACATGCAGTCACAGTGTGAGAGTGTCTACTTTATTCCAAGCAATACTGTAGATCTACTACTAGTTTAGAATCATATCCAGACTATTTTACCAGTGACCCATTAACTCTGGCGTGGAGATAACTCCGGGAAGCTCAGACGCCGATGCCGAAGGCGTCGGAGCTTCGGGTTCTAGCTTGCATCAAAAAACATTTTAACAGCGGGTTGGGTGACATTATCTCAAAATATGCAAAGGGAGTAATTACAATTTTGACTTACTAGGTTGCTCGACTCCTCTGGGCATCTAGGCGGCAACTTGAAATTATAATTTGAAGAAGTCTTCGATGGGAAAAAGGGGTGATTCTTCGTCCTATCCCGACGATTCTTCCATGTTGTTTCGTCGTTTCAACCGGCGAAGAGAAAGTACGCACTACCGCGCATGCGTACTTAGTGCGTACTTTCTCTTTGGCGGTTGAATCGACGAAACATGGAAGAATCTTCAGGATAGGACGAAGAATCACCCCCTTTTTCCCATCGAAGACTTCTTCAAATTATAATTTCAAGTTGCCGCCTAGATGCCCAGAGGAGTCGAGCAACCTAGTGAGTCAAAATTGTAATTACTCCCTTTGCATATTTTGAGATAATGTCACCCAACCCGCTGTTAGAATGTTTTTTGATGCACAAACCCGAAGCTCCGACGCCTGCGGCGCAGGTGTTGGAGCTTCCCAGAGTTAGCGTGGAGAGAGTCCTAAAAATCTAAAACATAGGTCTAGATCTAGGCCTACCCCAAATCAAGCAAATATTCATAAAAATGTTCAAATAATGCCGGTCATGATTTAAAAGTCGTTATGTTTCTAACCTGTTTCTGGTCAATTTTCTTATTTTGGGGGGAGTATTTTTTCGGAAAAACGTTGATAGTAGTATACACTTTCTCACAGGTTGCACGGCAAACCGCTGCACAATACAAGTGCATACAGATGGAGGGTTGCGGGGGCACGTAAGTCTGCGTGAAGTGATCTACCTCCTCATTAGGGATTTTTAGATTTGCACGTTTTCAGCTTTGACTGCAACGTGTGACGTCATTTTAAGGCACTGCGCATGCGTCACGTCGTCTCAGTCGGCGATCGAGAATGCGTCAACCTTGATTTTCCTAAATCTAGTACGATACTAGTATATGCCGCGTGCGCATAAAATATACAGTTCCTCAGGTAGACAAAGGAACATCCCTTCCCTGCTATTATGTAAAAATGTGTAAAACAAGTGTCACGTCATGCATATTCACCTGTTCTACACATTTTTACATAAGAGCAGTGAAGGGATGTTCTACCACAGCAATAGGCCATTTTCGTAATGTAACCAAATTTAATGCATAGGTCTTTGTGAAGTGCCTCAATACAAACTATTTCACTCACCTGTTAAAGTTGATACTCTAAGACAATCCCAAATACTGAGATAATTACATAAATAGAAAGCTTTTAACCCCCATAATAACATCAAATGGTGTCCACCCGACAAAACAAGTTTAGAATAATGAATTTATTCGAGTAAACTCTACCAGAATATCTAAGTCTGAAACCCGGAAGTGCACGTAGAGTCGGGCCTCTATCCGTGACGTCACGAACGGGAGTCATGGGCTCAGTGAGAGTGAATGGCAGTGATATCCCTACGTAAATGCTATCCTGTCAGAGCTTAGATTTGTTGTTGTTAAGGAGTATATTTGATGGATTTTCTGTTTTCATTTGAATGAAGAATAACGAAGCAACATTTTCCAGTCGCTGATTTCTTTTTATATCCTCATATTCACCTATTTGGTAGAGATTTAAGACGAGTTTACTGCTTAGGAATTAAAGTTAAATCGTGCACGTATGAATAGGCGGATGCATTATATTGTCATCAGATAAGGTACAGGAGCAGTTTTGTAAAACGAATAGGTCTAGAACTATGATAGTAATTATCATAGATGTGTGTGACTGCCTCAAAAAAGGATACAGTACCAGTTAAACATTTTATGTGGTAAAATATCAAACTTAAACGAGATCATGCAAGCGCGCTTCCTCTATAATATTTTGGCGAGTGATGCGGCTCTTGCATGAACGTTCGTGAAGCGAGCAGAATCGGGAGGTAAGACCAAGCCGCTGTTCTATAGGCGCTGCTTGCTTGTGATGGAACGTACGTGCGCTAGTTATATGTTTATCGGCAATTGCAAGAGAATGAAAGCGACGTTGCCAGCTAAGAAAAACAACTAACAAAGACTTGCTCCTGACTACCGGTGTCAGAATTGGTAGATGAAGGATCTTCAGGGCCAAGGAAGGCGAAAGACATGCGGAAAAAGGAAGAAGAAACCATCGGGACGGATCGCTGTAGTGTATGGTAATGAACTGTGCATGGGTAGACAGGCTACTGTTCACTCCGTGCCTGGGCCGATTTCAACACCAAAACCAAAATTACATGGTGAAAATATCGACTAACAGCACATCGTTGGCATGTATATGTCATAATTTTTAAAAGGGGAATTGATATTAATACTATGAAGTACTAGGGGAAGGTAAAGAATTGTACATAGAATTATGATTTATTAGACTTTTCAGCCTTTGAAACAAAAATATGCAGAAAATCGTATCACTCTGCACACGTTTGCTATGGAACATCCGGGTACGTGAATATACTCTCTCCCGGACGTGAGGTCATAAATAGTAGACCAGCGCCGTGACTGATTTTCTATGCAAAGAGAGGCGGATATTTTCAACATTTCAATTGAGCATTTCGAGTAGACAGAATTTTTGTGTGATATACTAAGTAATTGAAAAACTTTAAAATAACATATACTTGCCGTAGGTAACAAATTAAGGGACATTTATTTGCTTAGAGTATCAACTTTAAGAATAATGGTATTTCAACAGACAGAATCCTAACTGCATACATTAGTTGTTGCCACGTTGGACAAACATTATGGATTGACCTACCTACATGTAGCAACACTTAATATATGCAGTTGCATTCTGACTATTGAAATACTACTATTCCTATCAGGTGAATGAAATAATTTGTATTGGGGCACTTCACAAAGACCTATGCATTAAATTTGGTTACATTAAGAAAATGGCCTATATTGTTGAGGGTAGAATGACACTATGAACATGACTGACAATGAGAGCGGACAAAATATACAGTTCCTCAGGTAGACAAAGGAACATCCCTTCACAGCTATTATGTAAAAAGGTGAATATGCATGTGACACCTGTTCTACACATTTTTACATAATAGCAGTGAAGGGATGTTCCTTTGTCTACCTGAGGAACTGTATATTTTGTCCGCTCTCATTGTCAGTCATGTTCATAGTGTGAGGAACTGTATATTTTGTCCTTTGTCTGTCATGTAATTCATAGTGTTACTTCCTGCATACATGTATATCGTCGAGTGCAATCTAAAAGATTTCTAATTGTAGTCAACATGGGCAGTTGAGTACGTTGACACGCATGATCAGTCGGCGTACGTCGTGTTCTCGTCCACTCATTCTAAAAGTCCCTATTGTACGGTAGATAACTTCACACAGGCATGCGCCCGCCCGCAACCACCATCGGTATGCACTTGTAATGTGCAGCGGTTTGCAGTGAAAGTGAAACCTGTGAGAAAGTGTACTACCGGCCCGGGCCCAGATGTCTGGAAATTGAGCATTACGTGTTGATACGTAGAGGAATAAAGCAGTGACTTGTGTCACAAACATGTAACCTTAAACAAGTCGTTTCTATAGTCTTTAGACAGCAAATTTATCTTATAGGCTACCGCGTATACAGAAATCTTTATCTGGAAATAATCGGTTAGACCTGTAAATGGTAAACAAAATTCTTTCCCCACAAGCTGTTCAAAGAAGTTTGTAGTATATGTGTTGCACATGCATACATTATCAACCATTCATTTTGTTCTTTATTCATTTTCTCATTTATTTGTAGGCATCCTTTTTAAACATCTTTCGTCAAAGAAGTGGATTCAAAGCACATTGTGGCCTCAGTATATTGATGTGAAACCATGCAGAAAATGCTACTCTCTCTCAACCTTGTGGATGTTCCCTACTTCCCTAAGGATCAGCAGCCTCTTGAAACAGTTGAAGCCATTATCGGTAAATGTGTACATGTACTTGTATTATTTCTGTACATTTATTTGTCATATTGTGCATGATCACTGAGACACTGACCAATTAGACACTACATAATGGTTCATTTCATTTGAAAGGCTTATTTCAGTTATTTGTCCTGAGTTTCAAATATATTTATAATTCAATTAATTTTAGATCACTAAAACCTGCAGGTATGTTGCAATAACCGACAATATTATGTGAGTTTCAAACAGTGTTTTTTTACCCTTCAGCATAGGTCAAGGAGCTTTCATTCTACCCTCATCAGCAAACTACAGAAATGCCAGTTTTCAGGCAATAGCCTGAATTCAGGCCCTGGCGAGTTATTTTCATACCATAGTTTAGGTTTTTTGTGTACAAGCTAGCACATTCTAGGTGATTTTTCAGGCCCTCTGATCAATTCTAACTGGCATCCCTGAAACTACAATTGTATTGATAATTTACCAAACAAAATCCTGAATCACGTTTTGCATTGCCCACAAATGTTTAAAATCCAAAGGTGTGTTGACTTTATGTTTGTGAGCAATAAGAAATTATTTCTGATAAATCTTACCAAGCAGTACTTTTCTGACATAATTCATTATTTAATTCATTGTTTATGTTCCAGTTTTAAAATATATAAAAGTTTGTCTTAAATTGTATTTCTTTCTTTTTGCTTTATTCATGCACTAGAATTCCTTGCGTCTATGTTCTCTGGATCTGAAAGCAGTGCATAATGCCAGAGATTCCACCCAAAAGCTAACCCATGAGTCCAAGCTGAAGAGGAATATTTCCAAAATTACATGTAGATCTACACTCACCCGATAGTTAAACTGCTAGAAAAAAGGTTTTTTTTTCACTTCATTATAATTTATAGAGAGAGATTGGGGGAGGGGGAGAGGTGAGGTGTAGCCACAAACCTGAATGGCTAAGCTATGGAACTGAAATTCCCATTCATGTCACTTACAATTTTAATGAATTACAGGGTGTACGAACTGACATAACAGTTTGAGTAAAAGATTCCAGTATTTTGCATATATTTGTAATTACTGTTTATGAAGTTGACCTGTTTCATAATGCTTATGTAGTAGACTTGATATGCTCAGTCTCATGCTCACCCCCACCCCCCATCCGCTTCTTATCAGTTCTTAAAACCTGTTGCAAATTATATATAAGTTGGTAATAGAGAAAAATTGAGTGAGTTAAATACAATACAAATCGATTCCATTATTAAGCAACTAAGACTTGTTCAGAACTTCAGATACGGAACATGAACCGCCAACAATTTTCGAAAACGATGCAGTTTGGTTTTATGTGTAAAGCGAATGGCAACAAGTCTTTGTATGTTTTGGACTGCGCATATTCAGTGAGCTCTTTTTTTTAATAATATACAGAAATGTAAAGCATATTGAACTCTATGTCAACATTAAAAAAACTCTGAGATTTTGTTTTGCAGCATCATATCTGAACGAGCCTTAAAGGGACTTGGTAACATTGTTCATATGAGAGAAAATGATGCTAAGGTATTGACTTCAATGCTATACTGTATGTACACTTAAAGATAATCTGAACATTTGAGTTAAAAATAGACCACTATTGATGATAAAAATTGGGAAAACTGATCTGATCCATTCCTTAATTCTCCCAACTATATTTTTATAATTTGATTAAATTGAAGTGAGTGTAAATCATCACAAAGCAAAGAATTAGCTCCAATACCTTTTCCAAATTTAGGCGTTGAAAGATTTTTTTTAAGGCCTGTTTTATATCTTATTTTCATAGAAAAACGGTTGGGGAAAATTCAAAATTTTGTTGGGAGAATTAACTGTTAAAGAGTGACACACAGTAGCGCCTTCAATGAAAACCATAAATATCTTGTGGTTTGAAAAAAAATTGGTAATTAAAAGTATAAAATTCTTGGATTGTATCTGTGATATTGAAAGCACAATATGGCTTACCTACATGTATATTGAATTCGCTGTTAAAATTTAAGTTAAATTTTAATTCTTTTGTGAAACTCCTGGGACTTGCCAAATGAATGTTGTGACATTAGCAATGGAATATATCTCTTTGTGCTAAACTTTTTCAGCATGTTTGCTATTTTATCTTAAACTGGGAAATATCTTCTGAATAATTATTCCACAGTCACCTTGGAATTGCCCAACTGAGCCAATCGTACTGGCGGGAATGTTATCTGATATAAATTGTATTTTTATACTTGAACTTCAGCTTCTGTATTTGCAACAAAACTAATTTTTTGATATTTATAAATATGAATGTTGCCACTAATGCCTTTTCTTATATTTAAGTCATGTGCCCGTAGGAAGCAGGTTTCTAGCACAGAGAATAGGTACAGTTGAGCTGATTTCTGCACAGTTTTCTAATATGCTGTATCGCCAAATGTGAACATCATGGTTTTGACGGGCAAGCAACCATCATCAGAAAACTCTGCAGGTATCAGTGAAGCTCTCCCTGTTCCCCTTGCTGCCAACTTGTTCCTTTTGAGTGTAAGAAATAACTTAGCTAAGCCATGTGTTTATCATTTGTGCCATTTTTCTCCTGTGTGTGATTTAGATTGTATAGTTTTATACTTTATACTGAATTCTTGCCATGAACTTAGATATTCCCCTTGTATGTAACAAGAATTGATCTTTCATGCTCAGAAATTCTTTCCAACAACCTTTTGTTTTATGTGATAGTCTTTATCTGCATTAAAGTCTTGGGGTTGTCAGGAGCGGTTTTGCAGCATGGAGACGAGGTAGAGCTGCACTGATGAATGCCTAGCTTTCCACTATGCTGTTTTGCTGAATATGAGGAACTTCCCCAGTGTGCTGTTTGCTTGTCTACTAAAATACTGCGGGTATCAGTATAGCTTTACCTAGTCTCTATGCTGCTAACCTGCTTCCCACAACCGTAAGACTTATAAGTTTAGCCAATATGTCATAGTTTCTTGTAGCACAATTTATAACGAAACAGATATCTTTGTGATGGCCTGTTAACTTTCTTAAAATAAATTATGAGACTGACAGAAATACACTAGGTATTTATACAGCATGTTTTGGAAGAAGTGTCAGGATAGTGATGAAAAGATTTTGTACCAATGGAAGCAAAGTTAGATAGAATAAGAAGGTATAGAAATACGTATTTTATATTTTTGTTATCCATTTTCATACCATATACGTGTACATTAAAAATATGAAAATTACTTTCTGTCTGGCATGTATATATATATTATGTGATGCAATATTTGTTGCTTTGATTTTACTGTGTGATTGTTCAGAATGTGTACATGAAGTGACTTTTACACTTTCTTCCTTGATCAGGTGGTCTTATAGATGTTATTTAGAGGACAACAAAGACGTAAAGATCATGTAAGGATAAAAGGTACATCGAAATGACCAGTAAGGTGTAAATATCACGTCAAAATTTGATGTCCATACAACGTATACAGGTCATTCTTGGGTGAAAGTTGACGTCTTAAAGACGTCTTTATTTAACCAATAAGACCTAAAAAGAAAATATGACGTCCATACAACGTCTTTATATGGTACAAGTTGACGTCTTAAAGACGTCTTTCTTTGACTAATAAGACGTTAAAATCACGACAAAATATGACGTCCATACGACGTCTTCCTATGGTACAAGTTGACGTCTTACAGACGTCTTTCTTTGACTAAAAGACGTAAATATGACGTCCATACAACGTCTTTCTATGGCACAAGTTGACGTCTTAAAGACGTCTTTCTTTAACTAATAAGACGTAAAAATCACGTAAAAATATGACGTCCTCGTGACGACGTGCGCGGGTGCAAAATCAAGTCTTTTTGACGTCGTGTTACGTCGTCTTAAAGACGTCTTTCTTTAACTAAAAGACGTAAATATGACGTCCATATGACGTCTTCCTATGGTACAAGTTGACGTCTTAAAGACGTCTTTCTTTGACTAATAAGACGTAAAAATCACGTCAAAATATGACGTGCGCGGGTGCAAAATCATGTCTTTTTGACGTCGTGTTATGTCGTCTTAAAGACGTAGTACAAGACGTAAATATGACGTGATATTTACCAGTCTCTGCTATCAGGGAAGTAGGACGTGGGGACGCATCGACGACGTCGACGACGACCGGGACGTCGCACCGCGCTGGGACGTGGTCGAGCAGCTGGATTAAGACGCCCTCTGTCCGCTCGACCGCCCGGCGGCGCCAGGGGGCGGGCGGGAGGGGAGATTTGGGCGCTGTAAAATGGACCCCGGATACCCCCCTCGACGCCTTACAGTATTATTATATAGATAATATCATCTATGAATGCTAGTGAGCGTTGCAACCGAGCTTTTATGAGAATTGCTCTTATGTCGTTTAAATTAGGAGCACGTTTAATGATGAGAGGAAAAGGGGACACTTATCGAAAGGGATAAGACACTTATTAGAAGAAAACAAATGAGCACGTGTCAAAGTACAAAGGGTAATAGTCAAAGGTGAAAGTGGACACTTTTTACACCTGCAAAGAGGCACTCACATGAAATGAAAACAGGCACTTATGACAATAGTAGCCTAAATTAGCATTTATCAACGGAAAAGGGGCATCAAATTTTGACATCGGAATTTAAAAGAGGTGAAAAGGGGCATCAATGAAAAGGGGATAGTTCCCTTACTAGAAATGAAAAGGGGCACTATACTTGCTAAAAAGGGAAATTATCAGAGGTGATAAGGGGCACTTATATTGCATCTAATTATGGGCACTGACGAGATTTCCTTTCTAACGCGCATTTCTATTTCCTCATCTTCTTCTCAACCCCACATGCAGCTAATTATCACTTTGTATTATTTCTGTACCTTCGATCTCTCACTTCTTTTTGTCATTGTCTACCCCATTGTATTATGACCGTGTTCTTCTATCTTTGTCGTGTAAAGCATTGTCTTGTCCCTTTCTCGTCTCTGTTGGCATCCCCCTTTTTCTTTCCCCTATTTTGTAGTTCCTTTTGTAGTTACGGATACCAATCGTACACAGGCTGTTGTTGTTGATGGCGAGAGATCATCTGACGTGTCTGTGGACTCCGGTGTTCCCCAGGGTACAGTGTTAGGCCCACTCCTCTTCATAATGTACATTAATGACATCGCTATACTAATATCTCGTCCTCCATCAGACTGTTCGCAGATGACTGCCTCATCTACAGAGAAATCCAGTCTGAACAGGATGCTGCACTTCTTCAAGAGGATCTTGACACCCTATCAAAATGGTCCCTTGATTGGCAGATAAGATTCAATCCTGCAAAGTGCTCCCTACTCCGTATCACCAAGAAACGTCGCAGTATTGAGACAACATACAGCATGAGGGGGGCTGATCTGCAGCAAGTTGACAATCACCCATACCTTGGCGTGGAATTCTCTTCCAAGATGGACTGGGGTGTACATATCAACAATGTCACAAACAAAGCCCGGAAATCACTCTGACTTCCTTCAACGGAATATTTGCAAGTGTCCTGAGAAGATCAAGCAGCAGGCTTATACTTCCCTGGTACGGCCAATCTCGGAGTATTCGTGTACAGCATGGGATCCCTACTTCCAGAAGCACATTTCAGCCCTTGAATCAGTGCAGAGGAAACCTGCCCGTTTTGTGAAAGGGAACTATCAGCGTACGGCTAGCGTCAGCCAGATGCTGCAGGAGCTGAAGTGGCCTTCACTTCAAGATAGGAGGACAGTTGCACGTCTTACCATGCTGTTCAAGATCAACTCTCATGAACTCCCGATTACCCAGGCGCGGATCCAGGGGGGGGGGGCCGAGCGGGCCTTGCCCCCCCCCCCCCCCGCAAAAAAAAAAAAGAGAGAAGAAAGGAAAAGAAGGGAAAGGGAAAGAGGAGAGAAGGGAAAGAAAGAAGAGAAGAGAAACAAAAAGGGGGGAAGAAGGAGATCGGGGGGGCCGAAAGGGCCTTGCCTCCCAGGCTGTTGAACCCCCCCCCCCCCCAATCAAAAAAATAAGAGAGAAGGAAGGAAAGGGAAAGAAATGACATAATTTCCGAGATTTTTCCTCACTTTTTAGTAAATACGTTTGTATGTGTTTGTTGGAGAATGACAAATTACTAAATTTACAGCCAGGCAAGAAATATGATTCTTGAGATTCCTACATGTCAGGCCCGAGGTGGGGCGGGGATTGGGAGCCTCGAGCTCCCCCCCCCCCCCACTTTTTTGAAAAAGTATATTAAAGAGAAATAAAATAGAATGAGAGCAAGAAAGAAAGAATAGTTAACTGCCAGTGTTAACAATTAATGAGGCATCTAAATATGCTAATCTGACCGTGATTAAATGCCTAAAACCCCTAAGCTCCCAGGGGCTCTGCCCCTGGATTCCACCTAGGACCCTATACGGCGGGCCCTTAGATGCTCATCTGACGGTAATTTAATGCCTAAAACCCCTGATTTTTTGGGGCTCCGCCCCCTGGAACCCACGCCAAATAGTGACCTGCCAGTGTCATAAAATAATAAGGTATAAAAAAAAATGCTCATCTGACCTTAATTAAACGCATAAAACCCCTGAGCTTCCGGGGCCGGCTCAGCCGCCTCGACCCCACTGTTATGGGACTATACCGATATCCCAATCACAAGTATCGATACCGCATGCGATATACTCGTGCTTAATAACATGATACTCTGAACGTACAATCTTGTCTGAAGTCTCGATTTTCTGAGTGAAACATGGTGTCAGAAGTCGGTTCTATGGAAAAAATCCGTAGAAGAAGCTTGTGCTGACATTTGAAGTGCTACATGGAAGGAGGAAATTCACTTTGAAACGCTGAAAATGTGCCTCGAACTTGTGAGTACAGTGCGTGTATTGCTGTGATTTCATTGAACTGTCCCAGCTATTGAAAATGGCGTCTTGTCAAATCCCGGTACCGCAGCCAATGTGCTGCAAGGGCAATTTGGAGGCAAATTGGAAAGCCTTTGGGGAGTCTTGGGATGACTACCGCATAGCTACAGAGCTTGATAAGAAGCCAGATATCGTACAGGTGGCAACCCTTAGAACAGTTATGGGTCAGGATTGCAAGGACAGGTTAGCAACATTGCCACTTAGTGATGAGGACAGAAAGAATCCACAGATAATCGTCGACAAATTGGCAGAACATTTTGCTCCAGCCAGGAACGTGCTGTACGACAGGTTTGTGTTCCATAGTGCAAGTCAGCAACAGAATGAGAGTGTTGATCAATATGTGGTGCGCCTGAGACAACTAGGCAAAGCGTGCAAGTTTGGTGCACTTGAAGAGGAGATGATACGAGACAGACTGGTTCTTGGGTGTAAAGATAAACAAGCCCAAGCTCGACTATTCAGGGAGCAAGATACAGTCTGTACCTTGAAGAAGGCTATAGCATCTCTTGAGGTGAGTGAGTCATCTCAACAGCAACTGAGGATTGTGAAAGGTGAAGAATCTGTCCACTTCACGCAAAGCCAGCATAAGAACGGAAAAGCTGGTGGAAGGCAAATGCAGACCAAGAATAGTTACAGGGACAGGTAGCAATATGGAAACAGTTTCTCTACACAAAAAGATGAGGTGAACGGCTGTAAATTCTGTGGTGGAAGCCATTCAAGAGGCCGTGATAACTGTCCAGCATATGGAAAATCATGTCGTAAATGCGGCAGGGCAAACCATTTCCAGACTGTCTGCAACGCCGGTACGCAAAGGGGTATAAAGTCCTCATATGTTCATCAGCTAGAGAGCAGTGATGATGAAGAGGCACTAGCCCTAGAGGAGGTAGGATCATTGAATATCCATGATGGTGGAAAGAAACTGACGCTACCATTAGACATGGTGTTAAATGGTAAACAGCAAGGACGAGTTGAGTGCCTGATTGATACTGGTTCAACCTGCAATGTGTTGTCTTACAGGCAGGTGTGTGAACTGGAGAATACAGGACAACCTATCATCGCCCCGAGCAAGTCCAGAATCAGACTGATAAATCGCAGCATCATCCCAGTGCTAGGAGAAAAAACGTACACTTGCAGGTATGGCAACAAGCAACATGTTGTGACGTTTAAGATAGTTGATGTGGAACACATGCCCCTCTTGTCTAGCAAGACATCCATCGATATGGGACTGATCACAGTGAATGTAGACCATGAAGTCAACATGGTGGAAGACAATGCTATCATCGATGACTATGCAGATGTTTTTGATGGTCTAGGATGCCTACCGGGTGAATACGATATGAAGGTCGACTCATCCATTACTTCAGTAAAAAACCTAGCCAGGAAGGTGGCGGTGCCTCTGAAAGGAGAACTGAAGCTGAAGCTCGACGAATTAGAGCAAAGAGGCATTGTGAAGAAGGTTTCGATACCTACAGACTGGGTCAGTAACATCGTCTTAGTCAGGAAACCAGGCAAACTCAGGATCTGTCTTGACCCGAGAGATCTTAACAGAGCTTTGAAGAGACCTCATTATCTCATGCCAACGATGGATGATATACTGCCGAAGCTGGCAGAAGCGAAGGTGTTCTCTGTACTAGATGCGAAGGATGGATTCTGGCAGGTGAAGCTGACAGAAAGGAGCAGTTTGCTAACGACATTCGCAACACCATTTGGTCGTTATAGATGGACTAGGATGCCCTTCGGCATATGTACCGCACCCGAAGAGTTCCAAAGACGGCAACATGAAATCATAGAAGGCTTGTTAGGTGTTGATGTTGTGGCAGATGACTTCTTGGTATACGGCAGTAGTGCGACACATGAAGAAGCCCTTGCAGACCACGACAGGAATCTCCAGAAGTTCTTGGCAAGGGCGAGAGAGAGCGGGCTGATATTGAACAAGAAGAAGCTCAAGCTGCGCCTCAAAGAAGTGCCATACATGGGACATCTGCTGACTAGTGATGGTCTCAAACCAGATCCCAAGAAGGTGAAAGCTGTAGTGGAGCTGCCAGCTCCTACTGACAAGAAGGGAGTTCAACGCCTTCTTGGAAGTGTCACATACCTGTCCAGATTCATGCCTAGACTAGCAGATGTAGCCGAGCCTTTGAGAAGGCTGACTGACAAAGGTGTCCACTTCGAATGGAGGGAGGACCATGAGGAAACCCTCAACAAGCTACGAAAGCTTATGACGGAAGCTCCAATCTTGAAGTATTATAATCTGAAGGATGAGGTGACAATCCAGTGCGATGCATCAGAGAAGGGGCTTGGAGCGACATTACTCCAGAATGGACAGCCAGTCTACTACGCATCAAGGGCCCTGACGAAAACTGAACAAAACTATGCTCAAATAGAGAAAGAGTGCCTAGCCATTGTGTACTCTGCAGAGAGGTTCGATCAGTTCATCCAGGGAAGGAAGGTGACAATCATGACAGATCATAAGCCCTTGGTGCCGATATTCAGCAAGGCTTTGAACAGTGCCCCGAAACGTCTCCAGAGAATGCTTTTGAGACTGCAAAAGTATGACATTGAGCTAACATTCTGTCCAGGGAAGGATATGTTGATTGCAGACTGGTTGAGTAGAGCTTTCCTGCCTGACACAGAGAGTTGCGACAGGATCTATGCTGAAATTGAACAGATCAACCAGACAGATTATGTCAGGATACGTGAAGCCACATCACTACAACTGCAGAAAGAGACATTGAGAGATCCAGCTCTGCAAACTCTAACATCCATTGTGATGAATGGATGGCCTGAACAGAGAGATGAAGTGCCTGTGGTGGTGAGAGGCTATTACCAGTTCAGGGATGAGATAACAGTACAGAATGGTGTTCTGTACAAGGGCATGAAAGTTATCGTTCCAACCGCCATGAGAGCCCTGATGCTGAACAGAGTGCACAGCAGTCATCTAGGAGTTGATGCCTGTGTTCGACGAGCTAGGGATGTCCTGTTCTGGCCGGGTATGCAGTCGGAAGTGAAGGAAAAGGTGACCCAATGCAGCACCTGCAATGCTTTCCAGCCCAAACAACAGAAAGAGCCGATGATGTCGCACGACATTCCAAGCAGGCCTTGGAGCATTGTGTCGCAGGATCTCTTCACATTCCAGAACGAAGACTACCTCATTACTGTCGACCACTACAGTGATTACTGGGAAATAGACAAAATAACAGGTGACACGAGGGCTCCAGTAGTGGTGGCATGCACAAAAGGCCACTTCGCCAGATATGGACGTCCAGACAAAGTGATTACGGACAATGGGCCCCAATTTGTTGCCAAAGACTGTGCTCAATTCGTTGCAGAGTGGGAAGTTGAGCATCTCACATCTTCGCCATTGTACGCACAAAGCAATGGTAAAGCCGAATCTGCAGTGAAGATTGCTAAGACACTCCTGAAGAAAGCGACAAAGCATGGAGAGGATGTCCAGCTAGCAATACTGGATTGGAGAAATACACCGGATGATAATGGTGCCAGTCCAGCACAGAAAATGATGGCAAGACGAACCAACACTCTACTGCCTACCCCTGAAGCGCTCCTCAAGCCACATGTCGTAGATGGAGTGTCCCAACACATCAGCCACAAGAAGCAGCTGGCCAAAAAATACTATGACCGATCGGCAGCTCCTCTTCCTGAGCTAGAGATTGGACAGCAAGTCCGCATCCAATCTAAGAGTCGTGGCCTGGAGTGCAGCCGAGGAGTCTGCAAGGAGAAAGTGGGTCCAAGGTCATACTTGGTGCAAACAGAAACTGGCCAAATGTTAAGAAGGAACCGGAGGTTCTTAAGAATGACGGAAGAGCCGCTCGTACAAGAACCGCAGACAGCTGAGACGGAGAGCCCACCGGCGCAAGAAAGCCGACAAGAAGCTACTACATCGCAGCAAACGAGTGAGAACCAGCGCCAGCAACCATCCTACACTGAGACGGCTGCAAAACCTGTTGAATCGCGTACTGGAGAAATATCCGCTAACAGCTCTCCAGAAAATCAGCCGACTAGCCCTGGTCGCGTGACAACACAACAGTCCATCTGGCCGACCAGATCTACTAGAACCAGGAAAAGCATCCAGATGCCGGCTAGATATGACCAGTTTGTTGGCAAATAAACCAAGCCACACAGCTGTGAACCGAAATAATGGACTTGTATAAAAAATAGCAAGTGTATATAGTTTTTGTTTTTGTTGATAGTTTAGCGTTATGATAATACTTCCGCGTTCACGAGACTGAAAGCTACCTGGACTGTATTTTTTCTGCGACACAAGTTTGTTTTTCGCGATGAAAGATCAGATTTTGAAGGACTGAAGCACTTGATAGAATCTGAAGGACAAATTTACACACAATGAACATTGAACTCAGTGACTCAACAAATGGACGAAGGACTTTGTGTTCATATTTTTATTTTTTATTTCACATGCTCATCATTTTTATTAAATGTATGGTATCACGGAATGTAATGTGATTGGGATACAACAATTCAAAGAAAAGAATTTTTTTTTTCCTGAATTTTCTTATGAAAAAGCAAACAATCAAGAAAACAAAGGAAAGGGAGAGAAAAGAAATAGAAGCAAAATCATAATAATAGCCTCAAACAAAATGAGCTGTTATATTAATGATCATAAAAGAAAATAACATTTTTTTCTTTTTATAAGGAAGGGAGATGTTATGGGACTATACCGATATCCCAATCACAAGTATCGATACCGCATGCGATACTCGTGCTTGATACTCTGAACGTACAATCTTGTCTGAAGTCTCGTTATTCTGAGTGAAACACCCACCAGGGGCCCTAAGGCGGGCCCCTGAATGCTTATCTGACCGCAATGTATTGCCTTAAACCCCTGAGCTTGCGGGGTCGGACAAGGTATCAAAATGTGTTTATCTGACCGCAGGCGCGTAGCAAGGGGGGGGGGGGGGGGGCGGTCCCCCCAAATCGGAAGAGGACGTAGGAAGAAAATGGAGCAGACAAAGAACACCTTTGAAAAAAGGATTAAGAGTATAGAGAATGGTAAAACGCATCGTCTTCTTTCTCTAATAATTTAATGAAACGTCAAAGCTTCGCTCAGGAGGGGAGGGGGGGGGAACTGAATTCAGACAAGGATTAAGAATCGAGAACGGTACAGCGAATCGTCTTCTTTCTCTCATAATCTTGTGAAACGTCAAAGCTTCCGCGCAAAGCGCGAGAGTGGGGAACCTGAATTCAGACGAGGATTCAGAGGCGAGAACGGTAATACGAATCTCTAATGATTTAATGAAACGTAAAAGCTTCCGCGCTTCGCGCGGGATGGATGGGAAACTAAATTCCGACAAGGATTATTTTCGAGAACGGTACAACAAATCCTCTTCTTTCTCTAATGATTTAATGAAAATTAAAAACTTCCGGACACTTTTTTTTTTTTTTTGGAGTCCAAAAAAAATCGCAACGACTCAGCCAGCCGAAAAGTCGCTCAGTGGGGGGGGGGGGGGGGGGGGGGGGGGGGGGGGGGGGGGGGGGGGGGGGGTTAGTGAGCACATTTTTTTTTTTTTTTTTTTTTTGGTCCTCGAAAATTTTAAAATTTGCACCCCCCCCCCCCCCCCCTTGAGCGCCAGGGGGGGGGGGGGGGGGGGCCCAACCCCCAAAAAAGGTAAAAATCGCGTGATTTTACATGATTTTTTTCTCAAGGGGGGGGGGGGGGGGGGGGGCCGGGCCCCCCGGGCCCCCCCCCCCCCCCCCCCCCCCTGGATCCGCCACTGGTACATCAACTACTCTGCCAGGACCGAAGCATACAAGAACAGCTTCCATCTTCGTACCATTCAGCAATGGAATCGACTACCAGCCACCATCATCAAAGAGTCAACAGCGGCCAAGTCCTTCAATACCAAAGTTTGGAGCTACATGGAGAATGACCACTCAGCCCAGCTGTACACAGACGGGATAGAGCGTCGATGTGGCTCTACTTCATCTATAAATAAGATGATGTCTACAACCCACTTTATTTTATGAGCACCTTATTATTTTTGTTTTTTGAACTTTGCATCAGTTGTGATGTTTGTTGACAGTTTGCGATGCCACGGAAATCTGGACGTATATACAAATTGGTCCTGTCCAGTACCACCTTAGATGTAGATGTAGATTAGTTGATTTAATTACTCATTATTCCTAAGTATCATTTGAGGTGTTCACACCAGTTGTACAAGCATTGCTTTTTAGTGGACCCCTCTGTTTTCAACATGTATTTCTTACATTTGTTTTAAATGCTTATAATTGATTTGGAATGTTTTGTTGGAAACATGAATAAATTTGAAATTGAAATTGAAATAGATTTTTAAGGGGGCACTTGTGAGAATGAAAAAAGGGCACTCATAATAAAGGAAAATTTGCATTTGTTGAAAGAAATGGGGCATCGATCAGATTTGAATAGGGGCATTTATCGGAGGTAAAGGTGTCTTTTATGAGAAGGGGGAAGCTTGGCTCTTATTAAAAAGAAAAAGAGGCCCATCATCAGAGATTAAAAAGGGGTAATTGTGAGAAGGAGAAGGGGCACTTATAATAAAAAGAGCACTCATTAGGAGGGGAAGGGGCACTCCCATATTTGAATAGGGATAACTATCGGAGGTGATCGACGAAGGTGACGTGGCACTTATTGGAAGTGAACAAGAGTAACTTCTCTCATCTGAAAAGGGTCATTTACCAGGGATGAAAAGGGACACTTATATTAAGAGAATAAAATGGGACACTTTTTAAAGGTGCAAAAGGGCGTTTATGAAAAGGGAAAGGGGGCTCTTTTTCAATGGGGCACGTATCATAAGGAAAAGGGGCACCTATTAGAGAGAAAAGGGGGTACATGTGAAAAAGGGGTAGTCATTAAAAAAAAGGATGGGGCGCTTCTTACAAAGGTAAAGGGGCACTTCTTACAAGAAAATGGGCACTTGTCACCTAGTAAAAGGGGCACTTTAAAGATTTGGATAGGGCAATGATCAGAGGTGAAAGGGGCAGTTCTTGTAGGCCTCCTGAAGAATCGGGACTCAAAATCGATTAAAAAGGGTATTTATGAAAATATATTCTTATAATCCTATTCGCATGGCATATTTAAATGTATTTTAATTTTTGTTCGTTGATTGTGGATATGTATGCATAGTATACTTCCTTATAGAAATTGTATTTTCTTAGTTTTCATCGCCCTCGTCATTTGCCTGTCATATTGGCAATTGAGACACACCCTCCCCCTCTTCCCTTCCCCCTCCCATTTGCACCCCCTCCAGAGGAAAATGCAAGAGGGGGGAATTCCCGCCATGATCGAAGTCGGTTACTATCCGGCATAATTGTCAAATACTGTTTTTATCTCCAATCCATTTATATTTGGTACCTAGAATGAAACATTTAATGTATTTTCTATAAATATAGCATGAATTGGTTTGTTAGCTCAGTATTATTGGCAAGAAAATCATGATTTTAAATGTTCCACCACACAAATACACAATTTGCAGTATATGGGACTGAGGGTCTAAAAACAGTTTTGGAACGAGCCTGTCAATAACGTCACCACACCCATGGCGATTTACCTAAAACCTGTAGAAGTATTCATGTTCTTTTATTCATTTAATGAATTATCATTTATTAGTACGATTGGTATAAAGTTATTAGTACAATAATACAGTTGTAGTTGTAATACGTATTGTAACATCTAGTTTAAGACACATAATATCGAATATAATCTTGCTAAACAAGAACTTGATTTTTAATCGCTCAAAGGTAATGCATTGTAATGCGGTTTCACTTGACCGCGTACTGCACTATTACAGCGATCAATCTACCACTTCCCGTGGAATCTATGGAAGTGTAAAATACATCTTTTCACCAACGGCGCTTGTCTATCACCGTCAAAATGTTGCGTTTAACGCCATTTTAGGTAAATTACTGTTATATTTTGTTAGTATAAAGTGTTAAATGTATGCTAGTGATTGAATTATGGACTTTTTACTCCCGGAAGTCTGATATGCCGTGCATGTTTCATGTGTTGTAGAGTCTGCACAACCGGTGACTTATGCGCGCCACACTAATCATTGAACCGAGCGAAGCTAGAAGCCGATTGACATTGTGTGTAGCGCGACGAGGCCGGGGATAAAACGTACGAAGAAACGTGATGTCAAAACAGAAAGTTAAATTATTAAGTTATGATCTAAGCATGTGTGTTTGTGTGTTCTAGACTACAAATACTAATGCATGTATCTACAGAGTAGGGTGGAAGGAAAGTATATATTTTTGGTCCTAACTCGACTGTCTTGAAGTTGAACAAGCACCAAGTCAGATCTTGGGGTCGTAGTCGTAGTTGTCAGTAGGGCACTGGTTCGAGAATAAGGATCGTTCGCATAAACAGTAGGGGCGCTGGCAGCTGGTCCGAGAATAAGGATCGTCCGCACAAAGTAGGATCGTCTTTGTAAAACACAGACAGATGCGTCCGGAAAAAAAAGGATCATCCGCATTTTGGCAGATGTTTCATATTTCCGCTCCACGCATTGGCGATGCAAACAAACAGATTCCGCGATGATTTTCTTGATGTCTTTTTACATTGACTTTGTACAGAGACTTTCACGTTATGAGCGATAAATCCTTGGGAAGACGGACAACCCATAAAATTAGACAATGAACTGGGGGTAGGTCTAGACTCTTTACTTCTGGGAATCCGTTTTTCGTATCGCCAGCGTGCGTTTCGGGAACCTGAAACCTGCAGAGCCCTGGTGAAAATTAACGTCTGCGATTATGCATTTGATCCTCATTCTCGGACCAGCGCCCCTATTGATAAACGAGGATATCCACATAAACGCCAAAAACAATAAATATCGGTAAGGTTTTGTTGCCCCTACGGAGATCTAAAAACAATATTTATCGGCAAGGTTTTGTTGCCCCTACAGAGATCTAAAATCAATAATTATCGGCAAGGTTTTGTTGCCTCTACGGAGATCTAAAAACAATAATTATCGGCAAGACTTTGTTGCCCCTACGGAGATCTAAAAACAATATTATTTGCTATACTTCGTTGTCCGAATCGGCAATGAAGTATCGTCAATAATTATTAATTTAGGAGTTTCGTATCGGCAATGAAGTGTCAAAAACAAAAAACAAAACACATGTAACAAACTGCACAAAAATAATGGTTAAACGGAGCGAGAAATGCTAAACGGTTTGATTGATGCGGTTGTATAACCGTCGGTTATATCGCGCACGAGTCGCGTAATCCCATATACATCTTTTTGTGTACAGTGCTTGTAAGTTTACCAAGACTACCGGTAGGCCTAAGTTCTTATCATTGTGATGATTCCAGAATCTTGCAGTACACACCAATACTTATATGCTAGATGATTAACCCTGTAAGTTGGGGCTTTGATCGGATCAGAAGATCGGAGCGACACCCTCGCACCTTTGATCGGTATCGGATCGGAAGATCAACCAAAAAAATCAGCTGATTTTTTTTTAATGACAATTTAAAAAAACAAAATTGGCTATCAAATGCTCAAAAAAAATTCATGGTTGGGATTATTTCGTCATTAGGAGTTGTTGTAGACCATGTTTGTTGATATTTAGTACCTTTTCATGACTTTGAAATTAATAATATTGGTCAAAGAGCAGAGGGAAAACATGTGGGCCGCCATCTTGGATTATAATGTACATGTAGGTTTGCATTTTCGGCATTCAAAAAGAAAGAAATTCTGCCGATTTTTTTCTGATCATTTTAATTGATCAGCGATCGGAAATTATTATCCGATCACCCCTGATTGGATCGGTATCGGCGTCCGATCCGATGATCGTTTACAGGGTTATAGATGATCAACCTTTTTTCCACAACGTTACTTTCACACTGTGTTTACATTTTTATGAACATATTTTGTTCAAAGACATTACATTTTATTAGAGCAACATACATGTATTATGAAAATAAAAATATTGTTATTGCCAATTTAAAGAACAAAATGTAATTAATTTAGCTCTTTGTAAATCATTGTACTGCAGGCCTTAAATTAATCGACGGCCATCGACGGCCAGGCTGTCGATGCCCCTATGACTGGCCGTGGTGCCCTCCTCAAAAAAGATTAATTCACGGCCAAAAAGGCCGTGCCCTTTTTTTCAAACTGGCCGACGTGCCTTTTTTTCCAACTGGACGTGCCCTTTTTTCGAAATTTGCGCTCATAAAACCACCAATTGCGCCCATAATCATCTAAAACTAGACGGCAAGGCGCAAGTGTTTTCCGTGAAAATGCGCCCATAAAAATTTTAGAACAGTAAAAATACACGAATCACGAACAGTTTGCTGCCCGCGAGCTCTCTACTAGCTTCGTATTTAGTGCTTTAATAAGGCGCAAGTGCCGTGAAAGTGCGCCCTTTGTTATTATATAGGCTATGCGCTAGCGTATAGCGCACGTACGTACGTTCATGCGATCGATTGCTTGATATGATATGCATGGTGCATGCTGTGCACGCACGCACGTACTGTACGTACGTATAAATCGAAGGCCAGGATCAAGAAAACAAATCGTCAAATGGAGAAATAAACAAGCATTCAAATAGTCATTAGAGATCTGTCGAGGTTTGTTTGTAGGTCTACAATGTAGTTTATTATTTCATCTCAAATAGAATTTAGAATTATCTTATTAATAAGTTAAGAACACCTACGATGTTCTCGATCGTAGTTACTCTCATTTTGCCACCAGCCGACCTAGCTTCGTTTTGGCAAAAAGCTACCCCGCCAGCTTCCCTGTTCGAACGTTTCGAGTCCCGGTAAAATTACGCGCTGCGAATCTCCGAAGGTGCGTCGGTTTCGCTGGCAAACTTCCAGCCCGACAGCTCCCCACCAAGAGTGGCGAGAGTGTGTGTGCGAGGAACGATTTTGGTTTCGTGAACGCACGTTCACAACTGAGCAGAGCGTGTCACTTTCGAATGTCTAAGGACATTTTTACATCTTATTTCATTGGTTAGGCCAATACAACAGTTAAAAAGATAATTTCTTCAAATTTGCTCCTACTAGTACTACCGATAGTGTGGCGGAAGGTTTGTGTGTGAGGTGCGATTTTGATTTGGGATACCCGGTAAACTTGCAAGGTCCTTCTGACTTTCGATGTTTGTGAAATTGACAATTTATTTATTCATTTGCTCATCAATATTTTTAGTTACTCTAAAATACTGTTTAATGTGCAAGTTTGATGTTCTTAATCAATCTTTCCTGTTCATATTGTTAAGATTAAAAAGTTATTAAATTGATCGTTCTATTCACATTATGAAATTAACATCTTTGAACTTATAATTAGATTAATTAGGGGCCTAGAATCTATCTGTTTTTGGAATATTGCCCCTTGCTCTGGTAAATTCCCGTGAGCAAGGGGCAACTTAAAAAAAAAATTTGCCCCTTGCTCCTGGCTGCTAAATCTAAGGCTTGCGGGCCGCCGCCTTGTTTGTATGTACCGTATTCCGTAGTCGTAGACCTCTAGATTCTATTCTGTGACGAAGCTGGTGCTAAAAGTCATTGGAAATTGATTCCGCACAAGTTTCATAAAATACACATGACATCTAACAAAAATAGAATCAATTTTTTTGGCCTCTTACTCGATGGCCTTTGTAAAAATATTTTGGCCTTGGTGCCCTTAAAAATATGAGGTACTCTAAGGCCAAACTGGCCTTGCCCTAAAAATGACGAAATTTAAGGCCTGTACTGAAATGGATAACTGGATTCAATTTTTCTTTGTTTATAAATGCTCCTTTTGAGGACTCTTCACATAGATTGTAAACATAACATATCAAGTCTCAAACTACATGTAATGGGCGTAACCTTCATAGTACACAAGACACATTTATGTTGCAAATACCCCCATATAAAACCAAAGTAACCCTTGGGGACCGGTCATTTCTTTGTGCTGCCCCTAGATTATGGAATAAATTACCACTAGAAATAAGGAAAGCCCCATCACTAGATAATATAAAATCAAAACTGAAAACTCACTTGTTCTTATACGAGCTCTTGCAGCGCATTAGAATATTTCCACATACAGTAGTTATTGCGCTTTATAAATGAATATTATTATATTATATTATAAAGTTATTTATTCATGGCATTATACAAATTGTGGTTGGCAGCCAATGGCAGAATTGTTCACATTTTTCAAGCAAATAAAAAACATGAATTTATAAATACAGGGACTTATTGCAAATGGTCAAATTATATCAATGCAACCCTGTATGGACAAAAATCTGTTCCGTCATCAATAACAAAGAAAATGAAAGTTCATGACTACTCCTTTACATAATAAAAAATAAATAAAAAATAGGAGAACATGTGCTCATGTGTAAGCCTAAATTTTCTCCCGCCTTAGAATGCGTCATGCGAATACAGTAGCTTTTATGAATGGATGGCTGTTACACTGTGCATGTGGCCCTTGACACATATACTTGTTACCTTTCTAAGTTTTGTTTGTATATATCCACACATTTGAATGAATGAACGCTTCGCTTTATTAGCTTCTAACTTTGAAAGGTAGCTCACCCAAGGCTCTTACTAGCCTTCGTTCCGGGTGCTGGATATATTTGATGGCAGGTTGTACTTCAGATAAACGCAAACAAACAAATAAAGTACTTTGGGAGCAGTAAGTGATTCAAATCTGGAAAGATTTTTAAAAGGTCTAAAAAGAACTAAACAAATGGCTCCGGTAAAGATGAAAATAGAATAAAATAGATGGTTGTTTGAAAGTACACACATATGTACAGGTACATATGTATATGTATATGTTTTGTTATTACTGAAAAACATGCGCCTCTCAAGAAACGGAGAATAAGAAAACAAGAATCCCCCTGGATGACATCAGAAATATTGGATTTATTCGTGAAAGAAACTTTCAAAAGAAAAAAGCAATCAAATATAAAAAAGATGATGACTGGACTGAATATAAATGTTTAAGAAATCAAGTCACTAAGAAAATTCGTAAAGCAAAGGCTGATTTTATTGTAAAGAGTGTTGAAGTAAGCAAAGGAAACTCTAAACAAATTTGGAAATCATTGAAAACTCTTATGCCGAGTAAGAAAGATAATGAAAATAATATTGTTATAGAAGACCATAATGGCATACTGCAAAATAGAGAAGAAATTGCAAATAGATTTAATAATTTTTTCGTAGATATTGGAGTATCAATTCAAGAACAGAGATGTGAGAATTATAATTATGATGATCATGAACAATTTGTACATATTACGCCTGCAACATTTCGTCTTCAGTCAGTAAGTGATCAGAATGTTAGAGAAGTATTGATGACGATTCCCGATAAGAAAGCATGTGGAAATGATAATTTATCAGTAACGCTGTTGAAACCAGTCGTTGAATTTATATTGAAGCCGTTGGTGTATTTAATTAATTTGTCACTTACAACTGGTGAGGTTCCATTGAGCTTAAAATCTGCTAGAGTTATACCCATATACAAAAGTGGAAAAAGAACAGACATGACCAATTACCGCCCAATATCCATACTACCTGTTATAACAAAAATTGTAGAAAAACTTGTTTTTAATCAGTTGTATACATTTTTGAATGACAATAATATTATCAATGTGAATCAATCAGGGTTCAGACCCCATCATTCTACGCTAAGTGCACTTTTGAACGTCACGGAAGACTGGTTACATAGTATGGATAAAGGGGAGATGATTGGAATGGTAACAATTGACTTACAGAAAGCTTTCGATACCGTAGACCACTCGGTATTGTTGAATAAACTGCGTCTTAATGGATTAGATCAGCATGCATGTAAATGGTTTCGTAATTACTTGAGCAATCGAGCACAATTTACTGTCGTAAATGGTGTTCAGTCATCTCCGCAGATAATTAAATGTGGAGTACCACAAGGGTCGAATTTAGGGCCATTATTATTTTTAATCTTTATCAACGACTTACCAAACTGTCTTAGAAATTGTGTTGTTTCATTATATGCCGACGATACCTGCATTTATTATGCTAGTAATACTGTACAAGATATTGAAAATTATTTGAATCAAGACTTACGGAATATTTCTGATTGGCTTTCATGTAATCGGTTGGCACTAAATACAAAGAAATGTGAAACAATGCTAATTGGATCTAAAAAAAGAATTCGTGGAAAAAATGTAGATGTTTTTATTGATAACAAAAAACTGAACCAGGTTACTGTGTGTAAATACCTTGGGGTATACCTTGATAACTCGTTAGATTGGGATAAACATGTGAAACATTTGTGTAAAAGTACTGTGAAGAATTTGTATTTGTTAAAAAGAATAAGACATTGCATCTCGCAAAAAACGGCATTACTTTTTTATAAGTCAATTGCTCAAAGTAAATTAGATTATTGTGATGTTGTTTGGAATAATATGAAGAAACAAAATATAAAAAAACTACAAATTCTACAAAATAGATTACTTAAAACAGTAATAAGAGTGGAAAATAGATACTCAACTAGACTTTTGTATGAAAATTTATGTTTGGATACCCTAGTTGAGAGACGTAAAAACCATGTTCTATGTATAATGTATAAAATTGCAGACCAATCAACCCCTGATTATCTTTTAAGTAAATTTAATTTTAAATACACTTCCTATAGCTTAAGAAATGCTCCTCGTATATTCACTTTACCAAGAATCAAAACCTGCTTCAAAAAGAAAAGTCTAAGTTATTATGGTGCAAAACTATGGAATGAATTACCGGTAGAAACTAAATATAAACAAACTTACTATACTTTCAAAAGCAGTTTATAATATAATATTTGTAATGTCATGTTTGACTTTTAATAGCAAACAAAAACAACTGATTTGTTTTTCTTCTTTAAAAAAAATAATATTATATGTGTTTTTTTTCTGTTCGTATTCTTTTCTAAATTAGGGCTTGTTTTTGATTTCTCGCCTTCTAACCTATTTGTTTATATATATGTGTATGTTTTTATTTAACTTTGTATGTAAATCATGTTAATCTATATTTATATGTATGTTTCTTTGTAAAATTGTGATTGCTTTTATATGCACGGCCATACTGAAGAACAGCCATTGGCTGAAGTATGCTACCGTGCTAAAATAAAATAAACAAACAAACAAATGACCAGGAAAATCACTGAATACCAAGAAAACAAAAACTAATACCGGTACTCTACTTTTATGCTGACTGTTAATCCAGAAACTTGTGACATAAAATGTTTGCAAAAACGGGTGCAATGTCATCATGTGCAAGAAATATTTGTTTACCATACATTTTGCCTTTTAAAGGATGAGTAGATGTCTAGAAAGTCCATTAATTTTCAGATTATTTTCTCTCTGAGTCTACTACATGTACATGTAGATCGCAGTGCTCGACGCTAACAGGATCCTGGGACACATGGTGACCACAATCTATGTCTGTGCTCCCAAAATTCTGAAACTTTGACATACAGTTAATAACTGAATTATTCATACCGTTTTGTAATTTTTTAAAGCTACATGTACTCTTGAGCTCTGGTATTGGAATCCTATGTTGAGAGAACATGTCTAAAATTCATCCTGGATTGTTTATCCTGCAGGAGATTGATTGTTTCAACCAGTAAAATACAAACAAACTCACACAAACTAGCTGGAAATCATCTTCAATCAAAACAACAACTCTCATTTGCACATGGTGACCTGTGATTTGTGCCAATTTATGTCTCTTGAGAATGCGACATGTTAAAGATGAAGTTGAGTTCTGGTCATGCGATTGCATTGTGAAAGAAACGGTGTGGAATCGACCAGAAAAGGTTGATCATCTAGCATATAAGAATTTGTGTGTATTGCAAGGTTCTGGAATCATCAAAATGATAAGAAATTTGGCCAAGTCTTCGTAAAGTTACAAACACTGTACACAGAAAGATGTATATAGGACTACACAAACACATCCTACCTGGATTTTTACGATGTTACATGACATATTTAGAATATGAAGGCATTTGAAGAGCCATGCTTTTCAGGGAACATGTCTTATCTGATGTTCTTCCACACTTGCATTATAAGAATGATAACGCTCACAAATTATTTTTCACCTCTTCCCAGAACTCAACCTTCTCTTTAAGGCTTACATCTAAAAGAATTTATCTCTGTTCCCCTAATTCAACAAGCCCACCTTGCATTCTTTAGTAACGAATAACACAAAAGTCATGAATAATTTAGTTGGTAACTGTAGGGCCCATTCATGCAGACTCTTAAAGGTCTAGTCCTAACCCCCTTCCAAAAAACAAATTTAGTGTGTAGCTCTTCATGATAGGTTTTCTTGGGGCTATTCTTTTTTCCATCCAGACACACATATACAGCGTACATTGTACATGCAACTTAGGACTTCTTAGAGATGTATGGAAAGTTTTAGATCTTTACACAAATACATCTTAGTCTTTGACTGAGACTAGTCTTTGTAGTAATGATTCAATAGTCAATACACCCGTTTATGGGCGCCATGTTAATTTACGAGTAAACAAAGTTGTTTACTCGTAATTTAAGATGGCACCCATGTAAATATGATGTGAGCGCACAGCGCAGGCAGGGACGCAACAAAACATTTGCATCTGAAAACATTGATGACGCAATGTTTACGCGCATATTCAAATGGCGGCCTTAACCGTGATGGGGTGTACATGTATGAGGGCACGCTGAATGTCTGTGACTGAGACTAGTCCGTAGTTATGATTCAAAGAGGGCGGGGCCCGAATGAAAGCAAATTACCCTCAATGAATAAACCACAAAGAATGCAGGTTTTTATGAAAGATTGAGTGCCTGCATTGTGCATGCCTACTCATTTGTAATACAATGCAGATTGTAGGCAATAGCGAGATTTTTCCTCTTTGCAATTTGTACGTTGTGCACACCATTATCAGTTTAGGTTATCAATTTAGGGTGAGTTACAATGTAAATGTACAGTCTTCGCTACGATAATTCATTTGATGTTTACGTGCAGGTGTACCTGTATTTATCTGACTCCTTTATTTATGCTTGAATGTGTCGAGACAAAAGGATGGGTTGTTAAAAGCCTCTATCAAGTGTTTGATGGCAAGATTTCAGTTTATATTGTAGCATAATGTTCTCTCACCCCCCCCCCCCCCCTCTTTCTCTATATGTTCTCTCTCTCTCTCTCTCTCTCTATCATGTTCTCTCACCCTCCCCTCTCTCTCTCTCTCTCTCTCTCTCTCTCTCATGTTCTCACACCCCACTTCCACCTCTCTCTTTCAGCTTGTCTTGTTCACACCGTGTCTACATGTATGCAGACAGGATACATGTTAATTCTGACACCTCATGATGAGTCTCTCTCTACCTTCATAGTGTCCTACATGTAGTATCATAGTATCCTGGCCATGATCCATCACTACAACATTGATAATCATTGTGATAATAATAATACTAACTACAATGATAATTGTACTACAGTCAAACCTGTCTGTAAACACCACCCAAGGGAGACAAGAAAAGTGGTCTTTACAGGCAGGTGGTCTTTATTTATATAGGTCCCTTTTAATATTACATGTTTCAATGAGAAACCATTTTAAAGGGAAACAAAACATGTGGTATGTGTAGATTGGTTGTCTTTCTATACAGGTGGTCACTACAGCAGGTTTGACTGTATTAGTAAGGGTAGTATAATGGTAGAAGTAGCAGTAGTAGTAGTAATGGTGGTGATGATAATTTATTTATTTGCTAGTAAATGGCATCTCTAATTATTTCTTCAATTTTTCTCTTTGAATTGCTGTTTCCTGCAGGTTTAGTGTTGTCTGATCAGACTGACTCAGTGTAAAGGTGTATGGTACACGAAGACCAAGGTTGAGGTACGTATAGCACACTTAAAGCCCCACTGCACTACAGCCAACAAAATACACGGGGGCGGAGGGCGGATTCGCCCTGGAAACACCATAAACAGCCCCCGAAATAGGCTCAAAATCCGATTTCGGGGGCGACATCAAAAAGTGAAATGATCTCAAATCGCCCCCGTAACGATTACGAGCGGCCGCGCGCTCTCTTCTAGCTTCGTATTCATTGTGTGCGCTGAATCTCTGTGTAAAATTGTATACACAAAAATCGGTCGTAAAAAAACTCGAATCATATTCCATACCTTACCTGGCTTACCATGTCGTACGCAAGTACGCCAAAACAGGTACATTTTCGCAGTTGCGAGAGATCGAGACGGAGCGTAGGGGTCGAGTTTTTGGTGGTCGATTTTGTTTTGGTAGATTAATATTATTAGCGGAACCTAGACCACTAAACATCGCTAAAACTGCAATCAATTTCCATCACGAATTCATGATTGCCGCTATTTTATAAAGTTTCCATAAATAGAGGTATGAAATTAAATCCTATTTTGTGATTATTCTCGCCATGTTTTCGTAATTTTGATAATCATTTCTTCAAAGTAAAGAAAATCAGACAAAATCACTGTGACTGACACGCATACAATACAGTGCATTGCCGCTGTGCGGTGTGAGTGAGTTAATTTGAGCTGAGCTGAGCTAGCTCGCTAGTAACTCCGGGAAGCTCCAACACCGGCGCGGCCGCTGCGGCTGCGGCGGCGGTGTTTCATGGAGCTTCCCGGAGCTGAGTTAGCTCGCTAGCTGAGCTCGAGTCGAAAAGATTTGATACTTTGGAATTGTTATCTGTTGGTTTGCATCATTATTGCCGCGATTTCAATATAGTTACGTGAATAGATGTACGAAACCTGAGCTTAGAATTAGTAAAAGTATTACTAATGTCTACGTTTTTAAACGACTGTCTGATTTTCTTGTGAAAATTTTATTTTGAAAAATGATTATCGAAATTCATGGCCAGAAATAATCACAATCTGGGGTCTATTATGTTACAGTTCTTGCATCAAATCAATGCATGAAAACTTAGTTATTGAACTAGAAAAAGGGGTTTCTTTTTTAATAGGCAATTATGAAGCAAGAAGCCCGAAACCTTAGCCTACTAAACAAATCTTAACAAACTGTAGACCTATCCTTTTATGAATTAATGAAAAAGTAGCCCCAGAAAGAGAGCCCCCGAAATGGAAAAAAGAGCCCCCGAAAGGTGAAAAAGTAGCCCCCGAAAATTTCCCAAAAATTTGAAATGGAGCCCCCGAAATGAAAAACTTAATTTTTTGCCTGCTGCACTACTTACATGTATAGCCGCTTGCGCCCTTTATACTTATAGAGCAAACAGTGTCTAAGCGGTGAACATTGGTTCCCCATGGTCCCATGTTGAGATAACCAACTGTCAGTGACCATGCAGGGAGGTCTAATCGCGATAATTTTGTCTGGTCCGTTTTTCCCCCCTTTTTTCCCCGTTTTTTTTTTTTCCCCCCCTTTTTACCCTCCTTTTTTTTTTTCCTCTACGAAATGTCAAAGTTGGGGGTGCAACCTATGCGGCGCTGCGGCCTTATCGCCGGCAAATACAGTATAGCATATTAATACATACAGTGTTATTTATTTGGCAAAACAAAGTGAATACAAAAGAATTACATAGAAGAACAAGTCATACAAAACGAAGGATGAAAATCATTAGAAAAACAAAACATTATCGTGATTCCCACCAAAACCGTGAAGGTCCCCCATTCCGACCTTATACTTTATCCAGCCATGTGAGATGATTATGTAATCTAATATTAATTGCTAGAGTAATCATTTGTTTTATCTTTTTCCCCACAGGTCTGAAGCATCTTTCCTGAAGAAAGGGACAAATTGAAAAGAGGTTTACGGCGGAAAATAATTGAGCGCCACGGACCAAGCAGGCCCAGGGCTGTAGGTAGGCTGTGAAAGGGAGAGTCTGGACTCACACAAAAAACTCTACCTGGGACTAGGGGTAGGAGTAGGTAGCACCTACATGAAAGAGAGCAGAAGGGACCAGAGGAGATCGTGACATCCTAAGAGGATTTGAAGGAGAGACTTTGACGTTGTTTTGATACGGAGAGAGGAGAAAGAAAGACTCTTAAACGATGGGGAAGGTACTATCGAAGATCTTCGGAAAGAAGGACATGAGAATTCTGATGCTGGGCTTGGATGCAGCCGGGAAGACAAGTATCCTTTTCACAAAAACCACTCAATTTTATTTAACTATTTAATTGATGTATTAATTAATTTTGAAGGGAAATTTTCAGATCAAAAGACTCTGTGGTTTATACTACGCCATAGTTTAAACTGGTTTTCTCTCTACGATTACATTTTCTATTTTGATAAACATGTACATTCAAACCTGTCTATAGCGACCGCCCAAGGGAAACACAAAGATTGGTCTTTGTAGACAGGTGGTCACTGAAACAGGTTTGACTGTACAAAAAATGAGTTGAATAAGACACTGCCACGGCGCAAATCGCTGCAACAGTACATGCACAATGTTGCTAGCATGCATGCTATGTCGATTAGCACAAGCTTTATTTGTTTGTAGTCTTGATTATTCAATGTAAGTTTCATATATATTCTATATATTCACCAGAACTCAAGATAATATTGTTTATACAGTATACAGTATGACTGTGTATTGAGCACTTCCCTACTATGATAGCATGCGTCAGTCATGCATGCAATCACAGTGTACTGAATGAACTGGGGTGTCCTCACTGTGTGAAGTACTATGCAGCACAGAGAAGACAGTTCCTCATTTTCCTGCAGTAATTAACACAGGAGATTCAATTAGCCATGAGTAGGGCTATCCCCTTTGTAGTGTAGTAGGCTCAGTGTGTATACAGTACTCAGGGGCTTGGTGTCGGCACTCTGGTACCTGTGGCTGTTGTGCAGTATGTACATGTAGAAGAGAGTTTTAATACATTTATGTGGGGAAAGAAAGGTACTTTTACATGTACTTGTGTTTGATGCATGGAGAGAGAGATAGAAAGAAAGAGAGAGAGATAGAGAGGGAGAGAGAAAGAGGGGAAGCGAGGGAAGGGGCGGGGAGAGAGACAGACAGACAGACAGAGAATAATAATATTATTTCCAGAGTAATTATTTCTGTATACACATTCCCTTTGCACAGGATGTAAGTGATCGCTTGACGATTCATATGGCATCATTTAATCTTTTTCCTTTTCTCAATCTAAAAGATAGGAAAATCTGACCTTTGAGATTTAACTGTACATGTACATGTATGTATGTGTACTGTGTACATTGTATAGACTATGACGGTGAGTGATAGAAAGAGAGAGAGAGAGAGGGGGGGGGGGGGGGGGGGGAGACACACAGACAGATAGAGAAAGACTTCAAAGAGAGAGAGAGATAAAGACAAAGACTGATAGACTGAGAAGGGGGGGGGGGGGGGGTGACAAGACAAATAATGAGAAAACCAGAGGAGGATCGTTTGAGAAGGAGTTTGAGAGAGGAAAAAAAAAGACAGACAGACAGAAGGGGGGGGGGGGGGGTGAAAGTGAGGGTGGTGGAGCAAGAGATAGAGGAAGAAGACAACAATTACAAGGAAAACCAGAGGGAGATAGTTTGAGAGAGAAAGAGAGAGAGAGTAGGAAGGAAGTGGGTGAGAACACACTCAAGAAGGAAGGAAATGAAGCAAACAGACAGTGTCAAGTGTTCATGACCGACCGTACTTCATTATGAATGCATCCTTTATTATCTCGTTCACAATAGAGTACATATTACCGTGTCAAGCGTTCATGACCGACCGTACTTCATTATGAATGCAGCCTTCATGACCTTGTTCACACTCACAAAATTCATCCTAAAACTTCATGAACACTGAACATAAAAACCACATTCCCCCCCCCCCCTTGAAAATGGTTTCTCATTGAAACCTGTACATAATGACCACCTGCCTACACTGTATAACAACCATTTTTTCTTGTCTCCTTGGGCGGTCTTTATAGACAGGTTTCACTGTAGTCTGAATGTTGAATTATCAAAATGTTGTATAACAATATCTGACACACCTAAACATTGTAAAATAATCAAAGGTTTGAGCATTGTTTCTAACAAAATGATGACGTTTGTTTACTGCATGTGTGATTCTTGTAATACAGTCAAACCTGTCTATAGTGACCGCCAGAGGGAAACACAAAATGTGGTCTTTGTAGACAGGTTCCTTTTAATCTATAGTACATGTATGTTTCAATGAGAAACCATTTCCAAGGGAAACAAAAAATGTCTTTGTATACAGGTGGTCACTGAAGCAGGCTTGACTGTCTATGAAAACCACAGTTAACGTGGTAAGTCTTGTTCAGGTACGGTGCTGTAAACCATGCGTAGACATACACCTCTAGATTTCCATATTTAAATCAAAATTGTCTTTATGAAACGGCACAAGTTTGCAAAGCACATTGAACAGTGCTCTGCAGTTGAGTGAGTCACCGCCTATTTTTAACAATTACAAATAAAGGCACATGTATGGTTTTATGGATGTTTTAGTGGGAAGTCCCTTCTTAGGAAACATTGCCAGCTTCCCTGTTTAAATGCAATAGAGTGTGTTTACACACCTAGAAATATTCAAACAAATATTTTGAGAGTTGTGAAGTACACTGTATATCAGGTAAATGTAGATTTGCTACAAACTCCCTGATAATGTACATTACGTACATTACATACATGTACATTGTACATGTACATGTATACAATGTAGTTGTACTGGACAAAATGACAGTGTCATGTGTATTTGAAAACTACTTATGAAAGTAAATTTGCTTTTAGTTTTACCATGTTTATAAACAGAATGTGATCCATTTTCCTGCTAAAGAACTGAAGAGTCATTGTACATGTATGTTTCTACAATGTCATTTTATAAATGTTTTCAAGTCTGCTATTTTTGTCAAGTTAATGCGGGGTTCAGGTTTTATGCTGCATGGGTGTAGATACAATGTACAAGTATGGGCAAAAGGGCACCCCCAAAAAATATAAAACAAGGGGAGAGGGATGGCGGAAATTAACAAAGCTTGTACAGAGTGTGGTGTACATGTAGTTCCCTTTTACAGTACATTTCAAGGAGTGAGCTCTTTAAAGTGGTCATGGTGCTTCACTGTTTAAGACTCTATCAAGAGAGGAAATTGAAGATTTAGCTTAACGTGAAGTTGTCATATTCTAAGCTACTCAAAAGAGATGATCACAATGACTCACTTATCTTCACATCAGGTCTGCATACATGTACATGTAGTTAAGTGATTAGTACATGTAGTGCAGTACATGATTAGCATGCGTACACTACAATGTACATCACTTGGCTTTCAATAGATAAATGAGTTCTAGACACTGAACTTGTTATCAATAACATGTTACAATATTAAACTGTTATTTATAAGCTACTGAAATCATGGCATTTGATTGGCTGAGAGCAAATTTGTCACTGATATTTAGCATTTGTTATTGATAACAAGTTTTATGTGATGTACATGTTATATACACAAGTATACGTACTGTACATGTACATCACATAATGATGTACTTTCCTTTCAAGAGACAAATATGAGTTCTGGGCCCTGTTTTAAAAACAAGTGGATGGAAATTATTTTGTACATTGTCTACAGTGTGTACAATGTTCATGTACTGTACATTACAACATTGTCAGAATGTGGTTTACTCCTTGCATCTACTCAATCGATGTGTAACCTGTGTGTAAATTGATTTGTCAAATAACGACTGAAATTCATCCATTTAACGATGCTTAGTACGGTACTTGCCGACTCCAGTTTCAGTTGCGTACTACCTTCAATCAGGTCATTAATTTCTGCTTTACATTGCACTTGCACTTGTGACACACTTTCAAAGCATACATGTGTATGTACAGTTGTGCTAAAAATTAATTAAAGGTAACGGGCCAGTATTGGAAACGCCCCAATTTCAAAAAATGAAATGGAAGCTCTTATTACCAATCATGTGAAAGAATATGTTTTGACTAATACAGTACATGATGATAACAATTTTGCCGGGAAACCGCCTACTAATTGATATATTTGGTAAATTAGTTTAACTACATGGTCTGTGAGAGATAAATGCACGTGTTGCGCATGTGTGCTTTATAGTCCCATAATACATCTTTCTGTGTACAGTGCTTGTAACTTTACGAAGACTGGGCCATATTTCTTATCATTTTGATGATTCCAGAACCTTGCAGTACACACCAATACTTTGCTAGATGAGCAACCTTTTCTGATCGATTCCACAACGTTTCTTTCACAATGCAATCGCATGACCATAGCTGGTCTTTACCTTTAAGCACATGAGTGTAACATTTCATACTGTTTGTAGCTAACATCATAATTGTTATAGCAACAAATAGGCAAACAATAAACAGGAAGTACCAATGATACATGTACATGTACTGTAGCTTTTTATAAATGAAGAATTTAGAAAAGTATGTTGTTTTCCATTAGGTGCACTTGCACAGTAACACACTTTCAAAGCATGTGTACTTCAGTTGTGCTCAAAATTAATTAAGCTCATACAGTGTAAGCGCAATATTTCATAATGATTGTACAGTGTAGTTAACATCATAATTGTTATAGTGACAAATAGGCAACAGATATGCAGGAAGTACCAATAATAGCTTTTACTAATAAATGAAGAATTTAGAAAAGTACCGGTACTGGTATGTTATTTTTCCATAGGGTATGAATAATTATGAATACAACTGTACAAGTACTGTACATGTATGTAACGAAATGTACAAGCGCTGAGTATAAAACATGTTGAGCTGTTGATGAAGAAGTTTACAAATTCACTGTGTGTTGTAGTAGTCCAGTGGACAAAAACATGTACATGTATGTACAATGTATGTACTGTACGTGTACAGTTAACAATTGAATTATTCATACCCCTCGTTAATTTGATTAAAAAATAAATTATTTAATGCAAGATTGAAAAGGTGAAGTACATGTAGTTGAATTCAGGCCTTTGTTGAAAATGAATCGGGACAAATCAGTTTTTTGACATAATTTAAACATTACAAGATTTATTAAGGGTACAGTATGAATAATTTAGTTGTTAGTACATTGTAATTCTGTTTGCAGGAGTTCATAAATCTCTTATTATTTGTCTGAAAATCCAATTTATTTCAAGCTTTCACCATTCTGTGTACCGGTATACTATTATGATTGATCAATGAATGTTTACCTTAACCAGTCTTCCTTTCTCAGCGGTGTTATATAAACTGAAGCTTGGCCAATCAGTCACAACCATCCCAACAGTAGGATTCAACGTAGAAACAGTCACATTCAAAAATGTCAAATTCAATGTATGGGTAAGTATCAGAAAACACTATAATTATGTTTATTGAAATATGATGATGATGAAGATGATGGTGGTGGTGGTGGTGGTGGTGGTGGTGATGGTGATGATGATATTGATGACGATGATGATGGTGAGGATGGTTGCGGTGATGATGATGATGGTGGTGGTGGTGGTGGTGATGGTGATGGTGATGATGATGATGAAGATGATGGTTGTGGTGGTGATGATGATGGTGATGTAGTTGGTGATGAGGATAGATGACAATGATAGTGATGATGGAAAATAATAATGGCTAATATAAATTTTGTGATATTGATAACAATATTATTGATAGTAATAATAATGATTTCGAAAATAATAGTAATAATAGTTAATACTACAACTACTATTTCTTGACACCTTATAATAATGATAATAATGATGATGATAATAATCTTAACAACAACAGTAACAATGTTTTCTTTATGAGTTTCAAGCAATATAGCTATAGTCTGAACACAGCCTGTTTGCAACAAGGTTTTGTTCCTGTATGTTTGATCCAAATAGAGGCACAAGGAAATGTAAATGCCATACTTGTAATGCATATTATTGTAATGAATATGTTTATTTTTGTTTGTGCCAGAAAGATCCCTGCTAATATTTTTTCCAATGGAATTATCTCTTTACACATTCCCTTTTCACAGGAAGTTACTGATCGCTTGACATGATCAGGCCATTCATATGGCATCATTTAACTCTTTAAAAAAAAAACTACAGAAATCTGACATTTGTGATTTACCGGTATGTACATTGTTATAGACTATGAAGACTAGTGAAAAGTAAAGTACCCAGACTTGAGGCGATACATCACTTAAAAACAAATCAAAACAAAATATGAAAATTAACCTGTCTTTGCAAAGTCATTTGAGACAAGGTTACACCTCTCTTTACACCTCTCTCTTTCTCTCTCTCTTTCTCTCTCTCTTTCTCTTTCTCTTTCTCTTTCTCTTTCTCTTTCTCTTTCTCTTTCTCTTTCTCTTTCTTTCTCTCTATCTCTCTCTCTCTTTCTCTCTTTCTCTATCTCTGCCGGATGTTAGTGGTCAAGATAATCTAACCTGTATGGAGGCGTTACCCAATGTTTACCTAGTGCCAGACTATTCTACTTCTATTCAATATTTTTCCTAGGATGTTTAAGGTCCTGAGGCATCATGTTCCTCTTTTTTTTTTTTTTTTTACAGGATGTTGGTGGTCAAGATAAAATTAGGCCTCTATGGAGGCATTATTACACAGGAACACAAGGGTTGATCTTCGTAGTAGACTGCGCCGACAGGGATAGGATAGACGAAGCAAGGCAAGAGCTCCATCGGATAATCAACGATAGGGAAATGAAAGAAGCTATCATCCTCATCTTCGCCAATAAACAAGACCTTCCAGATGGTAAGAACCGTAGCGTGTTGAGAGATATAATTGAGCCCCATAGTTCCCTCCCACCATCTCTATTGGAGGAAACTATTTCAGTTCAGCACTCTATGAATAGACCAGTTTACTAACATATTCAAATTTAATGTGTACGTTTTAAACAAAAATTCTTTCTCATAACCTGAAAGCTTGCCCTTGAATTGCCCAACATAGCAGCAAGTAATGTATGAAGACTGGATTCAAAGTATTGTAGTTAATTCATTAATAACAAACAGGTTAATAGAAGAACTTCAAGGAAAAAACATCCATGAATTTTAATATGTTAGTGAACTGGTCTGCTGAACCTTGAGTGAGTATGTGTGTGTGTCACAACCATCTCTCTTAATACAGTATGGTAAGAACCCTTCCCTTATCTTCTTTTTTCTCTCTTTTCTCCCTCTTCCCCCCCCCCCCCCCCTTTTCCTCCATTTTGTTCTTCCTCGCCCTTTTTACTATCTTTTCAGTTTTCACTCTCATTTCTTTGTTTTGTCTTGCCTTTAATTATTTCTTTTACTCGCCTTTTTTAATGATCCAGCCTTTTTTTTTCTTCTCTCACCCTCTTTTCTATTACTAACCTCTTTTCTTTCACCTACCTTTTATATTTTTCTCCCCCTTTTTATTATCTATCTCTTGCCCTGTTTTCTTGCTATGTCATGCCCTTTTTTCTTTCACCCGCACGTTTTTCTTTTTCTATCTCTTGCCCTTTTTATTATGCTGTTTTTGAGCTGGACACGCATGCTTGTGCCAACACATGGGTAGCGACCTGAAGTGACTGCTCACTAATAATAATAAGAAATATAAAGCTACAATTTTGCTCTGTCGTTTCTATTTGGCTTTGATAATTAAAAAATAAACTCAACTATTATTTTTGTAACATATGGAGCCATAAAGCCTATTAATGCATAATAATATGTGCCCTTTCTCTTCCCCTCTCTGCAGCCATGAAGCCCATCGAAGTCCAAGAAAGACTAGGCCTCACCAAGATCAGGGACAGGAACTGGTTCGTCCAACCTGCCTGTGCGACGTCAGGCGAGGGCCTTCTAGAAGGATTAACATGGCTAACATCCAATAATAAACCCTGATCTGATGCAACAAAAATATATATATCAACAAAAAAACAAGAAAAACTAAAGTCTGCCTACTTTTCTTAGCCTAGCTTCCAGCAAGAGAATATTTTCCTTCACATTCTCTCCCCTATTGTACAGTTAAGCTTTTCGTTGTACCGCCCTCTCTAGTCAAAAAATGTTTTGGAAGGACTTCAACATGTTTTGCTAGTCGGGGGTAATCGGTAGCGACAAATAGCTAAAGGGGTTGGAGAATATGAAAAAAAAAATTATCCTCTTGCATGGAACCTAGGCTAACTATACCTTCTTGTAATCTTATATAAATAAAGACAATTTTTTAATAAAAAGATTTGTTTATACTTAGATGATTCAGTAGAGTTAATTCTCAGCAAAATGAATTTTTGTTGTTGTTACAATGTGTATGTTAATGCTCAAGATACTGTTCGCCTGTATGTACAAATCTCCCATATTGGTTTTTGGAAAGGGTTTCAATGTAAGGGCCTGTTTACACATGATGTGTATGAAACGACGTCCGTTCAAGCGTTTTCCTTTACGTTTCAATGAATGTCAAGTGGGGATGAAGCACAGTGGCAGTGGGCAACAATGGTATTAATGTGTTCTGACTACCTGTGTGTTGAACGATGCAGGAACGTGACAAGCCTGGCGCGCAATATACGATCCAACTACAAGTATGATCAGGGGGGTGTTTCACAAAACTTGTCATCGGTGACAAATGACAGTTTTTGTTAAAAGCTAGTGAAATCCTTGCTTCTGATTGGTTATCAACAGATTTGTCACTGATTTTTGTCATTTGTCATTGAAAAAAAGCTTTGTGAAATGGGTCCCTGACTTTGAAAGAATTTGTGATAGCAAGGTAGCATTGGGTATGAACATTCACCCATGTTCAATCTTACTGAATGAGGGAGGATCTTAATGGTCATATCATTCATTGATGAATTCCAGATTTCAAGGGATTTCAGGCTCCCTTGGACGGGAAATGCTAAATGGCGTAGAATCATACAAACGTCAAACTGGCTATTGGCTACGATTTGAAGCAGTTTTGGTTTTATTCTGACTTGAAGTGATACACACAAACTCCAAGTTGATTGTTTGGCACCTAAATCAGAAAGGAGATAATACAATTCTAATTTCTACAAGAAATTGATTTGCAGTTGGATCGTATAGTTTGCGTTTAGCTTTACTGAAAGAAAAAAACAATTCTGCCGGGTTTACGGAGTTAGTCCTGAGGTGATTTTGCGAAGGTTTCTTGTAATCGGACCTACCTTGCAGTGCCTATGTTGCAATAAAACCTTAAAGTTAAACTGTTCTATAGAGTACCGTAGTGTGATGTCATACTGGCCAAGTTGTCAAGGTTGCTGGTTTCAAACAATTTAGTGCTAAACAATGGTGTGCTGATCACACCAGCCCCAAACAGTAAATCGGCCCTGCTCCATCCCATTGCTTAAATGATTTTGCGGTGAACCTCATGCGCAGGCTCTGTCGTTTAGAACGAGTAACCTGGATGACAAGTGAATATGATGTTAGCACTTATTATTAAGCACATCTGATATCCTAGTCCTGTGTTAGAGATCCTGAATTCATTTCATGGTTTTTGTGCAGTGTTAGCACCTGTTGAGGTGCTTGCTTAGCACCGAAATACTCCATTACACCTGTATTGAAATCCATCAGTGCATTAATGACTCAATATTAGCACCTAGTCTTGGTGTCAATGTAAATCCTATTCAATCACTTGAGAAGTTTCAAAGAATTAGTTTCTCGCTGCAAAAAGGACAAATTAATTTGACAGTATTTTAGTAGGCAGAGTATGAATTGCATTGCTGCTAAACCGACATGTACATAGTATTACGGTAGTACATGTCATTAGCTCAAAGTTCAAAGCAATTGCTTGATGTGCACTTTATGTTTCACCCTCTTGTTGATGTCATGTGACTTGTCATGTGATCTAACCATCAGATCACATGACCAGAGATGTTGCATGCTACTTGCCTCTGTATTGTTGTAATGTACATTGGCTTTATGCAATCCTCTTAGAGAGACTGGTTAGTAGTTGTTTCGCAACCCCTAGGGTACTGCCGGAAAGTTTCTCAATGATCCTCGGTGCTATGGGAAACAATCGCTTGTGTCATGTTCAAACGATTCCTAGTTGATAATATAAAAAATATGATAGAACATTTCTGCTATACCACAAGTCAATATTAAATCATATTGAACATTCTTCTCGTGCCATTGGTCGATATAAATGGCGATGCAGAATTAACAACTTGTAGTGTTTAGTCTTTAAAGCCCCACTGCACTAATTATAGCTACTTGCGCCCTCTATATTGCAAACAATGCATAATCGGTGACCATTGGTCCCCCATGATCCTCTTTTTCTTATGTTAATTGAGAGCTGAGTTGATAAGATAACCACCTGTCCAGTGACCTTGCAGGGTGGTCTAATCCCTCCTGTAAACTAGTACAGATGGGCTTTAACAAACCTGCTCTCAGCCAATCAAATGCATGGATTACAGTAGCTTATAATAGTTATTGCATCTTGCCATTGATAACAAGTTTCATGGAACAAGGTTGGGCCTTAAAAGAATTAAATTAAAATCAACAATTGATTTATATCTCCTGATAACATAATAATCAAAATATGGCAGGCTTTGAAAATGTAAAGCGGGAGAAAAATTACATTTTTATTAATCTATGCATGTACAGGCATTTCGACTTACCTATTAATTTTCTTCTATATACTCCTTAGCACTAATTTGTACCTATTTCTTTTATTTGAAAAAGTGCTAATATTTGAATCCATTTAATTGATAATTCATTTTTTTTTAACATAAACAAAAAGACTATCTGGGACAGTTTGCATTGAGAACATGTATTTATATTTTCTGTTTTATTTTGAAACTTGTCCAGGCTTTGAAAGTTCTGTTAGAAGGTGAAGTTACTGAACGACCCAGGCATTCTGAACAGTATATCTTTTCAAAATTAACAAATCTTTGTTCTTTATTTTAGTAAAAAAAAGTGTGAAATCTAATTTCATGTCTGTTAGCATTATTTTCATTTGCAAAACGGTCGAGATGAAATTCATTATTCTTTCTTCACATTATCAATGCTCACCTGTACATTATTTCAGCTAAATAAAAGTAAAAATAATGAAAATAACTCACTCGGTCACATTTCATCGTCTAAGGCGCCCTTGTACACACCACCATGTCTGCTCAACACACTGAGGTTTATCAAGGGCCCCTTTTCACAAAACTTGTCATCAATGACAAATGACAGTTTTTGTTAAAAGCTACTGAAATCCTTGCTTCTGATTGGTTATCAGCAGATTTGTCACTGATTTTGGTCATTTGTCATTGAAAAAAGGTTTTGTGAAACGGGGCTCTGGACCTGGCCCTGCTGATGTATGCAATATGTGGGACTAGGCTAATGTTTCCAATGTAAACTAACCTATGCAGTGAGTTGATATTTGTGTAATGAGTTATCAGCCCCTTTTGATTGAAACACAAATTCAGCAGCTTCCTGAGGAAGTTCATACTTGCTAAAGCTAAACAAGAGAGGTTTGGTGAAGTCGGCTTGATGATGTGGTAGTCATGAAACAACTGTTCAAATCTAGCTAATGTGTGGGAGTTCTAACCCTATATCTGCGTTTATATAATGCCCAGAGTCAAAAAAGTCTTCGGAACAGTTGTTAGACCGCCTGTTGGAATGGAGTAAAGGCTTGTCAGATGTGGCGCTGTAAACACCACAGAAATGAGCCCTCGTGTTTTAAATGAATGGTAACTGTGCGCCACAAAGGACTTGAGCGTATATTCACTGGGCTGTGTGTTACAAGATACAGAAAAGGAAAGGTAGTTACTCTTTGCGTCATAAACAAAAACGCCGCGTAATATTTACGGTAAACAAGAATTAAAGCAGAGAAAAACCCAATGCAGCATTCAATGCTATAGCTGTTTGGAATGTAGAAAACAAAGCTTTTTGTATTGCATGCACTCGTGTATGGGAACAGTCCAAGTCATATACCACAGGGCTGTTCCCATTACCTAAGTTTATTCTTCCATTATGTATTGTTATGGAGTTATACCCACGGACATGAGTCCAAGCGTTACCTCTCAGTGAGTGAGGAAGGATGTACCTTTAATACAGGGGGGTGTTTCACAAAGATTTTAAGTCAAACTTGTTCTCTAAGTTGGACTTGAATATTATGGAGAGCCATTTGTAGCCTCATAATGAAATATATTCAAAAGCAAAAATTCAAGTATTTTAGACTTTTCATAAATTCCACATCAAGAACATGAAATCTCCCACGATAATAGAAAATATAAATGATTTGAATCAACATTTTATGCCTTTTAAAATAACCTTTACAAAATATTTTCAAGGATGCTAACGGCTTTCCATAATTGTTAAGTCGAACTTAGAGATAAGTTCAACTTAGGATCTTTGTGAAACACCCTCCAGATCTATTATTATTTAGCTTTTTTTGTGTATATCTGAAAGAAAAAGATGAAATTTGGTGCAGTAGTTGTGTGTATTGCTTTCAAAAGTAGGAAAGATTATAATGTACATATCTCTATATTGACTTTCTCTTGTAATTATTTACTTTCCCCTCTATCTTGTAGAAGCTCTTGATCTTCCCTCCAGCTTGGAATGGAATGATCCTGTCATGTATTTATAGCATAGATTATTTCTTGATTGGGTTCGCACCACTTTCATATGATAGGGGTGTGTTTTATGATGAGGCATTCTTCCCCTCAGTGCATGTTGTATGTAAGGTAACAGTGCAAGATTATTAAAGACGATTACAGCTTTTTTTCATGTTTGTATTGAGATTTGTAAATTAATAACAGTCATGAATTACCCTTACGATTGAATTATATGTAATAAAACACTTATGATCATACATTCATACATGTATTTATTATTTTTTAAACATTTTGAATATGAAATGAAATTACTGCGCAGAACAAAGTTCTTATTAGGTATACATGCTAGACCCATCAAACAATGCATTTCAGTTGCTTCTTTGTCATCTAAATGCATTTATGCATCTAATTTTTTGTTATTTTATTCTATTTATACTTAATGGAGAAGAAGATTAATCCATAGACATGTCAATTGCAACAAACTTACTTTGTGTATATATATTTCTTAGAATGGCACAAATTCAAAACATTGTTCTGTAATCAAAATTTTGAAAAATGTAAAATCAAACGATAAAAGAAAGATATGCGAGCCCTTATACTTATCTTGACCAAAATAAACACTTCATTTTCGTACGTTTTGCAAATACACTATTTTTCAGATATACTTATAGTATTGTGTCATTTCCTTGTATTTTTATCTCACTTCACTTAACTACATGTGTATTATAACCTTACTTTCCTATCCAACACTATGTGTTATATTTTATTTTGCCTATTTTAATTTTTGTTGTATAAGCATCTGACAGGGATTGAAAATCCACTTGAAATAGGTCAAAGATCAAGGGTCACGGGAGTCGTTGTCGGATCGAGTTTGACCTAATGGGTTCATTCATTTACTCACCACTAATTGGCTAGCTACTTTTCGCTGATTTTCAGTGAAAGGACGCCATTACAGGGATTGAAAATTCAATTGAAATAGGTCAAAGGTCAAGGAGAGTCGTTTCTTCTCTCTCTTGCATTTGTTGTTGTTGTTGTTTGATTCATGCATGTTCTTTTGCCCACTTTGCCCAATGCAGAGAATCAGAACCAGTTTGACCTAATGGGTTTATTCATGTACTCACCACTGCTTGGCTACTTTTCGCTGATTTTCAGTGGAAGGATACCAACACGAGGCAGGTTTTTATAACTCACTTTGTATGTGATATGGGCTGTTAGTAAGTAAAAGCCTCATGAACATAGTTAATGAAGTATAGTTAGAAGGAAAACAAACTTTTTGATACCAACTGACAGTTTACATGTTGTGAATGGATAACAAAGGACTTTATTAAATGCATGTTGACGTTGTTGACTGGGCTTCAATGACCTTATATACAAACAATGTATGTATGAAGTAACTTGCATTCTCAGTCAAGAGCTATTGAGAAATGAATAAAACCATATATGTGAGCCTACCCCTTACTGAGTTCCTGTAGTTTTTCCTATTTGTTGCTTTATTTATTTACATGTTATTTATAATAATAATAATAGTTCGTCCTTATATAGCGCATTTCAGGACCACATTTATTCATTCATTTAATTATTTATTCATTATTTATTCATTTTTTAATTCATTTTTTAATTTATTAATTATGTATTCATTTATTAATTCATTTATTCATTTTGTTATTAATTTAATAATTAATTTATTAATTATTTATTCATTTACTAATTCATTTATTCATTAATTTATTTATTCATTAATTAAGTTGTTTTTTACCAGTATTGCTACATCAGTGATCTCAACACTGTTTAACAAGAAGGCATTGCATTGAAACTGATTTGTATTGGCTTCCTACATGTTGGGCTGTATTTTGTATTGTATTGTGTTGCAGTTTTAGGCTGCTTTATGTATGATCCTGGCATATGAGAAAGTTATGGTACAAGTTTAACAACATCCTATTCAAAGCATGTTCATTTTACTAAAAATTTCAGCGAGATGTCAGGGAACTTGTACTTTTGACATTTTGTGAAACGCTGGCGTGCTCTAGCTCTTAGCTGTGTTGCTGTGTCTGTGTCTCTTAGCTGTGTTGCTGTGTTTGATATATACCATTACATTTTACTGAAATCCAATATTAGATTTTGTGTGGGGAAGAAATTTGCAATATCAATATGAACAGTGAAACAAGAAATTTAAACGATGAAGGTTTTTTTATAGTCTTATGAATGAAACTGAAACTGTTGAGGTAGCTAGTACAAGCTTCCTTAATTGTCGGAGTAAAACCCTATTTGGATACAAATGTAGTGATGCCAAACCAGTGGCACGGTACATAATGATTTATCACCTATTTTGCTTTAGAATCAGCTCAATGGCTTACATGGCCGGGACCAAAATGACAATGCTAGTGATATATTCATAACCTTTTAAAAAAGCTTTCCCCATTTAGTGCGATCACATATTAGTTTCTTGTAAAATCTGATAGAATTTAGTTCAGACTATATTGTATGAACTTGTATATATGTTGCCCTTTTCGAGAGAGAGAGAGAGAGAGAAGGGGGGATATAAATAGACTGAGAGGGGGGGGGGGAGAGATAGAGGGAGATATATATATAGAGAGAGAGAGGGGGGGGGGGTGGGATAGAAATAGACAGAAAGAGATCGAGAGGGATGGAGGGAGAGAGAGAGAGAAAGAAGAGAGAGGGATAGAGAAGGAAAAGATTGCTAATAAGGAGTAAAGTTAAAATGTAAAACCATCTTCGGTACTCGCATCACTAAATTAGTAAAAGTGAAAGGACCGGTTAACCGGATATCCGGACCTGTAAAATCCAAAATGGCGTTTTATCATACTGCTTGTTTTGTGATCACTATTATGGTTGTCTGCAATGCCATCTTATATCCCACTATATTCAGCTCAATTTTCCGGCGTTGGTTCGGGGAAGCACCCCCGAAGCCCGAGAAGGAATCAGTTCCGGGTAAGATGGATATTTTGTTGTAAATTATCTCGTTTTAATTCAGTGTCAAGATGTTGTTTGCCATTCCTGGCCTGGCTGGATTGTGGATGCGCTGCTGCTGCACCTCGGTTTTGCCGTAGCCGGGTAGGTGCGATGGACAGCGGCGCTTTGTGCATTGATTGAGTGAACGTGAAGTGTAGGCCGTGTGTGAATGCGATGCTGATTTTGATGATTAAAAGAAGATAGATTTCTGAGTCTGAATCTGAAATAATACTGCTCAACATAGCTAGATGATTAATACCAGATATGCTTTTGATATGACCTAGCCTTAATAATTGGCATCTATTTGCCTGTGTGAACGGCGCGATATGGGAGCTGGCCGGTCTGAGGATGATGATCAGGGGCTAATTTGACTGTAGAGTAAAGTACCCGGTTTTCGGCCACTTAAGACAAAATCCTATTTATTGGACTCTTTACTTCCTATTTATTATCATTTCTTGTTCAAATCATGAAGCAAATATTATTATTTAAACAAAAAAAGAATCCCCCAAAAAAATCACGAATTGCCATGACAATATTCATTTCAATTTTCACTGTTTTGGAGCCGGTTATCGGCCGAGCGTTTCAGTTTACGGCCGCATGTACAAAGTCAATAGGAAGCGCTCGCGCGCGCCGTGCGTTTCTGCGCTGATGTATAGCACAAGCGGGCGGAGCAGGTATCCCACGCCGGAGCTCCTGGGTGCTCGCCTGGCCGAATACAGGCACAGCAGTGATCGGAAGTTGGAATCTGAATTAGACGGACATATCGTGTGTGCGTCGCGGTGTGCGGCTGCATTGATTTAATACATGCGATGAGATACTTTTGAGCTTGCGACCAGCACAAAATCGGGCTCTATATCTGAAAAATACTTGAAATAAAGCTCATTTTATGGTACCCATATTTCTTACATACACGCGTAAGAAACTCGATTTTTCAGATTTGGGTAGCGGGACCGCCGATTACATCGCTAAAATGTGATATTTTAGGATATATTTTTCATTGCAAATGTGGTTCTTCAGTGACACTGGCATGGTATGGTATGTGTGGGATATGTGTTATGCTATTATGCGATGTATTTTAAAGTGATTTTACCATGTATCCAACCAATTGGCCGAAAACCGGAGCTGACCGATTACCGGGTACTTTACTCTAGACTAGACCTACTTGCGTATCCATTTTTGACCCGTAACTCCGGCGTTGAGATACCCGACTAGAACATACCAAAAATCAACCAAATCTTCATCAATTATCCAAATAATGGTTATGATTTAAAAGTTGTTGTGTTTCTTACCTGGTTAGTGTCAATTTTCTAATTTCTTTTGAAGTATTTTTCCTACAAAGAAGACATTATAAATATACACTTTCTCACAGGTTCGACAGCAAACTGCTGCACAAGTACAATTACAATACAATTGCATATCGTTCGTGTACCGACGAAGGGCCTAGGGTAGTGTGGTCAGCTATGCATGCGTGAAGGTAGTGACCGTAGTAATGATATAACTTTATTCATGCACGCGTGTGCGCCTGCACCCCTTCGTTGAGTCATCGGTATGCGTTACGGTAACAACTAGACCGAAACTAGGCGAAAGCTTCAGTCTCTGATATCGACGGTGGTTCCGCTGAGATTGCATCTGGCTCCACTGACCGCCTCTATACATAGACTGAAGTACGGCCTATGCCGTACTAGTGGAACAAATGGTTCGGTTCGGCAGGGCCGCGATGAATGAGATATGCAACAAGATTTTCACTCTTTACATCCTCATAAATGCACTTTTGCTGCATTATTACAAAAGGCTAATAAAAATATAAAAATTAACAAACAAATATGGCTTTGACTTACGATAGCTTGCTCATTTAGATCCTAAATTAATGATTAATCCGAGAAAGTTTCGTAGTCGACATGATTCTTTGTCATCCATCTTGGTTTTAATTAATGAATATTCATTTTTTCTTTTCGAACGTCCAATAGCTACGTACGAGTTAACCAAGTGATATATGAATATTCATAAACCCAATACGGAACGAGTGCTCTGATTGGCCATTCGCTATGTTTTGGTAGGTTGACCCGGAAATATATCGGCCGGGTGATGTCATAGATTACTAGTTTGAATGGATGAACGGTACATTTCACGGTTCGGAGAAAAAAATTGGATAAATCATATAAGTAAGTCAATAAATTTCGCATTTGTATAATAGGTCAATCATTATTATTTAGTGTAAATAGGAGTACAATACATAGACCTAATTTACATCTGATTTATAAATCAGAAAATTAGATCTAAATAGTGAAAATCGGGGGAGAAAGCTCAATGGCCATAAGTGGCAGCTGGATTGGCCAGATTACCTCCTCGGTGCGAGACCTCTGGGTTACCGTCTGTATATGGGGAATGTCAACAAATGTCAGTTTTATTAAAGAAATGACCCATATCAGACGGTTATTTCTGTCTAGGTAACAACATGCAATTGTATTGTAATTGTGCAGCGGTTTGCTGTGAAACCTGTGAGAAAGTCTATATTATAATGTCTTCTTTTTTAAGGAAAAATACCCCAAAAGAGATAAGATAATCGACAAGAAACAGGTAAGAAACATAACATATCCTTGTATACGGGGACAAAATGCGTCCTAAAAATTAAGAAAATACAGACGTAATTTTAAATCAGACTTTGCTCAAACTTTCACTGACCTGTTCCTCTCATTTTTTCTGCTTCTTTTGAAACCAACTTTAATATGAGAGTGTACTTTCACTTCAACAAGCACTACATGTACCGTAAATCTCAGGTGTACAGTACATACATATAAGAAGCACCCTAATTTTAGGACCAAGACCAGGACCCCCCAACAACAAAACACTCTCTTTCCTTCAAATAAGGAACGTAGTTTCACTTCAAATAGATCCCATTCTTTATTCGCATTATATCATTCATGTTGAACAGATTTTCGAAAACCACTAAAAAGTATATTTTTTGAGGACTCAACATATCCACCCCTGACTTTTGAATTTTTCCTGCGGAAAATGAGTGCGTCTTATACACGGAGATGTACGGTAGATTTAAATGCAGATTATGATTATAATGATTGTGTGTTTGTTTGTCTGACAGATTACCCCCCTCACATGCGGACGAATCCTGGGGTCCGAGGAGGGGCTGCAGGGAGGCTGAGACCCAACCCAGGCAAACCCTCTATGCCTGGAGGAGGGGGAGCAGCAGGGGGTAGTTCAGGTATGCTCTCATATCATTACAGGGGGGGGGGGGGGGTGCAGGTAGGCTGAGACCCAACCCAGGCAAGCCTTCTATGCCTGGAGGAGGGGGAGCAGCAGGGGGCAGTTCAGGTATGCTCTCATATCATTACAGGGGGGGGGGGGGGGGGTGCATGGAGGCTGAGACCCAACCCAGGCAAACCCTCTATGCCTGGAGAAGGGGGAGCAGCAGGGGGTAGTTCAGGTATGCTCTCATATCATTACAGGGAGGGGGGGGGGGGGGGTGCAGGTAGGCTGAGACCCAACCCAGGCAAGCCTTCTATGCCTGGAGGAGGGGGAGCAGCAGGGGGCAGCTCAGGTATGCTCTCATATCATTACAGGAAGGGGGGAGGGGGGGGGGGGGTGCAGGGAGGCTGAGACCCAACCCAGGCAAGCCCTCTATGCCTGGAGGAGGGGGAGCAGCAGGGGGCAGCTCAGGTATGCTCTCATATCATTACAGGGGGGGGGGGGGGGTGGTGCAGGGACGCTGAGACCCAACCCAGGCAAACCCTCTATGCCTGGAGGAGGGGGAGCAGCAGGGGGCAGTTCAGGTATGCTCTCATATCATTACAGGGGGGGGGGGGGGGGGGTGGTGCAGGGAGGCTGAGACCCAACCCAGGCAAACCCTCTATGCCTGGAGGAGGGGGAGCAGCAGGGGGCAGTTCAGGTATGCTCTCATATCATTACAGGGGGGGGGGGGGGGTGCATGGAGGCTGAGACCCAACCCAGGCAAACCCTCTATGCCTGGAGAAGGGGGAGCAGCAGGGGGTAGTTCAGGTATGCTCTCATATCATTACAGGGAGGGGGGGGGGGGGGTGCAGGTAGGCTGAGACCCAACCCAGGCACGACTCTATGCCTGGAGGAGGGTGAGCAGCAGGGGGCAGCTCAGGTATGCTCTCATATCATTACAGGGAGGGGGGAGGGGGGGGGGGGGGTGCAGGGAGGCTGAGACCCAACCCAGGCAAACCCTCTATGCCTGGAGGAGGGGGAGCAGCAGGGGGCAGTTCAGGTATGCTCTCATATCATTACAGGGGGGGGGGGGGGTGCATGGAGGCTGAGACCCAACCCAGGCAAACCCTCTATGCCTGGAGGAGGGGGAGCAGCAGGGGGTAGTTCAGGTATGCTCTCATATCATTACAGGGAGGGGGGAGGGGGGTGCAGGGAGGCTAAGACCCAACCCAGGCAAACCCTCTATGCCTGGAGGAGGGGGAGCAGCAGGGGGCAGTTCAGGTATGCTCTCATATCATTACAGGGGGGGGGGGTGCATGGAGGCTGAGACCCAACCCAGGCAAACCCTCTATGCCTGGAGGAGGGGGAGCAGCAGGGGGTAGTTCAGGTATGCTCTCATATCATTACAGGGAGGGGGGGGGGGGGGGGTGCAGGTAGGCTGAGACCCAACCCAGGCAAGCCTTCTATGCCTGGAGGAGGGTGAGCAGCAGGGGGCAGCTCAGGTATGCTCTCATATCATTACAGGGAGGGGGAGGGGGGTGCAGGGGGGCTGAGACCCAACCCAGGCAAGCCTTCTATGCCTGGAGGAGGGGGAGCAGCAGGGGGTAGTTCAGGTATGCTCTCATATCATTACAGGGGGGGGGGGGGGGGGTGCAGGGAGGCTGAGACCCAACCCAGGCAAACCCTCTATGCCTGGAGGAGGGGGAGCAGCAGGGGGTAGCTCAGGTATGCTCTCATATCATTACAGGGGGGGTGTTTCACAAAGATCCTAAGTTGAACTTATCTCTATGTTGGACTTTAACATAATGGAGAGCCATTTGTAGCCTTATAATGAAATATATTCAAAAGCAAAAATTTAAGTACTTTTTAGACTTTTCATAAAATCCAGATCAACAACATGAAATCTCACATAATATTTTAAGAGAAAATACAAATGATTTGAATCAATATTGTATGCGTTACTTTTAAAACAACTTTTACAAAATATTTCCAAAGATGCTAACTGCTTTCCATAATCGATAGGTCCAACTTTGAGTTGAGTTTGACTTGGGATCAAACACCGCAGGGATTTCAAATACGCGTATAGAGTGGGCTCAAACCCTGTAACCGATAATTGCATCGTGGTCTGATTGCTGGCCGATTTACATAAATGGAAGATAAAATCTGGACGCCAATCAATGGAAAATAGCTTATAATTTTAGTTTTGGACTATCAAATACTAAAAAAACAAAGAAAGAAAAGACGGACTGGTTAAATTTGGGCCTTTATTGAATAATTTTCACTTTGATATGCTACTTTCTCAAGAAACATATATCTGAACGATTCAATTTTCCACTTTTATGTAGGTCAAAAATTACAAAACGGGTATGCATAATGAAGTTGTAAACTGCTTTTTTAAAAATCAAATGTACTGAATTTATATTAAATACATTTCAGGGTACTGTGAAAGTACATGTCGGTTAGAAAATGTAAAAATGTTGTTGATTGTATGTACACAAAATGGCCCATGATGTGGTTACTACTTATATTAATTTTATATTTGAAGGTGGGGTCGATCCGTCATCTTTCATGGGTCAACAGGCGCAGGAATCCAAAGGCAGAGGCATAATGGGTACTGTACTTCCTGTTTATGCCGTGGGTATCTTCATCTACTTCGGCTATGTGATATATAAGGTAAGGTTATACTATGTACGTACATGTATATCAGAAAATTGTTCAATTGTCAATTCCAACTGACTTCCTAAAGGCTTGTTCAGATAGATGCGGCAAACCGGCTGTTATTTTGTATGATGAGGTAAAATTATGATATGCTTCACATTTCTGTATCTTGGGCATTCTTGGCCTTCAATTTTATGACCAATAGACCTTATGTAATGCATTACCTTTCCCTCGCCCAAAGACTCTCCGAGAGACTAGGGGTATTTATTGATAGGATTCCGGGTTCGCCGTGTGTAGACTAGTGCACCCATTAATGGTATTTCCACCAAGTCTGGTGTCAGCTAACTATGGCCTTCCGCACATGGAAACTGAGGAACTATCTACTTTCCAAAAGCTTGTCTACTACTAGTAAAGTTTACAGTTATCAGAAGCCTAAATTACAACTTAATTTTGTTAATCAATCCTTGTTTCCCACAAGTTGGTTTTCCAGTGTGACACTCCATTGACACCCTCTACCCAGATGAAATCACTCAACAAGAACGGTCAACCCTCCAGAGACAACAATTTTCTTAGACTTCAGTTGATTGTGTTTCACTGTGTTGTTTATTTTCCTGATTTCATAGAGACCAATCTAGAATCATCGCCAATGTCTTCTGTATTAATTGTTGATGTTTCATAAATCTTCACCCTTAGGTTTTCCTGCGTGACAAACCCTCCACACCCTCCACCAGACCGACCTGGGGCTTCCCAGATGACGTCACTCAACAAGAACGGCTAACCCTTCAGAGACAACAACTTTCTTAGACCTCAGTTGATTGTCCTCAAACTTTCACTGTGTTGACAAATCTAGATTCATTGTGAATTTCTTCTTTAATAATAGTTGATCTTTCATAAATCTTCCCCATTAGGTTTTCCTGCGTGACAAACCGTTGACACCCTCCACCAGACCGACCTGGGGCTTCCCAGATGACGTCACTCAACAAGAACGGCTAACCCTTCAGAGACAACAACTTTCTTAGACCTCAGTTGATTGTCCTCAAACTTTCACTGACGTCAGTTGATTGTCTTTCATTGTGTTGTTTCTCCTGATTTTTCTTCTTTAATAATAGTTGATCTTTCATAAATCTTCCCCATCAGGTTTTCCTGCGTGACAAACCCTCGACGCCCTCCACCAGACCGACCTGGGGCTTCCCAGACGACGTGGCCCAGCAAGAAGGACCAACCCTCCAGAGACAACAGCAAGAGAGTCTGCAGCGGAAGCTAGCAGCAGAACTCAAAGCAGCTAACTATCCTGAACTGAAGAAGAGTGACAAGAGAGCGGCTGAGGTCGCCGCTACTGTCGCTGCTGCTACTGTTGCTGCCACGGGGGAAATCTCGCACTCAGCACCGGCAGGTGAGTAGCAGGGGGAAGGGCAGTTGAGTCCAGGGGTGTGTTTCACAAAGATCCTAAGTTGAACTTACCTATAAGTTGGACTTAACATTTATGGAAAGCCATTAGCATCCTTGAATTTTTTTTGTAAAATTTATTTTAAAAGGTATAACATGTTGATTTAAATCATTCATATTTTCTATTATCATCAGAGATTTCATGTTCTTGATGTGGGATTTATGAAAAGTCCAAAATACTTCAAATTTTCCTTTTGAATATATTTCATTTCAAGGCTACAAATGGCTCTCCATAATTGTTTATTCCAATTGAGAGTTAAGTTCGACTTAGGATCTTTGTGAAACACCCCCAGTTTTATTTTGTTTCCACTGCACCATACAGAATATAAAGGGACCATCATTAAAAGCCTATTGAGGCTTGAGGCTTGACAGGTTGGTGGGCCCAATAATTGTAAAGCAATAACAGAAATGTTTGGCAGAAAAGAAAAAGTAAGGTAAAACAAAGGTGTTTGGGTATTTACTGTAATTGATGTAATTGAATTGAATATTGGAATCGAATGAGATTGAACAAAATTGAAAGAAATTTAATTGAATGCTTAAATCTAATGAGATTGAAAGAAATTGAGCATAATTGAATGTATCTGTATTTATTTGTTGCAGGATCGACTGAAGAAGTTGATATGTTGAAGAAGCGTTTAGAGGAGACAGAGAAGACGATGCAGCGTATGATGGACATGATGAACTCTATGGGTGTGGCTATGAGCCAGGTCTCTCATCATCTGTGTGAGTATTATCAGTGAATTGCTGATTGGTGTACAACATGATTAGTCTATCCCCATATGGTCTGCAGCCATTATTATTATTTCTTTTTTAATGATTGTTAGACCATATGGATAGTAGATGAAATGGGCACCAGACAAACTGGAAATAAGAATAAATGTGCATAGTAGACCATGTGGAAAATAGACAAACTGGTTGTAGACCAAAACGTCAATAAAACTGTATCAAATGGACAGATATTCCAGAGACAAATACATAAATGAATATGAAGAAATGATATGCGGACAAATTATTTTGAATGTCTCTATACCTTACCAGTATTAAAGTGATAGAAAATAGTTTTAATGTATTTATATTATATTTGAAAATCTGCAGCAAACGATAAGTCTGGATCACCGACCCTGCTTCCGGGCTTCAGTGAACCCAAGGAGGTCGATGACCACGACGTAGAGGACGATGACCTGCTTGACATCGACGTTGACAACCTGAGCGACGAGGAAGACCTCATCATCGGCGACAGCATGGATCCCTGTGGGAGCTCCGATGAGGAAAACGATGTCAGCACGACAAAGGATGATATGGATGATGACATCGAGAGAAGGCGGCCAAACAAGATGAACATTGTGGACGTGGAGGCCGACGATTACCATGATGATGATGACGTCGATGATGACGGGGATGTCGATAGCGATGATGAGTCAGAGGTCGAGAACATCGGAGTAGAAGACGTTCTGACGTCTGACACTGTTAGACGAAGGAATGTTAAAGGAGGCGACGCTGCTGCAGATGGATCGCGAATCGAAGGATGATATGTCTTTTTGTATTGAATCTTAACCAACAAATGATGCCATGTTAAATTATTTTTATTGTACATAGTACATGTATGTACAATATTTAATGTGTATATACCATGGGTTTGTATGGGGATTTCATCTCTAGTTTTGGAAATGATTTTTAAACATATAAATTAGGTATTGAAGAATATTGACAAATCTGCAATGATGATGGGCGGTATTTGAACCCTGGCCTGAATTTCTCCCGGGGGAGACACAGGCCAATAAGTAATTGCCAAAATAAATATTGTTATTTCAAACTTTAGATGTTATTCCATTTTCGCTTTGAAAGTAGAGAGCACAGTTCAATCTCATCAAGCGCAAACAAATCAGAGTTCAGATTCGTATAAGCGGGTGCTGGCTCTTGAAAGTTTCTAGTAAAACCACTCTACTGGATTTTGCAAGACCTTATTCACTCCTTTTGAAAGATCTTGTTCACTCCTTTTGAAAGATCTTGTTCACTCCTTTTGCAAGACCATATTCGCTCCTTTTGCAAGACCTTATTCGCTCCTTTTGCAAGACCTTTTTCACTCCTTTTTCAAGACCTTATTCACTCATTTTGCAAGACCTTATTCACCCATTTTGCAAGACCTTAATCACTCATTGTGCACCTAGTGTAATGAACTTGCAGATGATTGCATCTATAGCAACTCATTTGATTGTTCTGGGCCCTGTTTCATAAACCTTTTTAGCAATAACAAGTTACAATACCTGTTATAAGCTATTGAAATCATGCCATTTGATTGGCTGAGAGCAAATTTGTTGTAGAATTTTAGCATATGTTATTGTTAACAAGTTTGATGAAAACAGGGCCCTGGTGCTTGATAAGATATCCCACCGCTGCCACCATGCAATCAAGGAGAGGAACATCAGCTTAACCACTTGACTGCTATTGGCTTCAAATGCATTCATGCCCTCTGTGCTGTACAAAAACCTGACAAAAACTGTACACAAAAAAGCCGGATTCTTTTTGGAAGAGCGCCATCTACTGTTCAAGACCTGTATAACATCATTGCAGTGCTAATTACACAGTAGGGCTAGGCATTATGCAGTGCTACGGTCTTGAAAGTGCAATGCCCTAAGCATGTACATGTACGTGGGTAGCAGTCAAGTGGTTAAAGGCTCGTTCAGATATGATGCAGAAAATCACCCCGTTATTTAAAATGATGCATAAACTGTAAGCGCTTCACAATTTTGTATCTTATAACACAGACCACAGCTAAATGTGCAAGTCCTTTGTTGTGCATAGTTGCTATTCATTTACACGTAAACAACAACACGCTGCTGATTTTCTTTGTTTGCGGTTGACTTACACCATATCTGAACAAGTCTTAAGTAAACTTGAACTAGTAAATTAGGCTATTTGTGTGCATCTGTGCTCTGTTACGTGGCTGAGGTAAATGTAATAATAGTGGAGTGCCAGGAGTGTCAAGTCTGACAGACATGAGTCACTACTATACAAATCCCCACTATTATTATCATTATTACTTACTCCTTCCTTTCTTTGGGTGGCACATCTTGTCCAAGATACCTGTAGACCGCAAACACAGTCATGATAACATGAAACTTTTTTTTCTCATCTTTTTTCTTGTACTAGAAGCAGATACAGCTACATGGTTTTCCATTGAAGATATTTTATGCCAAATGTAGAAATGAAAGTATACAAACTTATGATTTTAACAGTAACGGTTTGTTTTGATGATTATTCATTTACCCAATGGCACAGTAGATGTTGAATTTGTTTTCCTTAGTAAGAATCGTTGCACAAGTACTTTCAATATCAATAATCTTCCTGTTAATATATTAATCATTAATGTTCATTTATTGATTTGTAATATATCATGTTAGATTTAAATGTTCATACATGTGTATTATAGATATTCATTCTTATTGTAAATAGATTGTGTTATTTATGAATATTTAGTGATTGTGGTTTTTTTACTGGTGTGTTTGTGGAAATTGCCAAGTTTTTCTCCCTTGTATGTTGTTGTTTTAGAGTAACATAGGTTTTACACTTTTTCTTCTTCAATTTGTGCTAGTTAGCTTTCAAGCTCCTAAACTGCTTCTTGGTGATTTCATTTCCCGAGGTATATATGGGCAATAACATGAGCATAATAATCAAATAGTACAGTTTCCCCCCTTTCTTTTGCCAGACATAATCCATCACATGAAAGCTGCACAGGTACATTCTTTTTAAATTTAATTGTTGATATATTATAAATTATCTCTTTTTATAGTTAGAGGAGTCACTAATCAATCCATGTTTTTATTTATTTATAATATAAAATCTGTTCCTTTAATTGTGTATGTTTTACGAACTCCCTTTTTAGGCGACTGGTAATGAAATACAAAATAGTGCTCTAAAAGCATAGACATTAATTTGTAATACATGTATTTATTACCCAGAACCCAAATGATGCCGTTTATGATAATCATTAATATGGCGTAGATATACATTGTAGTTCCTTATCGTATTCATTCCTTATTGTAATTCTGCAAATGTGTTTATTTAGAGTGTTCATGTATTTAAAGAAACACATAGGCTGATAAGATTTCAGACAACCCTTTTACCATTTTGTAAATGAAATACTGTTTTAGTGAAAGCTTACAAACTGAAACTTATTCTGCCCTCTTGTATTCTGATGTACACAAACAAGGATTCTTTTTGGCATACCTGCAATACTCGTGTCAAATATCCTATTTTGTGCAAGTGTCATTTTAAGATAATTACATGTATGTGTGCAATATTCATAAAGTAAGTGTTAGAGGCTGTATACTTATAGCTTTAATAGAGTAGTATCAGTCATTTCTGGACAGTTTTTATTTGTAGGGCTAAAACACTAAATGTTCAAGATTACAAATAAATGTCATTTGCCAAAGCACAATATGTGGATTGATTGTAGTGACAGGGTTAAATGCCTCTCATATGTACCTGTATCCACAAAATGTTTCTTTTCAAGAAATCAGTACTACCCTGCTCACTACAGTGCTGTTGTATTCATGTACTATATACCTAGGAGATTAGTCCAAACTTGATAACATCATTTTATAGCTGTTGAATTTATTTACTGCATGAACTCATAGCCGGAAGAATTACTGCATTTGTCCAAAACCTGACAAAGAAATGTTAATTTATGGCTGTCAAATGAAATTGTCCAACTTATTTAACTTCCTATTCCAATGGCTTACTATTCTGGTTAAGTATGTTCACTCTATATTCCTGTTTATCCTTTTAAAGATACACACAGATAATAAGCAAATAACTACCGTTGGTGAAGGTGACGGGACAAACTATCACTTCCGAGGTGATCTGGATGTAGCTATCTTTCCGAAGCGAAGCTGAGGAAAGATAGCGTATACATTCTGATTGACGAGGAAGTAATAGTTTGCCATCGCCTGAAACCAAAAGGTGATTATTTGCTTTATATTCCACATCTAAAACAATTTAACTACAAAAAGAAAAGGACGTGTATGCATCTACATAAAAAACACCAGGCCCAAATTCACACCAAAAAGTTAAAAGTTTAACCCAACCCCTTGAGGGTACGGTGCGCGCATGATTGTGTTTGCTTTAATTGCGCATATTGGTAATGCGTGCTGAATTACGCCTGTTTTAGTGCGCTTTTGGATAATCTTCAGTGAAAGTGCATTGCCCTTTGTAGATAGTACCTCTATCTTCAGTGAAAGTGCGTTGCACTGTGTAGATAGTAGTACTATCTACACAGTGTAACAAACTTTTTGCTTCTCCCATCAATAATGGGCGAACTATCTTTCATGACGTGATTTACTTTTGACCAATCGTAGAGCAAGATTCTTAGTATGTGGAATATAATAAGCAAATAACCACCGTTTTTGAAGTTGATGAGACAAAAAACTATCACTTCCGAGGCGATCTGGATTTAGCTATATTTCCGAAGCGAAGCTGAGGAAAGATAGCGTATACCTTGAGATCGCCGAGGAAGTGATAGTTTGCCATCGCCTGAAACCAAAAGATGATATTTTGCTTTATATTCCACATCGGAAACATTTCACTTCTAGCAAACGGTGTACGATACGTACAGAGCATGCAGGATGGTGGTGTGACCATAGTTCGCGTACTAACACTAAAAGCGCTTAAAGAGGAGAGCAATACGCAGCGTATACAGCATATACAATTAAAGTGCGTTGCACTGTGTAGATAGTACTACTATCTACCGAGTGCAACGCACTTTCATTGAAGATAGTAGTACTATCTACACAGTGTAACAAACTTCTTTTCTCCAATCAGTGATGGGCGAACTATCTTTCATCACATGATTTACTTTTGACCAATCGTAGAGCAAGATTCTTAGTACCGGTATGTGGAATATAATTCATTTTATTGTTTGGTTTAGAATGTAAATGTTGGTGATGGAGTTTTCCCCCTTTAATTTTACTCCCACACATATTCTCAGTTGGGTGTATTTTTTATCAAAACGATATAAACCAATTTTAGGGGTCTTTTAGTTAATGTTGTTATTTATACACATTTGCTGTTCTATTTATTATGTGTTTTAACTTTGTCATTAATATTTGTGCTTTCTTGTTGGACATTATTCACAATTATAGCAATATTATGTGTAAGTAGCATTCTGTATAGTATTATTTGAGCTTTACATAAAAGTGGAATTGTGAAATGAACAAAGAATCTAAATGCATTGCTGTGTGCTTTATTTCATTGTATTGTTTCAAATATATAGATTAACAAAAAGTTGCGGTTGATCTGAATGAATCGCAATTGTTTTATCAGATCGAAACAAAATTAAAAGAAGACAAAGTGGGGGGGGGGGGCAGGGAGAGTATGAGAGCAGAGAGGAATAGGACAAGGTAGGGATGGGGCAGAGATGGAGAGGGGGGAGGAGAGAGAGAGATAGAAGGGGGGGGGGGGGGAGAGAAATGGAGTGTTTACATGTAGGGAAGTGCAATCCAATTGAAATAAAGAGTGAATAATTGTATTTGTGGGCGTTTGAAGGGTAAGGTGTCTTCCTCTGCTCTCTCTTCTATGAACTTTTGTGTAGAGATGTCATTGCTGAACTTTGGATCAAATTTTTGTTATATTTGCCACTCTGACTCAGCCCAGGTGATTTTGAAATTTTGAAATTTTATTTAAAGGGAAGTCCACCCTGATATCAAATTGGGTTTAATAGAAGCAGACAAATGAGAGAAACAGGTTGGTAAAAGTTTGAGCAAAAACCGATTAAAAGTAAGAAAGTTATGATTTAAGAAGGTGCAATCAATCAAACACAAATTGGCAACTCCGTGATGTATCTTGCGAGCTCCCCTCCCATCTGCACTGTACTAAAACCTTCAACAATATATATAAGAAACTAAAGAAAATTTTCAATCGTACTTTCATCCTCAATATAATCATTGCACATGTTTTTAGATGATCCCTGTATGAAATGAGTCTATTCTGTCATCAATAACTAAGAAAATGGAAATGAATGCAATTTTCTGTACAGATTAAATTGGAGAGGAGCTCACAAGATACGTCACAGTGTCGCCAATTTTTGTTAGATTTATTGCTTTTATTGAAACCAAGATCATATCAGGTTGGACATCCCCTTTAACCCTTGTAAAATATATACCATGGTAACCAATATTTTGCCACAGTACATATGCCATGGTACTACCATAGTAGTTATTATCAATGGTACACTAAATATATAGAGCCATGGTAGTACTGTACCATAGTAATAATTTTGTAAGGGAATCGATACTTTCAAGTTTTAAGCCACTTGTAAACACTTCAAGTGTTTTCTACAATCACCAAGAACACTCAATTAAGAATCTTACACAAACACAAAGTGACACTCTTCTTTTTTCACAAATATTTGCACAAATATTTATTCACAGGAATTTCATGGAGATACAATGTATATAGATAAGAACGGGCACAAAGTACTAATATAGAATCGGGTTCACAATATATGATATACGGTATATCAAACAGAGGCCATATACAAAACTCGCACTACAGATATAAATAATCATAATCACGGTTTCTTGAAAAATGTCAAACAATAAGTACATGCTTCATCACACAGGATCTGTCGTAACTCAAAATAGATGAGACAGATTTTTCTTTTTTCACACTGAATAATGCATAAAATACACACATTATATATGAGGAATGGTAAAAGATTACATAGGGCAGTCAGATTTGAATATACAGTGAAGTGTTTGCATGGATGAGGTTATGATAACAAGTGACTGAAGAAGGTCATCCAATTGGTGATGCAACTTGACAATTAATTCTTTCTTCACAATCAGAAGAAAAATTCATTTCCTCTTGCGTTCAAGCACTTTCTACTTTACTACATAAAAGGGGCTGTCTTGACAATTAGACAGCCTTGTTTTTTTTATGGCACATTTTATTCCATTTGAAATTATTGAATCTGCTCTGTTTTTCTGTCCATCAGATTGTACAGGAATAACCAGTATGTGAATATGCCTATACTGGAATTGAATAAGTTTAAACATTTTTGGTTTGTGTTTGTGGTTCATTAAAATTACAAAGTAGTAGTCTAGGTACTAATTGCATAAATTTTACAATGTCAAAATGGTCATAAAATTTAAAAAGTTGAATTGAATACCGGGTAAATAAAAATTACACTTTCATATAAGTAACTTGAGACAAGCACAGGAGGTAAAAGGTCACCGTAACAACTTATTATTATATTGATTGTGAAGAAAGAACTGATTTTCCACCTTTGAAAGTGATCCCTGCTCAACCAGTCAGACAACGATAACATTATTTAAATTCTGTTAATCAAACAAACTAGATCCCACATGGCTCAGCTCATCCGACATCACATGGCAGACTGAATCAATGAATAGAATAGTTTGCTCACAAACATTATCACTGAGGTCTGTCATAAGTAAATCACTCAACAGACAATCCCAACGAGTCTATAACATCGTTCAGGGAGACTCATTACCATAAATGATTGATGTGCGACCAGAGACCCATTTCACACAGACTTTTTTCAATGACGAATGTCAAAAATCAGTGACTAATCTGTAGATAACCAATCAGAAGCGAGGATTTCAGTAGCTTATAACAAAAACTGTCATTTTTCACTGATGAAAAGTTTTTTGAAACATGCCCCTATACCCTTGTACAACGTCCATTTTCAACTTGCACACATTAGACACTTACCCCCCTGTAGAAAGCAGGATGGGAAATACTTCTTGTCATCGTTATCATTACTTTTATCATCCATGTCTGACCAGCCTTTCACTGAGGTTACACACACAGTTGCATGTCGTTAATATTGCATAAACAGAATGTTGCGATATATTCAGACAATAATAGTCATTTTTGGTATATCAACACTCAACATATATGAGTAAGATAATATGGTCTATGATTTTCTTTTAGCGCAAACAAGACATGACTACATTAAAACAAAGAATATTCTCAAAACATCTGCCTAATTCCAAAAACGTAATGTGAGTTTTGTTATGTTATATTGATATTATATTAGGGTGTAACTTCCAAGTATCTGTATATTTATAACTTATTATTAACAGATAGCAGTATAGACTAAGTCCTTAATGACATGCACCTACACAGCGCAAACTCTATGGCAGTTACGAATTTCAAATTTTGATAGCATTTCATAAAATCAGTCTAATTCTTTAAACAAATAAAAGGCCCTTTGCAAAAATACAGGAACAACTCCAGAAAGGGATAGATTGAGAGACGGGAAGAGAGAGAGGGGGGGGGGGGGGGGGGGGGGGGGAGGGAGGGGGGGGGGGGGGGGAGAAAGAGAGGGAGAGAGTGAGAGAGAGAGAGATGAAGAAGACAAATGGAAAATGAATACCAACAAAAAAAACGAAGGGGGAAAAAATCTATCTTAGCCAATAAAACAATATTTAAAAATGAATTATTGAAGGGCCAAATTTGATAATACTTTGAATAAACTGATGCCTCTGTATTGTGTAATGCTTGAATGTATAATGCATACATGATGACTACATACAGAAGAAAGTTGTAGTCAGTACCGACTACAACATATCAACATTGATTACATACAAGGATGGTCATGATACAGTTTTTCATCATTTCTTTTGATACCTAACATTTTGTTATCAATACACTCTAATTGAACCAGGATACACAACTATGGTATGGTTGGGGACATTTATAATATAATATATTCATATCTATTTTAATTGCACACATACTTATTACAAATTAGACTTCCATATATTAATCCATTTCATTATATCTATATATTAAATTGAAATCAATGCAACACAAAAACAAAAACAAATGAAGACCTAACAAATTGAGAGCGAAAGAAAGAGAGAAAGAGTGAAAGAGAAAGAGAGAGAAGTAAAACCTCACATACAATATGTGATCGTTAATCGGGTGATCATTACAGAAACCAATATCTGGGATCTAACGTTGGAATATATATTTTCTTTTCTTTTTTAAAACCTGATAATTAATCCATTCAATATGATATATATTTTTCTTATTACACACAGCTCACTACATCCCCATAACACCTACATAAAAACAAAACAGCAATATTGACCAAGGGTAACACAATTACTATGGCCATGCTTATTCAACTAGTAAGAAAAACTAGGAATCAATAACATATTATTAACCCAAAAGAAGAAAAAAGGGCAGATGTCTTGACAAAATGCCTTTCCATTCTTCATCATGACACAGTTACAAAACATCAGTAATTTGATAACAATTAGATTGTATAGACATTCAAATTGATACACACTGTCTGACTGATACAACATCTTCAATTCTGTATAAGAGAGAAATAATTTTTAAGTAGAGAAGTACATTTATTTCACTGAACATCAACAACAATATTGCGAAGTGGTATGCTGAAAAAAAATTGTATCTTATTTTAGTGAAGGGACTCGATTATAATATATATATATATATTTATCTATGTCCCATTGTTTGGTGGCTGTTAGGGTGACAATGAAATGGACCTTGAAATACAGGTTCTCCATAACTTCCTGCCTTCAGCTGTTGTTAGCTGCTCAAATGATGTTCCTGTCAAATGCCTGATGTTATCAGTTCATATCCTGGCTGGTCTGCCCCTCTGTTTCTCCTATCAGTTCACGCTTCCAAGATGTTTGTCAACCTATTCTACTATTTACTAACATGCCCAAACCACTGTAACTCTCTTCTTTTCACAATAATGATGAGGGGATCATGTTCCATTATATAGCTCTCCATTCTCTATCTTACAGTAGAGGATATGTAGTTGTCAAAACAAGATGAAATTGTGCTTACGGTATTATGACTAGTATTTTGACAGAATTTTTTACGAAATACAAAGTATCACTGTATATCTTAGCGTTCACGCACTAGTGATCCAACAACTCATCATGATTAATATTTTTAATGACATGAATTATACAAAACAAACCAGGGAAAAAAATACTATTTTGGGGGCTGCTTTTCAAGCTTGCTTGCATGAAAATAACACTCTTTAATTTGTTTTGCATTGAACTCTATTCAAATTTTGTAGGCTCTTTTGGGCATTCCGGGGGCTAATTCGCCCGAGCCCCCGTGTATTTTTTTCACTGAAACTTTCCCTAAAATAAGAGATAAAATCATTTCAAGCATACCACCTCAGACTTACACTTACAAAACACAATTTAACCTGATTTTTTGAAACTGTTATAGAATGTATAATAAGTAATACTTAATATCAAAAGGAATACCACTTTCCATACTCACAACAAAAATAAATCACCATTTCTACTTATACATCTGTTTTGGATCAACATTGAAATAATGATACATTCATTAATGTACATATACATTGTCTGTTCAGACCCAGAAGGGGCTTAACTCTGTTTCTGAAGGATACAAGTTAAAGCCCTTCTAGCACCAAACAGACAACATATTTTATTGCTAGCAATGTCATTGTTACACTCACAGCTAAGGAACGACTCCTCAAACATTCCACCGATTTAAAAATACAATGCTCCGTATTTTTTTGAATTTCCTTCCCCATTTTGCACATTTTATTATAAAAAACGATGATATACAAAATGGACGAAGCAAGTGGTCTGGAGTATACATTGTACATAGAATGGCATTGGACGTATACTTCTAAAGCTACATGTATTTCACGCAAGGAAAAACTGCATAATATGGTTCACTTTTTGCATAACAATAAAACAACCTCAATAATATAATTTCATGTTTACTGTATGTTTATCACATGAAAATACAGTTAATATCGAATTTCAACTTTTTCAGATTACATTCACAATCACATCAATTGAGTCTGATACAAAATAAAACCAGGAAAAAATATGATTAAACATAACTATGTATAACAATATCACAATGCTTTAAGAACTCTAAAATCTGAGAGAAAAACAAATACGTACTGACAAATGAGCTAATAATACAGGTGTAGATGATCTTTCACACCTTTGTCACTTATAATTTAGCCCTGTGGCAGGATAAGAGTTAACTCATAGCCTGCCATAAGGCTGCATGCACGCTATCGTTATAGTGCTTTATACATGCAAGCAAACCATTGCTATGGTGCCATGTAAACAGAAGTGGAACTGGGTCTGTCTTTGAACAAGAGGTAGTCAAATGGCCCTTGAGTTGTTTTAAAGCGATACTGAACTGAAGTTCTTGCCCTAGCGTACTGTTTATTGCACAGCGCCATCTCTTGGTCAACTTGCCAACAGTGCATAACCAAATACCCAATCTCTGCTTCACGAACAAAGGATTTGATGCGAAAACCAACAACGCAGCGATTAATGGGACCTTACTGCTACAACTGACCTGAGATGGTGCTAGAGGGGATTTACGCTAGTACAGTGTGGCTTTAATATTTAGATCACAAGTTGTAATGTGCTTGAAAGGTATGTTTTTGGTCACAATTAAACCTGCCCCCTCCCATCCTAAACAAAAAAGGTATGGGGGGGGGGGGGTGGCTTGTATTCATTGTTTCTTGTTACTGCTGATTTGCTTGTAGATTGCAAAGAGTGTACCATCGATAGACCATGTAGAAATGATCTTCTCATGAAGACAAGCTTTGCTAAGAAGAAGAGCGTTCCTAGCCTTCAATACTTAGAGGACCCACATAAAATTGAATTTAATTGAATCAATAATTGGCAAGATAGCACAAGCAAATACTTATTAAATGCTGATGAAAATAATGATTCATATCATGTAGTTGCAGCTCAAGAGAATAAATCATATAGTCAGAGCACCGTCATCATTTATTTAATGCTGATGAAAACAATATGCAGCAAATGAATAAAATAATGCAGATGAGGCAAACTAAAACCAATTCCTATTTCTAACCCCTTTGTAATATTCTTCCTGCTCTAGTCCTTTTTAGCATGTGTTTGAACATGAACAAATGGGAATAGACCAATTAGTGCTTTTCATGATCCCGCCACTATCATTCATTATGTATATGTTATCGATTTGTAAATTGTTTTTAAAGTGGAAATAAAATTGAATTGAATTGAATCTGAACAAATCTAAGGGATATTAACAACATGGCAGTTTCCCTTCACAATCATTACCGGTAAGTAGCTTTGTTTGTTGGTCAATAACCTTAAAAGGATGCACAAAAGATAAACATCACACATTAATACAAATTTTGAAAGACCCTGATTCATTAAAGGCTTTTGTCGTGATCCTCTGAATAAAACTTCTACCCTGCAGCCCCATGTACATGCAACTTTCTATCTATCTTTTCCTTCTTTTAATGTACGGTATTTCAGTGTTAAAATATATAAGAGAATTTTGTCAATAAGTGAAAACGTGTTTTAAGAAAAGGGCATGTTACTGTAAGTACACTGTACACGGACGGTAATGTGTAAATTAAGTACACAGAACATTTAACTTGTTTTTTCTATGTCAAATCCACACTATACCTCTAAAGCCCTGAAGTACTTATCACAAAAAACTTTGTCATAAACCTGTAAATCTAAGGAACTATATTTACCTTGTAAACCCATCAAGTATTCTCTTTTCTTTTGTAAGAATGTTCACAAAAGAGTATGTCTGTGAAATATTCTTCTAAACGTTATATGATAAGTACTTTATTTTCTGTCAAATTCATGTGAAAACTCTGAATATCACATTTGACCCTGACACCTAAGGAACTGTTTTGAGCCAAACAATCAATCAATCATTTCTGATTTCATGTTAATTGTTAAAATTCACAAACATGGATGTCTGTTGCAGCAGTCTTACAAACAAAAAGGGTTAAATTTTTTCAGTCAAATACTTAAAAATGTTGTTGAGTTAACCATGTACTTTGGTGAGATGAAACAGTGTAACTACCCACATCGTAAATAATGAAAGAAAAGCTGGTTTCAACTAAACTAGAAGCACAATTAAGCAAAATAAATATAATACTCACTCATAGATCTAAACAATGGAAAGACATTCACAACGGGCCACAGACAACAGTTGAATAAATATATTTCTTTTCTCAGCAGAAAAAAAAATCTACACAAAATACACTACTCTCATACCAAAAATAAATACAAGTCATCTATCACAAAGTATATGCAGGGTATGAACATAGGGTCTTAATCTATTTATACATAATAAATACCATTGATATATTGAAATCTATTATTACACTGAGACTGTATACTAATACACATTACCTCACATGTTTGTCATTTGAAATATAATACCCTCTCTATTACCATTAAAAACATTACATGAAATAAAACATATGACCTTTGACCTCAGTTTATATAGTTGCCCTTTGGCTGATTATAATGCTTTCTCCGCCAAGATAACGAGATGGATACAGCCCCAGGTCACAGTGCACTTCACATGAAAACCCCCGGAAGCCCGGCTGTAATTTTATCTGAGTCGCTATCACATTTACAGGTGTTGTGGTCTAGTGGATAAGTCTCCAGACTGTGAACCAAAAGGTACAGGGTTCAAGCCCTGCCACAACATCAAAGTCCCCTGGCAAGACATTACGTGTAATCTAGACTTGCCTCTCGTGGGTACCTGGTAGGATCTATTCCTTGAATGCACTGAGCGCTAAGGTTTATGTGGTAATGTTAATTGTTATTGCACGCTACAAGAGTCCTATCTCGCACCCCGGGGCAACGTGTCTGACACGGCCGGTTGTAGCAACTGCTCCGAAGATCAAGATACATTAATCTTGGTCTAATGAGACACGACGAACGCTAAAGTTTCTTCACCAACATAACAGGATGGATACAGCCCCAGGTCACTGGCGCTAAAGTCGCGAATTAATAACCAAAGTCCTTTGCATAGGACGATTACATCACAATGTGGTAAGCATGATAATAGAAGGGAATATCATTATCATTATTACAAAAGAGGTTGAATCACAAAAAACGACAACATAAAGAAGACAAAGAAATGAATTACTAATAGTAATGGTGAGGTTTTAGACTTTGGCTAGATAAGTGCTTGGGACGAAACCCTGTTCTCCGTCTTTCTCGACCAACCACCACTCTGAGTTGCCTTCCGTGTCTTGGGCCGCGATGACCGTCACAACACCGCCCTCTGTCAGGCTCAGTTCATTGGGACTGCTCGCCGTAAAGCCCCACTCAGCATAGTAATACTGTCGTAAAAGATTACGGTATGTAATGTATGAATACACTGCATAATAAAACTGTCGTAAAAGATTACGATATGTTAGGTATGAATACACTGCATAATAATACAGTCGTAAAAGATTACGATATGCAATGTACGAATACACTGCATAATATTAATACAGTCGTAAAAGATTACGATATGCAATGTATGAATACACTGCAAAATAATACTGTCGTAAAAGATTAGGATATGTAATGTATGAATACACTGCATAGTAATACTGTCGTAAAAGATTACGATATGTAATGTATGAATACACTGCATAATAATACTATCGTAAAAGATTGGGATATGTAATGTATGAATACACTGCATAATAATACTGTCGTAAAAGATTACGATATGTAATGTATGAATACACTGCATAATAATACTGTCGTAAAAGATTGGGATGTGTAATGTATGAATACACTGCATGGAAATGTCAAAGACATGTCATTATATTTAAGATCATAGGATCAGCTTGGCTACCACAAATCGGCAGCGCCTTATTTTGTTTAGTTGAGGGTTAATTTATTGGAACTGGTGAAAGTGAAGCCCTAATCTGCATACATGCAGTATCAAATACTAATTTTAGAGATTTCATTAACTTGCATTTAGTGTAATGCATTGTAACCCATGACAGACACAAATTCTTCAAAGTGCAATATGAACTAGATGGAACTTCGACTGCGCGCAGTCGAAAATGATGCCTCCGTCATAGAGCAAGTTTACAAACCAAAACAGAAGAAATTTTTCAAATTCAAGTTTCATTGTAATCCATTAACAGGTTCTCAGAATATCGTGATTACAAGCAATTTCTCATATACATATATGACCCTTTGATCTTTGACCTCATGACCCTAAAATCTACTCAGTTCATTGGCTCTGCAAGATGTCCTGAGTTAAATAGTAATCCATCTGTCAGTTCTAATGAGAATGCGTTCACAAGCTATTTTTGCATACATAATGAGCCCATGACATTTGACCTTTGACCTCATGACCCAAGAATCTACTCGGTTCATTGGCTCTGCAAGATACATACATGATCTAAGTTTGGCAGGAATCCATCAATCTGTTCTAATGATAATGCGATCACAAGCTATTTTTGCATACATAATGAGCCGCATGACCTGTGACCTTTGACCTCGTGACCCCAAAATCTAATCAGTTCATCGGCTTTGCAAGATACATACATGACCAAAGTTTGGCAGGAACCCATCAATCGGTTTTTGAGATAACGCGATCACGAGCTGTTTTTGCATACATAATGAGCCCTGTGACCTTTGACCTTTGACCTCGTGACCCCAAAATCTAATCAGTTCATCGGCTCTGCCAGATACATACATGACCAAAGTTTGGCAGGAATCCATCAATCGGTTCTTCAGATAACGCGATCACGAGAACGGGACGTACGGACGGACGTACGTACGTACGGACGTACGTACGGACGGACGGACAACCCGAAAACATAATGCCTCCGGCTACTTCGTAACGGAGGCATAAAAATTCCACTTCCACAAAGTTATGGAAGGACAAGTTTGAAAGACTGTACCAAATCATAACTGGGTCGTAGTGAGTAATGTTTCATTGCGAAGGGTATCATTAATACAGTCAAACTTGCTTTAGTGTCCTGTCTACAAAGACCACATTTTTTGGTTCCCTTGAAAATGATGTACTAAACGAAAGACCACCTGTCAACAAAGACCACTTGTTGTGGGGATTTGTGGGGAGTTATTCTATGTTCCATTATTTTGGCAGAAGTTTGTGGCTTACCTGGGGTGACCCGAGGTCGCTATACGGCCCTTTATTAGCCTCATCATCACTGGAGTAGATGTTGGTTGAGTGACTTTCGTTACATGCTGCCAAGATACCCATCGGTACAAACCCTTGGGATGCTGTCGAGGGAATACAAATCAAAGTATTTTAGAGGTTTGTTCACACATAATGTAGGAAGATGTTTGTTTAACATCTTTTTAAAGGTTACATGAATATCATGAGTGGTATACATGCAAAAAATAAAAATGGCTGCGTGTAATGGATGTCCTATGCATACTCGCTTCTCTGTTTGTTATTAGATACAGACTTAACAATTATGGAAAGCCATTAGCATCTTTGGGAATATTTTGTAAAAGTTTGTTAAAAGGCATAACATGTTGATTAAAATCATTCAATCATATTTTCTATATCATGAGAGATTACATATTCTTGATGCAGAATTTATGAAAAGTCAAAGGCTTTTGAATATATTTCATTTTATTGGTACAAATGGCTCTCCATAAGTCCAACTTAGAGTTAAGAATCTTTGTGAAACACCTCCCTGGGAACCGTTTCACAAAGCCTTTTTTCAATGACAAGTGACAAAAATCAGCAACAAATTTGCTTATAACCAATCAGAAGCAAGGATTTCAGTAGCTTATGACAAAACCTGTCATTTGTCACTGATGACAAGTTTTGTGAAATGGTATTGTTGAAATGGTATTGTAATGGCATTGTATTGGTTTTGTAATGGTATTGTAATGGATTTGTAATGGTATTGCAATGGTATTGCAATGGTATTGCAATGGTATTGCAATGGTATTGTAATGGTATTGTAATGGTATTGTAATGGTATAGAAATGGTAATGTAATGGGATTGTGATGGTATTGTGATGGTATTGTAATGGTATTGTAATGGTGTTGTAATGGTGTTGTAATGGTGTTGTAATGGTATTGAAATGGTATTGTAATGGGATTGAAATGGTATTGTAATGGTATTGTAATGGTATTGTAATGGTATTGTAATGGTATTGTAATGGTACTGAAATGGTACTGAAATGGTACTGTAATGGTACTGTAATGGTATTGTAATGGTATTGTAATGGTATTGAAATGGTAATGTTGTAGCTTTCAGTCTTACCTCCACTGTCGACGTACCACCTGTCAGAGCTCCCGGTTGGATCCTGCTCTTTGATGATTCCCACAATGTTAGCCTTGTACACACTGATATCCATCGGCTGCTGAGCTATGAAGTTACTCTTCACTTGGTAAACTCGGCCCGTCGGGTAGCGTGTCATGACGCTCTGACGCTGCGCCTCGCTCTGAGCTTTTGATGATGGCTGTAGAAACAAAGAGAGACATTTTATCTTATTAAATCTTTCCGACCAGAGATAGGATTATTTATCTTTGGTATCTAAAGATGTGAAGTACATGGAGTTGTTCTGATGTTGTACCTTGTTATGATCTTTTGACAATGGTTGTACAATGGAGAGCAAAACTTAAATGATTGAAGTCTATAATTTTGTGTATATAAAATCCTAATCAAAAATGTTTTTGTAATTAAGTGTAACATGAAAAGAGAATAAGAGCTTTTCTGCTTTTGCCTTCCATTGGGCTTTTGATGATGGCTGTGCAATGAAGAGAGACGTTTTGAATTTGATAGTCACATTACTCAAATGTGTATCATTAAAATTTATCGAGTTGCTCTGTGCTTTTGTAGATAGTTGTAGATTGAAGAGAGATATTTTGAATAAAGACTAAAATCATCAACAGTTTTTGAAATGACAGTTTGTAGCAAAAGTACATCTAGTTGCTCTTAATTTGCATCTTGCTTTTAACTTTGAACTGGGGCTCGAGAATGATGAGAGACATTTAAAGTGATGCTTACAAAACATCAATAGTCTTTTTTGTACGTTGAAAACACTTTAAATGCATCAGGTGCCTGCACTTTTGACGATGGCTGCAGATTGGAGAGTGAAATTAGATGGCAACCCACATTTTTATCCTTTAGCTTTAACCCCCATGCCTAATAATCATAAGTCTCATCTTACCGGTTTACTCGCAGGGACTTTTGGCTCGGTGAACGGCTTCTTGGATTTCTTCTCTGTCTTGTCGACCTTCCGGTCAAAGTTTCTTGGTACGAAGGAGTAGATGAGCATTCCTTCCGATGCATCTTGATGGCTTGTCTCAAAGTCAGACATGATGTTTGTCATGTCGGTCGATTTAACGATAGAGAGCTGCCAATTTGAGGAAGATCAAATGAGGAAGAACAATTTTTATATAAATAATGGTACATGTACAATATTTTCAATTATGATTCATACACATACATTTTAAAGTACTTGTGCATGCATCAAAAGAACTCCAGCACCTGAAAGTTGGTGGATTTGATGATAGAGACGAAGATCAAATGAAAAAGGAAAAGTTTTTATACAAACATATTGTACCTGTAAATATACATGTTTATTGCAGCATAATAATTCTTACATGTTTACCTCAAAATCAGACATAATGTGTCATGTTGCACTTCTATACAAAAAGTGTTTATATTTGCTTTGGTTCATAACATTACAAACCAGAGCAAAAAAAATTGAGCTGCTACAGGCAATTTTTTTATTCAGATGGTCATATCTCAGCCAATTGGCTTTCGACATTTGGACATTATTTTTGATGCTCTTTCGGAGAATGAAAATTTTGTTGAGAAATTCTAAAAAATGGATTTTTATGATGTCACAACTTGGGTGCTCTATATCCTTTTTCCCCAAGTACGTCTTACCTCAATCAAGGGAAGAGGTGAAAATTAATTTGTGAGCGTTAAAATTGTATTATTCGAGTGTGGAAGAACATCAGTTAAAAAATTGTTACCTGAAAAGCATGGCTCCTCAAATGCCTTGATATTCTAAATATGGCATGTAACATCTAAAAAAACTCAGGACAGATTTTTATGACACTTGTTTGTGTAGTCCCATGTACATTTTTCTGTGTTCGTGTAGTCCCATCTTTCTGTGTACAGACCAGAACTCAACTTTATCATTACGGTAGGCCTTACCTCAATCAAGGGATAAAGCCTCTTGAGTGTTGATGTGATCTCTCTCAGCCTCAATGAAAGATATAACGCAGGATTTAAAGAGCGCTAACGACATGGAACAAGTAGTACAGTGGGGCTTTAAAGTAGGTCTTACCTCAATTAAGGGATAAAGCCTCTTGAGTGTTGAGTTGATGTGATCTCTCTCAGCCTCAATGAAAGATATAACGCAGGACTTAAAGAGCGCCAGCGACATGGAACATAGTCTAGGTAGCTCATCTTTGAGCTGAATGTTAAGAGCCTCATAGTTCTTCCTGGCAACCTCCTTCTCATCCTTAACCTGAGGAGTTAGGGCCAAAGAAAAATATACAAATTAATTGATTTGCTTTGATTTGATTTATAGATTTCTGTTTTGATATGAACATGAACAAGGACAAGCTACATTATAAAGTCAATAATTACTAAAATAATCTCATCTTTGACCTAAGGAGATAGAGCCAAAGACAAATATAAAAATCCGTTAATTTGATTTGTCTTGAATGATAGATTTCTGTTTCAATATGAAGATAAATTGTAAAAGGTAGATAACAATACAATAATCACATAAAATAATGTAATAAGATTTATAAAAGACAAAATAGAAATATTGTAACCGAAATATCATAATCATGTATAAGTAATACATGTACTTCTGTTATATTCATTGCATGTTGATGTTACTGTTTTATTAAGGAATTATGGAATTAAATAAATGCTGAATTGAATTGAAAAATTGGAATAATAACAGAATATTGTTGACCTAAGTTCATACAATGAAATAGAGGGGCATTCTAAAGAAGCAATGTTTGTATGACATCAGCCCCTTAAACTGAGTCGCATAATAAGAGAGAGTTTTCGGTCCAAAAAAAGTTATAACAATATAATCTAAAAAGGGAAAGTTACAAACAAATTTAGGGTATGCCTTAGTAAATTTATGATGAGAGAGAGAGAGAGAGAGAGATTTGGGGACAGGGTTAGTATGTAATGTCATCACAGCAGGTCCACACTAAACCATATATATTAGTTGAAAAGATAAAAGACACACTCAGAAAATCTATTTAGCTATTTTGTCGTTATCGACCGCATTTTAAACTTAATGTTACTACATGTACATGTATATGATGACTGTATAAAGCTGATACCTTAGATCTACTGGAGCTTGAATCAGGCAAAACATCACATAAAGTAATATTTTCACAATTTGTTACAGACGGGACAGACTTTGGGCAACTGGACATATATAATATGTATAATTAAATTTTCTCTAACAGGTTTTTAAGCCCATGCATATTGATATTTTGTTCGTGGACAGCTCTGACAGGCTCCATAAAAAGGAAATACATGTATGGGTTAAAATAAAAAATTCTAACTGAATCATAAACTATGAGAACATGTACAGTCCATAGCATGCTCTGAAAAATAAGTTGAGAACATTCATGTGTCTCATTCGACCACACACTATCATTACAGTTAACAAATAAGTTATTCATAACCCTTGTAAATGTTATGTTTTTGTGTTGTACGTCACTCTAGAAATGTTAAGTGGACTGGCTGAATTGGAGCCTTTGTTGAATACTTCAACATAAAAAAAGTGTTAATATGTCACATTCTCAAGAAACATGAATTGGGAATAATCAATTTTTCACAAACAAAAAAATTGGTAAGGGTATGAGTAATTTAGTTTTAACTTTGTCATTCATGGCATAAAAATATATATATCGTGGCATTAAACCACTGTGACAGTAGCATGTTTTCTGGACCAGATATTGGCACATGAACATGTGAAACAGATAAAATGTTTGTAAACAGAAAATGGGTACATGACACAGCGTACATGTGAATGCACTGGATGCAAATAATTAAATATCAAGCAAAATCTTCACAACAATGTTAGAAAGATAAATTAGCATCAACATGATAAACAGTATTAAAATGGATAGGAAATATATGATATATGGAGCTTGCAAATAAAGGCCTTGTTATTAGATGGTAGAACACTGCCTCTTGCACCGCTTTCGATAGGCAGAGGCATTCAGTTAGAAACTTAAAAACATGATTATAATGACATTCATTTTCTTTGAATTAGGAGCAGCAGGACTTTAAAAGCATTTAAATCAAACAAACACTCTCAAACAATGAAATCAGGGCAAATAAATGAATGAATCAGTGTAGGGACAATACAGAGGTACCGGTACATATATCAATCAATGATAAACAAGATCAATATGGAAAATTAAGTATCACAGATAATCTTCAATCATTTCATGTTCCATGCAAGTATCGGTAATCATTCATGACAACAACAAAATGATTTAGAGGGTGGTTTATCATTACCAATCACTGTGTAAACTTCAACTAAATTATATGATGTTCCTTTACTGCACAAATGAATTCATAAACTGGAATGGTTCAGAAACTTGGAATGTGAAGACAGTAGAAGAAGGTATCTTGAGGAAAACAGAAAGAGCCAAGAACACAAGTGAGCTCATGGAAAGGTGGGGTATGGAAGAAACTGTGGTGGAAGTGGTAAAGAGAAGTGGATTGAGGTGGATGGGTCATGTGTTGAAAAGGGAAGATCATGAACCTGTGGAAAGAATGAGTGATCTGAGGGGCATTTTACAAAACTTGTCATCAGTGACAAATGATTTTTTTTGTTATAAGCTACTGAAATCCTTGCCTCTGATTGGTTATCGGCAGATTTGTCACTGATTTTTGTTATTTGTCATTGAAAAAAGGCTTTGTGAAACGCCCCCCTGGAAGTGGATGGCGTAAGAAGAAAAGGGACACTGACAATTTCATGGAAATATATGGCGAAGAAAGAAAGCAGTGAGGTAGGCCTATAAAATGAGGAGGATGCTCAAGACAAGAAGAAGTTGAGGGAGGGAGTGTCATCATGGCGCGAAAGTCAGTAACCCTTTGTGAGAGGGAACATGCTAACTGTAATAGATGATGATGATGCTGATGATGATGATGATGAAGATGCCAACATGAAGAACTTTACTCACATCCTGGCACAACTAAGCCACCCCCCCCCCCCCCCCCCCCACCCCTCCCCCCACACACACACACTCTCCTACCAAACCAAAGATCAAGTGAGTGATTTTCTGATTCCATAAACAAGTACATGTATCATGCAGGGGGAATTTGCATGACAAATATACAAATTTAAATTAGGAATTTGTCAAATTTTTAAACTAATAATGTATTATTCAGGCACTTATTGCAAACACTTGTTGACAAGAATGTAAAGCATGCGCCATGTAGTGTATATCAGCACAAAGGATACAATATTCATTCGTTAAAAATAATATCACTCTTTTCAAGAACTTCTCAACAATGTTCCACTATATTTTCTTCTTCTTTAAAATAAAATATTGTCACTGACACAGACAAGACGAGGGGCAGGCAGATATAATTTTCATTCGTTAAAAATAATATCACTCTTTTCAAGAACATCTCAACTGAACTCAACAATCTTGCTCTGTATTTTCTTCTTCTTAACAAATAAATTGTGACTGACACAGACAGACGAGGGGCAGGCAGAAAATAATATCACTCTTTTCAAGAACATCTCAACTCCACCCCCTTCCACTATATTTTCTTCTTCTTTAAAAAAAAATTGTCACTGACACAGACAAGACACAAAGGATACAATATTCATTCGTTAAAAATAATATCACTCTTTTCAAGAACATCTCAACTCCACAATCTTGCTCTATGTTTTCTTTTTCTTAAAAAAAATATTGTCACTGACACAGACAAGACGGGGGGCAGGCAGATATAATTTTGGTGTCTCAATTCCCAAACTGTGGTGTATATCAACACAAAAGGGTACAATATTCATTCGTTAAAAATAATATCACTCTTTTCAAGAACATCTCAACTCCACAATCTTCTTTTATATTTTCTTCTTCTTTAAAAAAATATTGTGCTCACACAGACAAGACAGGGGGCAGGCAGATATAATTTTCATTCCTTAAAAATAACACCACTCTTTTCTAGAACATCTCAATTCCAGCCTTCCACTATATTTTCTTCTTCTTTAAAATAAATTATTGTGACTGACACAGAAAAACGAGGGGCAGGCAGAAAATAATATCATTCTTTTCAAGAACATCTCAACTCCACAATCTTTCTCTATGTTTTCTTCATCTTTAAACAAATATTGTGACTGACACAGACAAGACGGGGGGCAGGCAGATATAATTTTGGCGTCTCATTTCCCAAACCTCTCTTGGATGTCGTTCTTTGAGACGTCGGGGTGCCCCCACGGTGGTTGCCTCGTCATCGCTAGCACTGTCTGTGAGTCTCTTATGTTTGGACTACGGGCGGTTTCATGTGGAAGGAGATATAGCAAGAGGAATAGAATCATGAAAACAAAGCAGGATCTTTCTTCTATAAAGCCATAGCAATGATCTCAAGATCGATCTACCTAAATAAATCACTTTTCATCCTCAAATTGACACACATTCTTCCTGTTTCCCACTCCAACATACTGGTAGCTTCAAAAATACATAGAGATGTATATGAAATGAACCAATGTGGATGAAAATCATTGAATTTTAAAAAAAGCTGCCATTTTATACACAAATATTAATTATAAATTTCACACTGCATTGCAAATTTAGATACTGTTATGGTTACACACAATAAAATCATTCTTATGCATGAATGGTATAATGTGCAACATTGAAAATAGATTTAACATATTCTGTGCTTTGTTCTCTCTCAGCGCATGTGCATTAATACACAAATTGTGTAATTCCTTAAATTCTTGATTAAAAGATAACATTAAATAAACAGGACGGCCATTAAAAAGAAGATGGTGAACCTTGATGGGTTCAAATTCAAATTCATCACACATGAAACCAGACATACATCTGCAACCAGTTCGTGAATATCCAGTATACAATCTATAAATCAAGATTGCTTCACACATCACCAAATAAAACTCTGACCACTGACCTAAAACCCGGCCCTAACCCCAGCCTGAACACTAAACTTACCTTAAACCTAACCCTAAACATAACACAAAACTTAAACCTGTTGAAACTTCCATCGAATCCACCTCAATCTCAGCTTCTTCAAACATCTTTTTGTTGTTCTAATTATATTTTCTATCTACCGGTACATGCACTTTAATTGACCCTACTGCTAATACGATGTTCGCCAGTACATATGGCAACCTTTCTCTCACACTGGGTGTGAGGGGACATGCGCAGATACGATACTAGGGAAGGCGATAAGACAATATTTCTTCCCGATTCCATAGAGGATGTACAGCAGTGTCAAGTAATTCCTTACCGGTATTTTATTAAACTAATGTATTGTTCAGGTTTCATGAACTCCTCCAATGATTTTATAGATCTTTGTTGGCACCATAGTAATCTTTTACCTTTAATTTATTGGTTCTGAAACTATAAATTCTATCAGACTTTCCAGTTCCTGACCATTGTATCTGTATGGGAACTGGAAGTGCCTTTACCAAATATACCAAATTACTGTAGCTGCGGTAGCGACAATTGGACAACGAACATCTATGTTATGTTGAGTACGATCAAACATATAACCTGAAGCAAGGGGGGGGGGGGGGTGGGGAGACAGCAATTAAAGCACATTCACCGCTAACGAGTGCGACACAGTGTGGATCTTGGCCATGCAAATTAAAAAATGTTCTCCCTGACCTCATTGAAAACGTCAGAGCAACTTTCAAGTTCCATCAAAATAACACCTTATCTGCTTCAAATATTCTTTTCTTTATTTGCCATTTACATGTTCTTCTACCAACCACAAAATGAACACTAAACATACTACAAATACACCAGGATAGGTAGGAAGGGTTGGGGCAAGTGTGGGGTGGAGGGGGGAGGGGGAGACAGCAGTTAAACCACTTTGACCACCGGAGGAGTTGGCCATGCAAATTGAAAGTTGTGTTTCAAAACCTCTTTAAGTCTGTCAAACAACTTTGTACACCAATCTAAAATTGACTTTCATTGTCTCCAACATTTCTGTCTACAAAGTAATCTGTAATACGTGTACAAGTGAACTAGAAACAAGAAGGAACGAAACACAGTTGAATCACAATTCTAGATCAAAGTCATGCACATTACCTCTGAATAATTCTGAACAAATTAAAATACTTAATGAATGACCCTCATTCTTATTTTCTTAAAACATTTTTCCTACGATATGCACTTCTACCAACAAAACTATACATTACATTCCACCAAGTACAAATAAACCAGAAACAAAGGGGGTAAAGGTATTGGAGGGAAGGGAGAGTCGTGGAGGGGTGGGGACAACTGTTAGATCACATTGGTCATAAAGGGTGAGGACACAGCATTGATCTTGGCCATGCAAATTTAAAGTTGTGTTTCCCAACATCTGAAGTCTTCTGAACAACTTAAACTATATCATGAATGCCACTTATCTATTCGTTTCCATCAATATGTACATTTAACAACAACAATCTATGCTCTGACGAATAAAAGACAAACCCAAAGCATGGCAAGTGGGGTGGGGTGTGGGGAGGGAAAACAGTAAGAATACAACAGCCACAGTGGGTTGGGATGGTGTGGGGGTGTAAGGGGGGAGGGGGCAACAGTTAGATTACAACAACCATCGTGGATTGGGGCACAACATTGACTTTGGGCATGCAGATTGAAAGTTGTGTTTCCCGACCTCTTTAGAGACCTTCTCCTTGAGCCGCCGGGGGCTACCCACGGTCGTAGCCTCATCGTCGTCACTGTCAAGCTCTTTCTTCTTGTGCTTAGACTAAAAGGATGGATGTGATGCAGAAAGAAAGGGATGAGGAAAGATGTGAAAGATGAGATGAGAGACACATGTTAAAGAGATTACCGTATTTGCCGGCGTAAAGGCCGCACCGCCGTATAGGCCGCACCCCCAACTTTGACATTTCGTAGAGGAAAAAAAAAAAAAAAAAAAAAAACAAAAAAAGAAAGAGAAAAAAAAAACAGACCAAACAAAATGATCGTAATTTTCTTGTAGAACACTCTTTTTTTTGTTTACAAACTATACCAAATTCATCAATATTCTTATAAATCAACAAGAAGTTAACCTCAAAAATGATCATAATTTAGCAGATCTTCATCGACTTTTAAGCTAGTACTGTATCGTACGCAGATTTGGTATCCTACAATACCCCTTCCTCGATGTGCGGTGTAATCCGAAATAGCATTTTTCGACCTGCGCAGTTGCGTTGCGCGGCAGCTAGCTCCGTAAGTAACGGCCTGTCTCTTTGTTTACTTTTTGGCGATGCAATGGTACGGACTTAGATCTAGATCTATCGGCAGATTTTATTAGAAAAATAAGTTTTTTCGTCTTCATGTCAACTATGCAACATAAAATTGTCGGTAAGTTGTGTGGAGTTATTCTAGAATTGTCCTGTACCGTTGTCTAGTCATGCTACCGTTCCTATAGTCCCATACGTGCAAATGGACGTGATGTTTTGACCGCTGAATTTTGTTGTTGTTGCGTATACGCCGCACCCCGACTTTTTGATTTTTTCTCACCCGAAAATACTGCGGCCTTTACGCCGGAAAATACGGTAATGGAATGAAAAGAAGAATTCATCCGATGTCGAGTCTCCCTCAGAGCTGATTCACCATCACGTTCTATGAAAGAATGTATAATGTTTATTATATTCCACATACAAAGAATCTTGTGCTACAATTAATAAAAGAGTAAATCATGTGATGAAAGATAGTTCGTCCATCATTGATGGGAGAAGAAAAGTTTGTTGCACTGTTTAAATAGTAGTACTATCTACACAGCGCAAAGCACTTTTACTGAAGATAGTAGTACTATCTACACAGTGCAACACACTTTCATGTATACGTTGCTGTTACGTACGTACGTAAGTACTGCATCCACTGAAAAAGGGTGTTTAAAGTCTGTAGTCTATTCAAGCGCTCTGACTCCCAAGGTTTTGCACAAGGTGACAAAAGGAGGATTAAAACTCAGAACAAATTTTTGTGAAGGGATATTCTTAGGGATTGTCCAAAAACTTGGCTCACAAATTAAGCACATCCTGTTTTTTATCTCTTTTAGGAATCCATCCTCCACAAAAATGAATGATTCACTATTGACGATAACAATGCCTCCTGCAACATTTCACTTTTGTCTTCCCCCATATTCAGGTGCACTGCACATTCCATGATAACATAATTATGACAAATGGGGCATTACTGTAGAAGGGAATAAATAAGCTTTTTAATGATACCAACGTTAAACATAATATACCGGTAGTAAATATCAAGATATAGTAGATATCAATTCTTAAACTTGATTTGCAGAACTTTTGTAAAGAGTTCATATCGGGTCATACTCATTTATATTTTGTCTTTTATTTACTAGTGGAGAGTCCTTAAAGGGATCCGGTAACTTTGTCTCAGATTCTGAAATAAAATTCTGGATTTAGCTCATGATGCAATGATAATTATAAACCTTTAGGTTAGTCAGGAACCCCATGACTTTTACAAGCCGATCGCCTGTCTGATTATCAAGATATTTATGATTGGAATTACAAATTTTGAAAACCGTTCGCCTTACGGTTTTCATAACACTACAGTCTATAGGGGAAAACGAGTATGGTAAAACCGGTCACTCAAAGATTTTTACTTTTTTGAGGCACTTCTTGATCATTTTGAAGCGCAATTTTTTTAGGGCTTCAATATTACACCATATCACAGACACTGATAACACGTAGGGCCGTGTATCTCAGATTTAACATTGTTAAACGATCCCTTTAACTATTCGTTCCTCTTTCCAATGAAATCCAGACTTATCGTGAAAGCTACTGAAAAGGTTAGAGTGAAACTAATCCTAAGAGCCAAGGTCTCTGTTTCATAAAACTTGTTATCGCCAAAATTTGTTGGCAAAACCATTTACAGTCAATGAAAAGCAGTTATTTCAGTGATTTATACCAAACTATAACTTGTTTATTATAACTTGTAGATGATGACAAGTTTTATGAAACAGGGCCCAGTTCAGACATGACACCATAAACTACTTTAAAAAAAAACCTACCAGGGAAAGATTTGATGATTTCAATGACAATGCAGTATATTCCTATTTTTGTTTTTCAGGAGAGGATTTAATTTTAAGGATTAACTGATCAAATATTGTTCTTCAAATTGGCAACAATAATATTTTTCTTTTATTGCTACATTGTTAAATAAAATTAAAGAACATGCTGGCCAACTTTAATTGAAAAACAACATATTTGAACCTCTCTATTTGTTGCCAATCTAAGGATCTTACAGCTTATTTTCCTTTCTAAAACTCCTGGCATCAAACAACAAAATGGATGCAGTGAATGCAGCAATGTTTGCCGTTTCTACTCATGCTTTTGAGATATTATTTTAGGGCTTTGAATAACAAAATTCTTGATTTAAAGTACAGTGGAATAGTTGTCGCAAGAAAATGGGGTCTTTAATACATTTATAATATGTTTTCATCTTTATCATTCAAATATTGCCCCTTGCCATTTAGGAACACGCAAATATTTTCCCTGGTTGTTTTCTAAATCTGTTTACAGCATCGTGTCTAAACAGTGCTTTATATACAATCACTTCAACATGGTGAGGTGTTAATAAAAGACAAAAATGATGAAAACACTGCATACTGAAGTGAAGAGATAAGCGCCCACTAGAGGGCTTGCATCCGACCTTTGACCTTTTAGCGCTCAATCGTCGTGGGCTAAGGCGTGTTTCGTCATCTTCTTCACTGCTGCCTTCCTTCTTCTTGTATTTATACTTCAAAGTGGGAACATAACAAGCAACAGAAAAGGTTGGTTTTCTATACTGTACGTGAACCTTCAGTATTTTACAAATACCGTACTGTATTATACGTAGTGGGGCTTCAGACATATACAGTGAAACCTGTCTTTACAGACCACCCTAGTGAGACAAGAAAAGTGGTCTTTATAGGCAGGTGGTCTTTATGTAAAAGTTCCTTTATTACATGCTTCTATGAGAAACTATTTTCAAGGGAAACAAGAAATGCGGTCTTTCTATACAGGTGGTCGCTAAAGCAGGTTTGACTGTAGTATGCATGTAGTACACAGTGAGACTCTTATTGGCTAGTATAGCATTTTCACCTTCATATAATGTAGTACAAACAGTGTTAACAAAAAATACCTAAGGCTCGTTCAATCACCGCAAAAAAAAATGCTGTGGTTTTCTAACAAGTAAATGTATGACAATTGCGTGAACAACGGACCTGCGCGATTCACTGGTCTGTGTGTTATAAGATAAAGAACTGTGATGCATATTACACTCAACATTATCAAAACAATTTAAAAAAGCCACGGTAAAACCCTGTCATATCTGAACGAGACCCGAGACTGAAATGATACATACGGTGAGAAAATCAATTGACTTTCATCATTAGTACAAATAATAATAATAATATAGAATGTCTAGGAGCGCTAAAAACAATAAGTACCATAGCGCTTACAAATACAAATATATGAAAAGAGGACACAATGTACGTTCTCATAGAAAGTAGATCACATAGATCACTTGGGAAAGAGGTAAGTTTTGAGGGATCTTTTGAAGGTGGCAAGACAGGTAATTTCCTGTATGGAAAGGGGGATCATTTAATACACTATGAATAAAGGATCCTGCCTAGGTGTCAATATGGTTTGCCATGAATGGTATTAAATGATCAAATTGATTGAAAAATAATGAATGTTACAATGTTCAGGGGTGTATGTGAAACTGAAAACTTCTGAAAATGGATTAACCCTTACTGTACTGGGGGGGGGGGGGGGGCCTGGGAGGCCCCCCCCCCCCTCGACATTTTTGGAAATTGCGCCGCAACCGCTTGGAATTTTGAATTGTCGTTTCATGACTTTTTTCCCTCAAGTCTTACGCACATTTTGATACCATTTTCGTTGAAATCGGATATACCTGTAAGGCGTTACATAACAATTAGTATGCGCATGTCATCAAAAAAACAAACAAAAATTAAAATCGCATCAAAATTTGCATAAATTATCATTATTAATTACATTCAAATAACTTTTTTGTGTAAGAAAAGAAGTTTCATATGAATAATGAGTTTCAACATTCAAAAAGTGGAGTTTGACACGTTTTCTGTAAAATGCATAAAATTAGCGCATTTTGCATAATTAATTAGGCCAACGACAAAAATTTGCATATTCAGAAAAAACTAATTATACCATCTTGTTCCTTACGTAAATATCTACAAACATGCAAATTTTCGTGTTCATCGGACAATCGACGGCCGAGATCATAGGGGGGGGGGGGGGGGGGGGGGCCTCCCAGGCCCCCCCCCCCCCCCAGTCAGAGGGTGCTCAAAATAGCCCAGTACAGTAAGGGTTAAAGCGTGAATTATATATGTTGATGAATTGTGAATATCAGAAGGCCCCTTTTTCATCAGCTAAAGTTTGCTAAATAACCCGCTCAGTATTTTAACTATCCTAATCGCAAAGTAACCAATTAATTTGATTCTTCATCAGCCCGCAGTTGGAATTAGCGGGATATTTGGTCGAGAAAATATCCAGAGAAATGTTGGTCGTGTTTCCACAATATCCCGCTATTTGGGAAATAGCAGGCTAATTTGCGCCTGTCCAAGCTAGTTTAGTTTGTGATGAGCGTATAAACTCGAGCTGATAAAGACAGGCCTAGTGAGGCATGTAGAGCGAATGCCTGTCATGTTTTGCCAATTTGAGGATTCAAAGCTTTTATTAATACCTGCTTAGTCCTATCCTTCTCCTTGGTCTTTTCAGCCTTGTTGATATAGCTGTCATAATCAAGCAGCTTGTCATAGCGCTTCTGGATGAGTTTATGAGGGCCCTGGAACATGTTGAGAAGACTGTTGAGGGGAGACATCACCCTCTGCTGCACAAATAACGTCTGCGGAGAAAACAAAAGACCGAGCGTGAAGACGAACAGGTACATGGGGTTATTGACTGTGCAATAGGGTTTTGATGGTCGGTGTTAACAAATTATGGAAATTTGCCTTCCACTGGTGTTAGAGGAATTGTAACAAAATTTTGTATATGATCTTCATCATCATTATAATCACTATCATCATCATCACCATCATCATCATTATCATCATCATCATCTTCAACTTCGGTAATCTCTGTCAAGTTTATTGGCGAAGGAGATTCTGTATATGACCTTCATCGCCATCATTATCCTTATTATCATCATCATCACCATCATCATCATCATCATCATCATCTTCATCAGCATCATTATCATCATCATCATCATCATCTTCATCGTCATCATCAATACCATCATTATCATCATCATCATCATCATCATCTTCAACTTTATATGTACTATTGGTAAAGATTATTGGCAAGATGAATCTGTATATGACCTTTGTCATCATTATCATCACCGTCATCATCATCATCATCATCATCACTATCATCACTGCATCATCATCATCATCATCACCATCATCATCTTCAACTTACATAATCTTTGTAGAGTTTATTGGCAAGATGGTTCTGTACTGCTTCATACTTATTAACCTCATGGAGGTTTGACTGGTTGGCATAGTAATCAGAGATGTCGCTTCCTACTGTTGCCTCCACTGAGGTAGCTTCCTGCAACAAACACAATAAAGAAAAAACAGGTAATAATAATAATAATAGTTTGTTCTTTTATAGTGCATTTCAGGACAGCAGGCCCTCTCAAGGCGCTTTACAAATATATTATTACCCCGGTCATTGGATTCAGGCTTACCTGCACACAATGTATGCACATTCTCCACTCCCTGGTAGCATTCCAGCCATGCATTTTTGTTTTGAACAAGCGCACACTTGCTCATCTAACCACATTAACTTTTCGCATCCTTCCGGGCACCCATTTAACACCTGGGTGGAGAGTGGCATATGTAGATCAATGTCTTGCCAAAGGACAGAAGTGCGTGGCAGTACTTGAACCGTGGACCTTGTGATCCACAGTAGGGTGACATATCTACTCGACCACGACACCTCTACAGGTGGAGAGGTGGAGTGATTGTGATAACTATTGATGACATTTGCAATAGGCTGTTGACTATAAAACAGAGTGTGGCAAATTCACGTTTTAACTAAGAAAGAAGGATAAGAAGAAAAACAGAAGGAGAAGGGAAAAAAAAGATGTAGAAGAGGAGATGAGGAAGAAGAAAATATGAAGAAAAAGAAGACGAAGGAGAGACAAAGAAGAAGAAGAAAAAGAGGAAGAAGAACATGAGAAAGAAGAAAAAGAAGAAGGAGGACGAGAAGGAGAAGCAGCTAAGCAAAATACTTTTGCCATTAGGAATGAAATTGGAAGACAGAAAGAGATGAGGCTTTTCTTAAGTCTAATGGTAGGTTATTCCAAAGTTTTGGAGCGGCGCAATTAAAAGCGCAATCTCCAAGAGTTACTTTTGTTTTGTGTGAGGTAGATTTAGAAGCAGCTTTATCTGTGTACTGTGTAAAATTATGTGCATAAAATAAATTATATATAAATGGCAAGACTTTACCTTGAGTTGTTCTAGGTACGCGTGGACATCCTTGACGAAGATCTTGATGGTTTTCTCTAAGGTATGGAAACTCCTCTCTGCCCGATCAAACTCTTCATCAATAGTCTGAGATGAAAGATAACATAGAAAACTGATCGTTGAAGCAATATTACACTGACGCAAAATCACCTCTAGCGCCACCACGCGGGAGCATCAAGCAATGTATATATCACTGTAAGAAAATCGCACTTATACAAAACCAAATCCTCAAAGAGCGGCCAGGAACAGAAAGATATGTTTTTAGACTGCCACAAATAACACAAAAATAAAAGGGTCTCAAATGTGTAGAACAGACAAGGCACCTTGCAGGCAGCAATATGTTCAGTATAGGGACATAGCACATAGGGGCGTTATATAATGTGATATGCGCTATACAAGAACTGAATATTATTTTTCAATTGTATTTATTAGTATTCAATGACACTTGGTAGCTACAAAATGACCGACTTTACCCATTACTACAGTCATGCAGAATGCAAAAAGAAAGAGAAATGTAATATACCTGTGTACCGAATCCCGTCATCTGGGTGAATCGTTGGTTGATTCTCTGTGATTTCTTGCGCAGTGAATGCAAGTTGATCTTTCCTAGCTTATCAGACATCGCCTCTTGACCTCGGTGCCTGTACTTCAAGACTGACAAACAAAACAAAAAAAGATGTGGATACAAAACTGGTAAGCTCTAAAACACCCAACAAGTTGCCATGGCAAAATGTAATAACTACATACAGATAACAACTAAATTATTCATACCCTTACCAAGTTTTGTATTTGTGACATTCATGAAAAATCAAATTGTCCCAATTTTTATTTTTAGATAATGTGACATATGAAAGCTATATCTTGTCTCCTCATTAATTCATGACTTTATTCTTACAATAATAATCCATAGCCAAGATGATACCTGAATCTTTTCTCCTCTCTAATTCATGGTTTTATTTGTATAATAATAGTCAATAGCCAAGATGTTAACATTATTTATCTTCTTCATTTCATGACTTTATTCTTATAATAATAATAATAATCAATAGCTGACATTTTACCTACATCTTATCTCCTCCTTGATTGACAATGCAAATCTTACAATAACATTCAATAGCAGAATCAAGATGTTACCTAAATCTTTTCTCCTCTTGAATTCATTGATGTCTGTCGCCACCTCTGTCATGGTAGAGAGAGCAAGCTTTAGAGTTGATCGGTCTTGATGCTCTTCCTCAGTGTACTGGTATTGAGATAGCAGGATAAAGAGAGGGAGGGAGAGTGAGAAAGAGAGAGAGAGGGGGGGGGGGAAGAGAGAGAGGGAGAAAGAGAGAGAGAGAGAGAGAGTGAAGAAGAGAGAGGGAGACAGAGAGGGGGAGAGAGAAGGGGGAGGAAGGGAGGGAGGGGAGAGAGGGATAGGGTGAGGAAGAGAGAAAGAGAAAGAATATGAGAGAAAATACACATAATAGAAACAGAACATGACAGAGAAAAAAGGGGAGAGAGAGATAGAAAGAGGGAGAGAGAGAGAGAGAGTAATTTCCAATTAGTAGAGAATAGCACATACAGGACAATTCATTTTTTGCCAAAGGATAATTAGAAAGTTTTCTCATGGCAGAAAGATGTCTGCGGAATCCTAAAGGAGTTAGTTGAGAGAACCAATTCAGCGATTTGGAATTTGTGCGAAGCTAATGTGGTTAGATTAGCAAGTGTGCGCTTGTAAAAAAGACGCCTGGCTGGAATGCTCCCCAGGGAGTGGAGAATGTACATACATTGTGTGCGGGTAAGCCTGTAAAGCGCTTTGAGAGGTCCTTCGGTCCTGAAAAGCGCTATATAAGAACTAGCTATTATTATTTATTATTAAAAGACAATTGTACAGTGAAACCTGTCTATAAAGACCACCCAAGGAAGACAAGAAAATGGTCTTTATAGGCAGGGGGTCTTAATGTACAGGTTCATTTAGTACA